>JAAIXJ010000751.1:0-61529 GCA_013403705.1 Heliconius hermathena | reverse complement strand
TAAGCCGCACCAGGCAACAAATACCCTAGCTACGCCACTGCAGTAACCTATATATGTACATCAAGGTGGACAACTTTACTTTTATTATTTAAAAGTGAATACTGTTTAGAACTATTCAGATATGATGTATGACAGAAATTTTGATGTTATTTGTGAGACTGAGATCAAGCGAAAGGGCGATGGCAACCGGGTCGCTTTATGGGCTGGCATACTAGCGACCGAGCGGGGCTGTGAAAGTGTAGTTGTGTGCTGTGAAGTCTCTTTACAGAGATCACTCAGCCTGCGTGCGAGTAGGAGCTGGCATGTCGCCTTGGTTAGACATCCAATCGGAAGTTAAACAAAGATGCACCATGTCAGTTTGGTTGTTCAATATGCAATTGGACGTCCGGAGGGCATTAATGAAGCGGTGATTACAGTGTACGAGGCGAAAAAGATATGTAGAGACCATAGAGTTTGGCGCTCCGTTCTCTCTGATTACCCCGCAGAGATACAGCGTGAAGCTATGTTAAGTTATATGGTAAGTAACACATCATGACGGAACTAAACTTCTACTGTAGGTATTAGAAAATATTATATTTTTACCTTTAGCACAAGCTTCGAGCGTCTCATCAGAGCCATCATTACAATCATTTTTCCCGTTACAAACAAGACTCTTCTTAATACAATAGTATTCTTGTTTACATGAGAACAGCGAGCTGTCCCGGTTTTCACAGTGCATATCACACCCGTCCTCGTCCGTATTACCGGGACAGTCTGTTTTACCGTTGCATCTATAAAAAATATGTTTGTTTTCTTGTTTTCGATGTGTAGTAGTAATGTATCAATTTAAGTGTCACATTTTACTGTACCTCGTTTATTATTTTTTGGCTATCCAATGTCATCAAAAAGTGACATTGGATAGCAAAAAAATAATAAACGAACGAACAACTTTTTTTCTAATATTTACTTTAAATAAAAAACCCAATCAGCTAACTTCAAAAATACATTAAGGTCTCATAAGAAACTAAACATTAATTAGTTAAGAGGTTAACACAATGTTAATAATACTAAATATGTAAATACCCCCTTTACTCTTGTACCTTCAACTAAGTAAACTTGTTAAATGAAAGATACAATTTCAATTCGACATATCTGTTATCTAACCAAATACAAACATTAATTTTATTAAAAATTACATACAAATACAATATAAATCACATACCAATAATACCATACCATACTATATTTTCATGTAGTTGTAATTATAAAAGGCCATGCTAAATATTATGCTCTACATTTATAAACTTTAACTTTATTATGTTATATCATATATTCGCGGCGTTGAATTCTATCACTAAACACGCAATGCCTCCAGAATTCGGCAGAAAGTGGGGAACGGAGTGTCTTAATACTAGGTTCCCTCTGCCTTCATAGCAGGGTGCTGTGTGCGGGATACAGCGTGAAGCTGATTTACTATTTTTTAATTAGATGATATTTCAATTATGTGTGCTAAATATCGATACATAGGTACTTGATACGTATTTATCTTAATAATCTTAATTTATAAATATTATTGTCTATATATAGTGGCCAGTCGTGGCGCAGCGGCACGAAGTGTGACTGTATAGAATTCGGCAGAAAGTGAGGAACGGAGTGTCTTAACACTAGGTTCCCTCTCCCTACCCTGCAGTGTGCGGGATACAGCGTGAAGCTGAAAAAAAAATACATTATTCGATATCGATTTACATTATACGAGATTAACAAAAGTAACGTTAAGTTACAACACCATATATATACCTGTATCCAACAACACAACAACAGCCTTTTCATACAATAAACACAATAAAAAAGATAGCTATAAAAAAGCGATAGCTAACCGTGCAGTGTAAGGCAAGCATATACTCTTATTGTGCTCGCAAGCGTACTCCCACGGCGAACAGGACTGTAGCTCCTGTATTATATTATTTAAAAAAATATTTCAATTTAATAACATATTGAAACTGTGCTTTCGCTCTTACAGTTTGATTTTGACACAATGATAGTGGGTCTTCGATCCTCATTCGGAGGAATGATTAAATTTTAATTATTGGCATTTCCCTGCTCCGCTTGACTACAGTTGGAAAGCGCGGCGTTGAGCTCTGCCACTAAACGCTAAATATCTCTAATTCTAACAATTTTAAATTATAATATGAGTGTAGCGAAGTTGGTAAGTTGAATATTTTTCGGGAACCTTCAATATATAAACTATAATTTATATACTTAATTATATTCTTGTCAGTCTAAATATTGAACAGTTTGTAGGCCTAATTACATTTTGCTAAATATATATAATATTACCCACATGTATTATACAAACATATAATACATTGAAATAAAAATAAAACGAGCCAGGCCCACCAAGGGTTCCGTACAAAAGCTGGAAGTCTCGAGATTTTCCTGAAATTCAAGCTTAGCTTAGCCAGGACCCATTCATCTGATACCTCACTTGAACTAGAAGCAACAAACCAAATTTTAGGCTATAACTTTTTTGGATTTAACCACATTCTATAATTTTTTTCTAAACTTGTGCTACCTGTAGATGCTAGCTGCTAAACTAATTTCATAATTCTAGGTTAATTAGAAGTAGGGTAGGGACCCTATGAAGTTTGGTTCCCTTTTATAGTGTCTAAATATGCGTTTTTTGCGATATACACGGCTATATCTTTTTTTAAAGTAAATGTAAAAATATGATTTTTCAGGAAATCATGGGACCGTATATTTGAGTACATGGTTTAAAATTCAACTCAATATCTCCAAGCGTTCCTGAGATAATCTTAAATAAATCTTGACAGACAGACGGACGGACAACAAAGTGACCTTATAAGGGTTCCTTTTTTCCCTAAAAGGTACGGAACCTTAAAAGTATATAAACAATAAATAAATACTTAAAACAACTAAATACTTACAATTTCAATAAACTCAGTAGCATCACACTCGTCCTCGTCCTCGTGGTCGGGGCAGTCGTACTTGCCGTCGCAACGCTTGTACAGCTTAATACAAGTGTCGTCGCCGCATTGGAAGTTGTCTTCGGAACACGATTTGCCATTTAAATCTGTATTTACATGAATTATTTTCAACTTCATGCTGTATCCCGCATACACCAGGGTAGGCAGAGGAAACATAGTGTTAAGTCACTCCGTTCCCCACTTTTCGTAGAATTTTCTAGGAATTGCGTGTTGAGTGGCGGAACCTGGTTGCCTTGTTACCAGGGCGAAGAAATGAAAATATTAATAAATATTCATTACACTTGCTACAGTCACAGGTTTGCGTCACTATGTAACGACGGCCTCTATATCAATCATTATGTAACAATATACGTAACTGTTAGGATAGTAAAAAATTAGTAACATTTAGCTTTTTATTTTTAACTTTGGCTAATCAATGCGGCTTTAAGTGCCCCTTTGTTTAGACAAAGCGATACTTAAAGCCGCAATTTATTCAATCAGACCGGGTAATCATTTAGTCTTAATACTAATAATTTCATATTATAAATGTAATTAAAACATTTGTGTGTGACAGAACGAGGGTTCGATTAGATATAGGTACATAAAATTTATACTCTCTTATTTATATTACCGCAGTTTATTTCATCTGAACCGTCTGAACAGTCATTATTTCCATCGCACTTCCATGACGACGGAATGCAATTGCCTGAAGTACACCTGAAAGAACGAAAGTAACAATCTTATTACCATGTATTCAGTAAATATTATTACTAGGTTATCAAATTAGATGTAAGCGAGCTTCTTTCCCCAGAAGAAATTGAAATTATTGTTTTTTCCACATTTTTTTGTATTCACAATTGTATATACCCGCGTTGTTAAATGGATATAGAATTGTGTAAAACACCATAACACACTGCAAGCCCCGTATTTATACACGGCTCTCAAATCTGAGATCGATCTTGATATACCGTTTTCAATAATAAATTATATATCTATGGCTAAAAACGGCATCTCAAGATGAATCACAAACTTGAGGGCGACTTATAGAAACGAGCCTAAGTGGGAGAAGTAATACTGTACGCAGATAAAGAGTGATGTATCAAAAAGATTAAGTGATTTCATAATCAGAGCCTACTTCAAAAAAATTACTATATGAAAATATAATAAAACCTATAGTTTCCTGATACTAGCACTTTCAATCAAACATTTTCAACAGCGTTATAATATTATATGAAATATTGAGGAATATCTAATTCGTTATGAAGTTTGACAGCATTTTTTTAATCAAAAAATAAAAATGACATAATTTATTATGGCTTCGTCTATCCCATAATGTTTGTTCTATTAGAAAGTAAATGTTTTGCTCAAATAACATCTCGATATAATCTTAGTCGTATAAAACAGAACAGCTTACATGAACTCTGTTCGGAAGCACGCCAGCGCGTCGCAGGCGTCGGGGTGCTCGTCGGACGCGTCGGGGCAGTCCGCGCGTCCGTCGCACGCCACCGACCTCTCCACGCACACCGACTTGTCTTGGCATTTGAACTCATTGGAACTGCACACTACTGGAAAATTGAGAACAAACTGTGCAGGTGGACAGTACTGTGGACGAGTCGTGGCCACCCTGAACTTTCTTTTTCTGAATTTTTGTGCATTGTTCATTCGAGAAGAAAGTAAACAAAAGTGACAAGAACTGAATAATCTAATTTGCGCAGCCATCATCATCATCATCTACAGCATACTTCAGGGAAGCTATGATTCATCTACCGTACTGTATGTGAGTGTCTTTGCAGGAAGAGAAGCTCAGAGCAGTGCCAGGTACTTGTGGTACAAGTGTAAATTCCGCACTTTTAAATGCTTATTGACATTCGTCTCCACTGTTCATGCTCCTCTAGACACCGACATTAAATACGAAATGATTCTAGCCCTCAACAATAGAGATTAAAATTAGTACAGATTAGACTTCCAAACGGGAATATGTATATAATTGAAGGACAAATTGAGAAAAAGAAAGAAATAGTACTAATAATATATATTTTTTTAAATAAACATTGTGAATATTCTGTATTTATTGTATTTTAGTTAAGCCCAGTTGTCTTCTTCATATATTTATTCGATTGATTCGATATTCGACTATCCGAATGTTCATGCATAACATTTAATCGAGTTTCTGCTGTAAATGTCTGAAAGTGAGAATCTCGAAGGATGTGGGTACTATTGTTCTTCATGGAAATGTAATATATAAATTATTTTTTATAATAAGAAATAATTTTAAACTTTACGTGGAATCTTTTTCTATTAATGCACAAGATATATGTGTAAATGTGAAAGATTAGCAGTTAAATTGACTTACATGTAGCATTTTCTTTGCAAATCTGATTTTTGGGTATACAAGTTCCATAACAGTTCGACTGGTCCGAAGAACATGATAAAGGATTTTGACTCGAACTTGCTGAAATATGTCAAAAATAAAGGCAGATGAATAACTATTTGAAAAAAAAATGACTGGAGCTGATTTACATTTTATTATTTTCATTAATTTTAGAAATATATTCATTTCCTTATAGTGGTAGAAAAACAGTGACGTTGTGTTACGCCACTCGACACGCAATGTCTCGAAGAATTGGATGATACGTAGAGTACGGAGTGTCTTAATACTAGGTTTCCTTTGTCTACCCCACTATTTACTACCGAAAAATCATCATAAGTTAATCGTTCATAACAAAATGATTGAATGATGAAAGATTTTCCTTCTTGCACCAAAATGTCAAAAATAAAAAAAATAAAACAAAAAAACTTAAGTACAAAAAACACAAAAGAACTTACCAACACAACCTTCCTCATCTTCTCCATACCAGCAATCATTAACCCCATCGCATCTTTTGCTTTCCATAAAACATTTATTACTCTTATGACAAAATAATTCATTATTCTTACATTTTACTACTTCGGAGCAAACTCCTTTAAAAATCAAATTTCCAGGGGGACAAAGGCACCTATATTCTACGGAGTTAAGCCCCGTGGTTTGGTTTAAGGGATGGGAGGATTGAACACAAATATGGGAACAAGGGGTTATGGGTTGATAACATTTGTGTTTCGTTAAAGGACTTCTGGAGTTCGGCGGTGGAGATGTGGATATAAGATGGAGGTCAGTGTTATTTGGGAATATCGCTGAAAAATATTTTGAGGAGTTAAAATAGATTGTTTAGTAAAAAAATAATTATTGGTACTTATAATTTTTTGCTCTTAGCTGACACTGACTATGTTTATGTATACCATATTTCTGTCATGGCGCAGGCCAGAAGCGTATGACTGTAAACGCGACAAGTTGTGGAATTGATTCCCACCTGAAGAAATGAAATAGTTTCATTTCCTTACTCTAGTAACGAGTTAAAGTGCAACGTTGAGTTCCGCCATTCAACACACAGTACATCCAGAAGTCGGCGGAATGTGAGGAATGGAACTCCTAATGGTAACTAGTAGTATCCTTGCACTAGGTGCCCTCTACCTACACTGTAACGTGCGGGCTATAGCGTGATGCTAAAAACATTTAAGTTAGTCACGTTAAGTTAATTCCACTGCTCTAACCTGAGCTATATTTTCTTATTATTTTCTTTTTATTATGAAAACATGTATATATAATACAATTAAAATATTATAACAAATATATAACCCAATTAAGTTTCCACTTAAAAAATATAACTGTAAATATGTGTATAAATATAAAAATACTCACTCAATTCAATCCTCCGTATATTATGAGAGGCTTCATGGACACCCGCCCAGTACAACCTGTGTGTGCGTCTGTCCGTCCAAAACACATGAGACTCGGTGACAGACAAACTAGATATAGTTGTTAGGACTTCCCTGAATAGCTCTCTGCCAGTACCTTTTGAAATCATTATATTTTAAGCTTTACATAGCAGGGCAGGAAGAGAGAACTTGGTGTCAAGAGTGTAGAGTAACCAAACTCAACAAAGTACGTTATTTTACCAGAATAGACTTAGCAATAATAATTAAAATAATATAATGGATACCAATTTATTATTAATCTTCATACTTTTTTTTCTTAATTTATTATTAATCTTCATACTTTTTTTCTTAAAACTCAAAGCAGAAAAACGTAACACTCCGTTCTCCTAATTTCTAAGCCAATACAAAAAAGTATACCTTCAGGATGTAAAACGTCGATAGTTCCGCTACCCTCATCCGATATGTACACCACATTTATTTCTGAAGAATAACGTACTCTGACGTTAGGACCTACAACAGCCAAAATAGCAACAGACAACAACAGCAAAATAGTAGACGGAACTTAGTGTTAAGGCACTCTGTTCTTAGTCACTGTCCAATATTTGAAACATTGCACCCAATGCCGCGCATTATATTGTTACCCGAGCAAGGAAATGGAAATAATTCATTCCCCTCGAGCGGGAATCGAACCCACAACCATCGTATATACAATCCGACGCAGTGTCGCTGCGCCGCGGCGGCCTAATGTGTCCATTTTTTTTAATTTTACACTGTATCCTGTAAGACACTCCGTTCCCCACTTTCCGCCGAATTCTGGAAGTATTACGTGTTCAGTGGCGGAACTCTGGCCTCAATATCCATATGTTATAACCTATTTGAATATAACATAATATTATCAAAACTTGATATTGTATACTAGTATTATACCTATAATATCTGCCATCACCAGATGTCGCCGGTCCTCGCCGTCCAACCCGATACTGTCTATGTGAATTTCATCATTGTTTTCTATTTCCAAAACTGCTACTAGCATGCGTCTAAAAGGAAATTTATGAATATTTCGTTATTTTCTATTTTGGACGGTAAAAATAAAAAAATATTTGTATCAAGATACAAAATTATGAAATTAAAATTCTAAGGTTTAATTCAGCTAATGACGCTTGATGCTCGAGCTTCAAGCATCACTGATTTTTAATTACACCTTAGTTGTTAGGATTCCGATCTAGACCACCCTCACCCACTGGTCCAGAAACCATGAATACTAACTACTCACCTCCAAAACCTGCACCCTGAGACTTAAGTGAATATGACATATTCAATGACAGTGCCCCTCGAGTGACGATCGAACTTACGATTACTGCGCCATGATGGCCCCGTATGAAATTTTAAAGAAGAATGAAAAACTCACTCTAACTCACCCATATTCCGGCAAAACACAGAAACTGACAGGAATTTCCCCATTCTCAAAGAAATATACTAACGCGTTGCGATGACTCCTCATTGATATGACTTCTATGAGACGACGACCAGCGTCGAGGATGTAGAGGGAATCTGATACGAAGTCTGGTCAAAATGTGAAAAATAATGTATTGATAATGAAATATTTTTTTTCATTAATTTCCTCGCAATCATGCTTTCACTTTCCCGCATAGAGAGAGAGAAATCATAGTGTCAAATAGCGTCAAGACACTCCGCTTTCCACACGCCAATCGAATTCGAGAAATTGCATGTTTAATGGCACAATTTGTATGGCGGGGAAATAAAACAATTTATTTCCTCCAGTGGAAAACAAATCCACAATCCCCCAGTTAATTTGAATAGTTAACCCTCTATTGTAATTTTAATTTTAAGATAAATGTTTTAATTAAACATAAATAAATAATATAATAAATGTAGTCACAAGTGTGTGACTGTAAGCGAAAGTTGTGGCAAGGCACGGCGTTGTGTGCCGCCCCTCAACGTTCAGAACGTAGTATCTTAATTTTAGGTGCCCTCTGCCTACACTGCTGTGTGCGGGATACAGCGTGAAGCTGATATTTAGATTAAAGCAGTGGCTGTACCCAGTACGCAGGTTTTGCTATGAGGCGTGAAATAACTATTAAGTTAGTTTGTATCTCACTCCATGTTTTTATATTTAATACTTCGAAACCAGCAAAAAACCGAAAAATATCATTTCATTTAAAAATTAAATATTTTAAAATTAAAAATAACATTAAAAAATCTCACCATAATCCATATCAACGACATTTTCTAATTCCTTATGCGCCAGTAGGCGCGTCACTCCGAGTGAGAACTCACTCATGTTGATTGCGTTGATGGACTTACGTTGACTGTCGTATACATATAGAGTATCTGGATAACAAAAATATTATATTATTTAAGTAAAAAAAAATTATAATATTTTTTTTACTTAAATATTAACATATAAAAATTAATTTAATATTATGTTGAATACAATTTTAAAAGGGCTTGTGAAGTAATTATCAGAAATATTATATTTAATCATAAAAATAGATATACTGCAGTATTTGGTTTGAACCACAATGACGAATGTGGAACACAAGATTTTATTTGCGGCTTCACCCACAATGTCAAGTCGAAATAACTAAGAGTCGTTTATAAGACTCATACTAAGTGCGAGAGGTAACTTCGAGTCTCCGACCGCAGAACAGTGGGTTACATCGAAACGATTAATGTAGTCAAATAAGGCATACAGCCTTCCTCGATAAATGGACTATTCGCCATAAAAAAGATTATTAATTAAAAGAACATTTCAGCTTTATCAAGAAGTGTATGTGAATGAACATTTTAAATTAACGAATTAAATTAATACTATACTCACCTCTTAAATTATCATACGCCATGGCCTGTACTCTTCCAATGTCCAGATTAGTACCATGGGTTTCAGGGTTGCCGATAGTATCATAGTGAACGCGAGTAAAGGACGATCCAGCACCCACTATTAGATATTGCGGGTGATAACCGCTAATGTCTAGGAAATAATAGAGATAAAATAAAAAAGATGCAGGAAATAAATAAAACATAAGCAAATAGTTATGGTTATGGTTTCAGCTTCACAGTTTTAGATTACCATTTTACAATCAATTTTAGAGACTTTGATTTTAAGTGACGGGACTCAATGTTGGGATGTATCAAACGAAGCGAAAAAATTTAAACAAAATTCGAACCCACAATCAATACGTTAATAATCAGACATTATGCCCCAGATCGACTACCATGATTGTGAGTTAAAAATTTATTTCTGAGCCGAGGCTATGAAACTATAATATAAAGACACTATATCAGTAGACGCGAGTAGAGGACGTGTAATTCTTTGGTGTTATGAGTGACTGTCGCCGAAAAGTCTTGAAATTCTTTGTTTTTAGCTTCACGCTGCATCCCGCGTAAAGCAGGATAGGCAGAGGGAACCTGGTATTAAGACTCCGCTACCCACTTTCCTCCCAATGTTCCGCCCAAACTCAATGCCGATTTTTGCCATGCTACCAGAGCGATTTTTTTAAATATTAATAAATAATAATTCATCGCCTCGAATGGGAATCAAACGCACAGCCGTCACCCGAGGAGATAAAATATTTACTTACTGCTTACCCTGCTGTGTGCGGGATACAGCGTGAATCTAATTTATTTTTTATTTTACAGAATTTAGAACTTTAAAAAACGAGGAAAGAGCATAAATACATATGTATATGTAAATTAAAAAATATTTTTTTAAGCTACATATCATTTTAATTTTGTCATTATATTCGTAACATAATTTATTTAACAAAATACTTACGTTGGCAATGATCCCCCACCATCTCCATCGTATCAGGACAGGCACAGGTGTGGGTTTGATTGGAAGTGACGAGGCAGATCTCGCACTTGTGATTATCACAGGGGTTGTGGGTTACGTTCATTAATACCGGGTGGTAGAGATGCATATCTGACAGAGATAACAATTTTATTATACTAGCAACCCGCACGCCGTACTAAACTAACTAATTTCAAGCGCTAAAACTTAAATGGGCGATGTGCAGGTAATATATCACGCTACTCTGATCAACACTGGACCATACAAGGTACAAGATGGAAAGTTTCTATAGAAAAAAGAAAAATAGGCAGGCCAACAAGATGGCGGACTGATAACATTATAGAAATTGCGGAAATAAATTGGGCGACTACAGCAAAAAATAGAGAGGAATGGGAGAGGATAGAGGAGGCCTTCACCCAAACACACATCA
This sequence comes from Heliconius hermathena, assembly GCA_013403705.1. Lineage (NCBI taxonomy): Eukaryota > Metazoa > Arthropoda > Insecta > Lepidoptera > Nymphalidae > Heliconius > Heliconius hermathena. The sequence continues at coordinate 50,572 of JAAIXJ010000751.1, read as the reverse complement.
AAGAATTAGATAACTAACAGTACTAACACTAGCATTATATAAAATATTTCATACTTACAAAAACATCAATTGATATGTAAACATTTGGTTGTGAAATAAAGGACTTAATTATTATAAATATAATATTAGCGTTATCATAAAAAATTAGGAATCACCTGATTTTGAGTGTTTGGTTGTTATTGATTTACGTCGTCATAACAATTGTATGGAAAAAAATCATTAAGAAAATGAAATAAAAATATTTATCTTACGTCTAAGCTGTTTACGAATCTTGATAGCACTTACAAACATGTCGAATATTTTAAAAGATGACGTAAACCGTGGGCATTTTCCAAGTGTTAGCTATGAAGGAGAGACTGAGCCATCTTTTTGTGAAAAAGATATCAAAACATCCACACTAGAGTGTATCAAGATACTATTCTAGAGAAGGTAATTAAGCCTCTTAACAACACCATGTTTAATAATCAAGAATGGTCTTTTTAGCAAAACTCGGCTCATAAAGCTCGATCCACCCAAACTTGGTAAGAAACGTACGTTCCGGACTTCATCAGAGTTGAATACTGGCTATCATCTAGTACTAATCCACTGGATTATGTTTTATGATCAATTTTAGAGAGTAAGGGTTGCTCTAAGCACCATTATTATTTAGAGTCCTTAAAACAATCCATACCATTGGCATTGAAGAATTTTCCCATAAAAAGAGTGCCTAACGTTTAAAGGACTGTACTGTAGTTAATGGAGACCACTTCGAATAAGCTTTATATATTTTTAATGGTTTTATATTAATATATTAAACTAACATAATGTAACATTAAGGAATGTAATAAACAAACATACATATATAAAATTTATATCACATGCATACATAGATACATTTACACATACACATATAGGCATATACACATGTATACATACACACACATAAATATTATACATACATACATAATAAGATTTTATGGGAATAGTAAACGGATTAATTAAATTTGTCAATTATACTTAAGATTTTCAAAGTGCTAAATAATATTCTTTCAGCATTTTTTTTAAAGGTCATTAAAGTTTGAGCCTGCCTGATTTTAACGGGTAAAGAGTTCCATAAGCGAACAGATTTAACAGAAAAGGAATTTGTAAAGAAGGAAGAAGAGTGGCAAGGGATTTTAAGAGAAAACGTGTAATGGGAGCGGAGGGAGAAATTAAGTGATTCACATAAAAACTTAAATCGTTCTTTGAGGTATTAAGGGGAAGATGGATTAAATAGAACGTTATACAGAAGACAAAGAACATGAATATTCCGCCGAAATCAAATTGAGAGTCACTTGAGCTGTTTGCGAAATTCGGAAATATGGTCGTATTTGCAGAGTCCAAAGATGAACCTTATGCAGACGTTTTGGAGATGATCAAGTTTATTTAATTGCTCCTCCTTTAAGTCAAGGTAACAACAATCGGCATAATCAAGAATTGGTAGTAGAAGTGATTGTGCCAACGAAACTTTAGTAGGAATTGGTAGAAAATTACGTAATCGACGTAATGATGCAACAACTGAAAAAACTTTCCGCCTTACTTCACAAATTTGTGGCTTCCACGATAGATGTTGGTCGAATACAATTCCAAAATTTTTAACTTTCTCAGTAAAAGGAATTATTATTCCATCAAGTGAAATATTAGGTACATCGTTAAATGAGATTTGACAAATAAGCCTTGGACTACCTACTATAATAGCTTGCATTTTCTTAGCGTTTATCATTAAGCCCAGTGATTTGCTTCGTGTAGAAATAGTAGCGAGTTCTTGAGATAATGCTGTTATAGTATTCGGAAGATCATGCAACGAACATTGACGATATATTTGAAGATCGTCCGCATAGAGATGGTAGGGAGAAGCAAGATTGTGACAGAAATAGTTAATAAAGAGAGAAAATAAGAGAGGAGACAACACGCCACCTTGTTGAACACCAGCACGCACCGAGGTCCATACAGAATAGGAATCCTGAATTCGGATACGTTGCTTGCGACCATACAAGTAAGAGTGAAACCAATCAATCACTTTAGGAGATATGTTAAGAGAATACATAATGGTACATAAAATATCTTAACTTTTTAAAAAACTTTTTTTTTACTCAAACAGTTTTTTTCAAATTGATATTTTTAACTTTAAAAAATAGCTAAAAAAATCTTACCAAAAACCGGCTCATCTAGCGCCAACAATATATTTCTATTGACAGACGTGCCGTGTATTTTGTCCGTGGTTTGTATTGTATGTGTGGTCCAGTCGCTCCAGAACACCGTGTTCTCGAACACCGAGAGAGTATACGGATGGTGGAATGGCTCTTCGAAAAACGACTGTGGTGATAGAAATATTTATTTGTGAATTGTAAATGTAATATATTAGCAGAATTAACAGCAGAATATTTTTTTTATATTTATGAATGTGTATATAAAATATCATACTTGACTATTAATAAAATTACATTACAAAATTTTATGCCGCCTTTCCCATGAATTCGATACATATATGTACGTAAGCGGGTTGAGTGGCAGAACCCTACGACTAACTTTGTCTTGCCAGATCAGAGAAATAAAAATAATTCGTTACCTGCTATGGGGATCGCACTCGCTGTCATCGTGTATGCAATCGCTATTGATTGACTATGTTAATTGAAATGTATTAAAGAGGACGGGAACTCAAACATAATTCCATGCTAAATTTTCATTAACAATATTTTTAATCTTTATTATTCAAAATACTTACATATACCAAAGCATCTTGCAACCTAACTACTTTGATAGTCTTATCTACAAAGTAAAGTCTTGCGTTTGGTGCATCCAAAGCTAGGCCGGTGGCAAATGAGCTTAACTTATCAGTTAGAATTTTTGATTTCGACCCGTCCATTTGCGATACCATTATAACTGGTCTATCGTGCCAATCAGCCCAGTACATTTTGCTGAAAGTTTATAGTCAATTTATAAATACTTATGCTATTTATTGTGAAAAATTTTATTTGATTTGATATTTTACTCTATACAGGGTGTAACGCGATTGACGGAGCAACAGTTGTCCATGGGTAGAGGCAGTGGCGTAGCTGGGGGGGTGCGAACGGTGCAGTCGCACCGGGCATCAAAAAGAAAGGGGCATCAAAGTCTACGATCAATTCAAGAAACAAGAAAAAAAATACAATCTCGCTATCATGTCACTCGAACATGAACTAGTCGATACTGTAGATTTTGAAAATGTGATTAAAGACTTTGTTAGTAAAAAAGCGCGTAATGTCCGTTTTTAAATGTTTGCAATAATTTTTACCAAAATCTAATGTTATAACTTATATGGGTAATTCTATGATAGGAGGTTTTAAGTCCATAGAGAATATGGCCAATGAGAAAAGTTGCCGTTTTTTCATTAAACACTTATATTACGATTTTTGTCCTATTTATGTGTTTATTCACGCAAGGGCAAGTTAATTTATGTATTTTTTTTTACTTTTTACCAGGCCAGGGTAAATACATTGGGCAGGGTAGAGACACCTAGATCAGAATAGATACTTATTTGGCACGGGGAGAGAATTTGTACGAATAAAAGTGACAAAATTAATAAAATCAACTTTAATTGAACATTGTAAATAACATAGAATCAGACTAGCATTTTTAATAATCATATTAAACATTAGCAGACTATATTATTTCAGCCTTACCAAATTATATTTGTAATTTTATACATATGAAATTAACATGACATTGTAAGATCTAATCAGCTTCACGCTGTATCCCGCACACAGCAGGGTAGGCGGAGGGAGCCTAGTGTTAGGACACTCCGTTCCCCACTTTCAGCCGAATACTGGAGGCATTGCGTATTGAGTGGCGGAACTCAACGCCACTCTTTGCCTCGACGCCAGAGCGCAGAAATGGAAATATACATTTAAATAAATATTTCATTTCCTCGAGTCCCACAACCGTCGCGTTACAGTCACATCCTTGTGCCCCTGGGCCACGACGGCCTCAGCATAATTTTTGTTTTCATTATTTCATAACTTGCTTTGACTTTCCTTTTATTTTCCAGTAATCACTTGCCCAATTTATCTTAAATATTTTTTCGTTCTGTAGTATGCTATTTTCTTACCAGTTTCCTGCTTATAATTCTTTTTTCTCTATTATTTGGAAGAGAAGAATAATTTTCTTTTAATTGTTGGTCGAGCACTTCTGCAATCATATTTTTTTTTCTCCGGTGTTTCTTTGGCACTTGGAGAATTTAATAATTTGTTTTACTTTGCCAAGTGTCAGTTTTTTTAGGCTTTCGTAATATTTGTAACCTTTTGATAACATGCTAATTTAGACTTAATTTATTTATAGTCTCAATTTTTTCTTATTAATTAAATATCTTTGTCTTCTGGCTCGTTTTGATTTAAGTTTGGCAGCTATAACTGTATGAAAATTAAAAGTTTGATCATCAATATCTGACATCGATGGCGTTCTTTCTTTTTCCGTATCTTTCGTGCCTTCTTTTGCTCTCTAGAAGTCATTTCGTCGACAGTCTTTATTATTCCTTACTCCTTCTTTATTAAATATTATGCCTTTTCTTTTGCTTTTGCAATTCATATTTTTCAGAATCATTTTTAATTATTTCATATTACAGTCTCTCTGCTTCGCGTTACTTCTGTAATTTTGTTTAACGTGTTAACTTTTACCGTGGTGCCGCGATCTATAATAATATTAGACAATAATATAATAACAATATGAACGGAGAACTCCTTTTTTTTCAATCTTAAGAATTCACCAAAATTATTTAAATTATTTTAAACTGTTAATGGATAAGAAAATATGCTACATCTAAGTTTGTTTGCACTAACATTATCTCTCCTGCTCAACGAGTTTCTCCCCTGGCAAGACAGTTGCCAGGGGAATATGGCAGGGTAAAGACGTTTTCATGATAAATTTTATTGTTTTAATTGACTTAAGGAATGTTTCAGTATTATACATTATGTATCACACTTTAACTATTACATTATTATTAAATCAGACCAGTAAATACAAATAAATTAAATGAATAATATAACTTTTATGACTTACCAGGGGAGAGAAACAATGACCTCACGAAACCACTACTTTGTACCAATGAGTAGCAACATCTACCAAATACCGGCGCTCTTAACGGCTCACGTGTTTTGTATTGCTAACTTCGCGTCGATAGATGACCTTGAGCGATATTTGGAATATGGCCGTTTTATATTTGTGTTTGTTGTAGCGTCATGAAATTTGCCAGGGTAGATATCCAAAATAAGTGGGACAAAAGTAAAGTTTAAAAAATATTGCAAATAAATAAATATTGTTCTATTTTTCCTTGACAATACTTAAATATATTTATTGAAATTTGTATTTAACAAATTTAATTTATTTACTGATACCCAGAAGGTATGTATCGTTTGCAAATTAAACTGAAACGGACAGAGGGACAGGCCAGGGTAGATACTTTTTAAGACTTTATAAGGAATTTCAGAACAATATATAATACATTAATTAGACGTTTAATCGTGACGATATTTAATAAAGTATATTTAGGTAACGTGTTTCATAACAAAAAATAACAACTTATAGAATAAATTCTATATTTTAAACTGATGGTCACACTAGTTACCTCTTATCGTAGAACTACCATATATAGTTATTATAGTTTTGAAGTAATAAAAATTTATATATCTATTCTACTGTGTTTTGAAATCTGAAATTATTTTGACCATTATAAAGGGCATCAAGTCCTAAGCTGCACCAGCCAGCAAATACCCTAGCTACGCCACTGGGTAGAGGACCATAGTACCTATCCATTTCACCCCATATGTTAGCCGATTTTCAGTGGTTCGGCAGATATTTTAAAATTTATAATTTTTTTGGAAAAAATCAGATTCTTGGAGAAAATTGGCAAATACAGAACGACTTTTGAATTTGAGCTCGTGATTGCTCAATATAGCTCAATAGTAGGCCTTTTATATAATGTAATATTTCAAAACTATCGATTTAATCTTGAAAATAGCATGGAAACAAAAAGTCGTTTTTAAATAAACTAAGTTTTATCAAAAAAAATTATTTGCTGTAGCGAAAAAAAATACTGTTAACTTGTTTCCAGAAGTCAAGTTTAAAAACTTTATTATTGATAAAGTTTAAGTTTTAATATTGTAAAGCTATCCTAGTACAGGCCGAGAATTGGCTAATGTAATTGGGTGGTGGTTAATATTAAATTTCACTAGCTGTGTAAAGAATATATCACAAGTATTGATTTGTACCGTCAATTTAATATATGCAATCTGAATGAAACTTTTAATGTTTTATCTTTATACGTATTTATAGTTTTTATACTGTTGTGTGTAAGCCCACCAAGCAGCTAGCAGAAACGCAACATGGCGTCTAACGTTTCCATAATTTTTGTGCAATATTTAAAAATATAAAATTTTAATTCAATTTTGCACTTAACGATTGAATAAATTATGACATTAAATCGATATAAACGATACGAACGACTTTAAGGTTGGATTTGAGATATTTTTCAATAATTGTATATAATTGTAATATTTTTTATTTATTTTTTTTGAGGCCAGTCGTGGCGCATGCGCACAAAGTGTGACTATAAATGCGACTGATTCTGACTCAACGAGGAAATGAAATATTTATTTAAATTCATATTTCCATTTCTTCGCCCTGGTGTAGAGTCAAAACGCACTGAGTTACGCCAGTGAATACTTAATGCTTCCAGACTACGGCGGAAAGTGGGGTACGGAGTGTGTGTAAGCATGAAGCTGATTTATTTATTTTTATTTTATGTAATAATTGGTATTGTTATAATATCTATAAAGTCTCAATGGTATATTTACATATTATTATATTATTTACGTGAAGCATATAAAAAATATTATATATGTAATCGTTAAAACCGTACCCGTTTCTAGTATCCAAAGTAACAAATTTTGGAGATTTCGCGTTAGTTTTGAGTGTAGTACATAGTGACCCGTCACTCTTGCAAACTGATATAGTGCCTCTAAGTGCATCACTAAAGTAAATGTTATCTCCAAGGTGATCTATCGCTATATCGCCAGGATCTTCTAGACCTAGAGCTGCTATTACCTGTGGAGTTTCAATATGAACTAACAATTTAAGGTCGATGAAATTAAATACTTTTCTATAGAAGTATTTAACTGCTTTCAGATATTTTTTTTTTTTAGTTTTTACTAAAATAATTATAATAAAGTTGTTATTATATGGAATAAACATACAGCCAGAATTAGTGTAACATCAATTATATTTTTTTTCTTTTCACCCGCGATTCCCTAATGTTTACCTAAAAGTACGATTTCCGGCATTCATCTGTGACTTGCCTGCTTGGAGTCCTCCACAGAGTGCAGCTGTGCCCTCATGACGGCCTGGTGTCCCTGCGCGGTCTCCACCCAGTACAGATGCCGCCCGTCGCAGGCCACCCCGTGCGCTTGCTTGACGCCGCTCAGCACAGTGACCTGCTGCTTGGACTTCACTTTCACGTATCTTATGTCGTTACGCGTACTAAAGAATAGTTGGGCTTCTGGATCTGATGTGGACAATATTAGTATACATTTTTTTTTGTTTGGACTAAGTATGTGAAAGTTTGTTCAGTTGAGTGAATGAGTTTAAGTCAAATACGAAGCCGAACCGTTGACAATCGAACCTGTATTTAACATCATCATACAAATATTATAAATGTAAATATAAATCTGTTTATTGCGCTTTCACGCCAAAACTACTCAACGATTATCATGAAACCTTTTACACAAATAGTTAGAGGTATTAAAAAGAATATATAAGGTCGGGGCAAAAGTATTTTCGTATTGTTCATACAAAGGAAAATATTTTTTTTTGGTTTTATTTTTTTATCTATTTATAATATGTATGTGCCGTTTTGATCGATGACTTGTTGCCATCTTATGGGTAGTACCATGATCCCATTCCTGTAGAAATTTTGAGATTTTCGATAAAAAAATCAGTTCTGCAGTGACCGATACTGGTGGTAATCTGATGGATGGAGCAAGGTCAGGTTTATTCGCAGGACAACACTTCCCAGCCAAGCTCTCTCTATTTTTTCTGTCGTTCTATTATCCTATAGCTAAGAGGGACGGAATATTCAACCACCCGGAATTGTCAGTTGATAATATGTATTAATACATATATACAATTATTTAAATTATCTACACTCCCACGTACATATGATTATATGGTTTAAAAAACATTCATACTTACCCGGTGCAAAACATAAATAACTCGCATAATCCGGGAAGTACCCAGCATCACAGTAACACTTATAATAATCGCCCTTATCCTCGCACATGTGGGAACATGTGGGTCTTTCCTCCAAACAGTTATCCGTCTCCTCACATTTCCCTGTACTACTATTGTACATGTTGTACGAGTCACAAATGCATGTTGCGCCAGTGCGTTGCGGCTTGCAGAAGGCATGTTGAGGACAAGTTAAGTTCTTGCATCTTGTGTGCCCTGGAATGTTAATTGTTTATTCATTTTATAATATATATACATATATATATATATATATATATATATATATATTACGTCATCAAAAAATCATTTCAACGTAGTAGTAACGTACATTCTTTGAATGTACATATTGTTGACAACGTTGACATTGCACTATAGAAGTTGCTTTGCATGGGTCTTCAATTTTAATACGTTGGTGGTATATGTGTTCGATAGATTTCACAGCCTTGTTATTGATACTAGGTTCAACGTTAACGTAAAATTAGATCTTTGTTGGGACCGTAGCGCAAGTTATTATATGATATCACCTCTTACTTTGTTCCCAGTAGATACTCTCGATCGCTTTAACGATAGCCTCTTAAGAATTAGAGATTATTAATGACAACGCGATAGTACTTTGTGTTTTGTCTTTTGAAGGTATGGCCGATCAGTTCCTGTGATCTTACAAGTTCGCTAACTTTTTTGTAATTTTCAGTCGAGTATTATATATGTGTATATATATATATATATATATATATATATATATATATATATATATATATATATATATATATATTCACAATTTTATATTTAAGGGCTTGTGCTTGGATTACAGAATGCAGTACTTTTGTTATTTCATTTAAGTTTTATATTCCATATAGAATAATAGGTGGTTTACTTGGCGCTTTTGGTTCAGGTGAAGCGTCATCGACATAATCGATGGGAAGGCCAGAGAAACTGTTTTTACAAAAAGGTACTTCTTGATGTATCTTCATGAGAGAAACGGTTCATCATACATTTTGCGTCTTTTTGTAGTAGGTAGGTTTTTTTGTGGTAATTGTTCCTGGCCTAGCATTGAAGAGTGTTTTGGCGAATCGGTTTCTTCAAGCTATGGTTGAGAGTTATTTGCATCTTCTGCAGCGCCAATAGTAATGATGATCTAGGTAAGAAGCTTCTGTGGAAGACTTGCTTTATATAAACCTTTCAGCTGGTTTCTGAATGCGGTGGTTTCTTTTCAGTAACATTCACTGATATACGTAGATGCCTGGTTACTTAAATCTTCATAGTCTTCGGTAGTACTTTACACCATAAGGCGCGGGTACTTTATAGCGCCGGGGGATCTAGTCGGATCGCCATACAAGTTACTCGCATCATTTTCCACAATTCATAAAAAGGGGGGGTTAAGCAAAGTAGTTCGCAGTCCTTGGTCAGGGCACTGCACACAGTCTTTTGTACTAGATTTATTCTTTCCTGGCTTCTCTTAGCCAGACATATGAAGTCAGGTTAGTTACCGCCGCCTGACATTCGACATGTTACTCGTCTCGCGCCACCCAAGGGACACGTGTAGGATGGGCCTAAGGTAGATGGTAAGTCCTACGGATGCGAGTAACAACGTCCCCCAAATCCCCCAGGAGTGTTTTTAATTTTAACAAATTAAAAACTAAAATAAACCGTGGTATAGCAGCACGGCATCCGAGTGTAAATGCTGTGATATCTACTCGGTGTAAAGAGTTCATTTTCATTTCCTTGCTCTATTAAAAGACAAGGTGTATATTGAGTCAAACTAAAAATATATATGATTTACTTACAATTGTCACAAAAAGAACCCTCATCGCTTCCATCTCTGCAATCTATTAAGCCATCGCACATAGAATCTTTAGGTAAACAAAAGGAACTGTCCAAACAGGAATGTCTATGGGATCTGAACTCACAATACATTATGGAGTCGTAACGCTGGGGATGGATTGCGTGGCCTGGAAATTATTATATATTAAAACCAGCTTTTTTTGAGGCCCGTGGTCATCGTGATAGGATGTGGATTCGATACCCATTCGAGGAAATGAAATGTTTCAATTTGCTTCACGCTGGTGTCGAGGTAAAGCGCGACATTGCGTTGCGCCATTCAATACGCAAGGCCTCCAGAATTCGGAGGAAAATGAACGGAGTGTCTTAATGTTAGGTTTCCTCTGCTTACCCTGCTGTGCGCAGGATACAGCGTGACGCCAAAAAAAATACCTTTTACCTACGGCTTTGAGAGTGTAGTCAAATAGAAATAACTAAGAGCTATGTATGTATGACACAAGACATGTTCCGGAAAGAGCGGAAGGTAACTCTGGTCGCAGTTGCAGTGGGTTGCATGGAAAAGATTAACGTGATGCACTACTTAAGCACTGTAGGGGGGCGGGGGGAGAGTGTCTTATTTTTGATGACATAGGGGATGGGGGGGGGTGTCAATAATTGCAAAAAAACTGCTTACGTAATACTTGAACGGCCCCTTATGGCCTTGGCTCTGGTGTCGAGGCAAAGCGCGGCGTTGAGTTCTGCTCGCAATGCCTCCAACTCAACTCGCAATGCCTCCGGAATTCGGCAGAAAGTGAGGAACGGAGTTTCTTAACACTAGGTTCCCTCTGCCTACCCTGCTGTGTGCAGGATACAGCGTGAAGCTGATTTTAACTTAATTTGGAATAATTCTTATAAATATTTAATTTAAAAAGAAATCTTTTTACTTTTGTCTTATAAAATGCGGCGTTAGTTTCCGCCGTCCTGCAAATCCTGTGTATCCTCCCAGGATTGCGGAACCTAATCCATCTAATGTTACAAACCATTCTATAGTTCAATGTGAAAATATTACTTATATGTATGTTTATTATAGATTTATAAGAAACTCACGGCAAGTTTTATTAATATCTTCATCAGACTTATCATCGCAGTCGTAATAACCATCACACGTCCAGAATTTGGATATGCATTTCTTGTTATCATCACAAAGAAAACCAGCACACGTTGACTGAAATGGTAAAATATATTTTCTTGGTTTTTCCTTAAGTTTTATAAAATTTATTTCGATCAAATAACATATTAAAAATATTTATTACATCTGTTTGGAAATACCCTAAAAACATAATAAACGCTAAAGCTCAACGAAAGGGATACAGAGTAAAGTTTAAAAAACAAGAGATTTGTTTTTTTAAACTTCACTCTGTATCCCACACAAGGCAGGGTAAACAAAAGGATCGAGGTCTAGGAAGGAAGGAGGTCTAAGTTCCCATGGGAACTTAGACCTCGATTAGGAATCGAAGCCACAACCTGCCGCGTTTACAGTCTCACACTTGTGCTCCTGCGTCACGACTGATCTCAAAATAAACTTTTTTATTGAGCTCGAAATTTAATAAAAAAAATCTAATTTACGTATTGTACCTAGGCATCCTGGTAAACTTAAGTCATATACCTCAACAAGCAGTAGGTATGTGCAGTTCGATACAGTTTTTTAGGCCGTTTTTATAAACCGCTCTAAATATCAGAGATCGATTGTGAAATGTCGTTTTCATTCATAAACTATACTATATCTATGACTATAAATGACTATTTTGTATTTTTTTAAATGTCTATTTTGTAAAAATATACATAAAGAAAAAACAAAAAAACGGATTCAGCAAGTTTAATAGTAGGCAGATGGAACCTAGTGTAAAGTGGCACAACTTAACACGTAATGCCTCAAAAGTTGGTGCGTGTGGAGTTTTATGTTGTAACTAGAGGGAGGAAATGAAAATAAAGTATATATGAACCGTAGCTATAGTCGCTGCACTTACAGTCAGACACTGTAATGCTGTGCAACAACGGCTTTTGTAAATTAAAATGTTGCACAAAAAAAAACTATTTTCTTTATAGTTTTGCATTTTAAAAATCTAATAAAATACCTTTACTAACTTAAATATTTAAAAATATATTATACATATAAGTAAATCTTCCAAATATTACAAAAAAAATACTTACATTATCATATTCCACGGGCATAGAACAATTAAATTCATCGCTACCATCATAACAGTCGGTTTCGTTGTTGCATATCCACACACTCGGCACGCACTTGCGACCGTCGGCGCATAGGAACTGATGCGTAGCGTTACATTGCTGCGCGTCGGGAGTGTGGTCCGCTATCATTTTTGTAACAAATAATAATTACTGTTAAATCTTTAATATTCTAAGACTTTTTTTATTGACCACTACCAATCACAAGACGTGACGTGGCCGCCCTGAAGTTAACTATAGATGGATGGCTGCCCAAATTTGATTGTAAATTTTTATAGCCATTCTCACTCATATAATGTATTATTTTACTATCTTTTCTTTGGTAACAAGACAAAGCGTGGTGTTGAGTTCCGCCATTTCCGCCAATTCGCAATGTTTCGAACATTTTGCGGAAAGTTATGAACGCAGTATCTTAATACGAGGTTGCATCTATCTACGGTGCCATGTAGTACATATAAATAAAATATATTTGATCACATAAATAGAATTCGTAATTTAAAATATTTTTAATAAAAAAACATCTTCAAGCATCTATTGAAATGTACATATTTTTTTCTTGGCTTAAAACTAAAGTTTTTATAGTGGTTTCAATGACATTACAAAAAAATATTTATTCCAAGTAGGTAGATAAATAAAATTTATATTACACCAGCATATTTAAAAAAAATTGAAGAAAATACTAATAAATAATAAAATAAGTTTGAAATATCTAAGGTATGTCCGACTAGGCTAGTACGTTACACTTACGATATAAGTATTCATATTAAATATATAATAAACTTACTACAAAAGTTCTCATCACTGCTATCTTTACAATCATACTTTCCATCGCAATAATATTCCAGAGGTACACAACTTTCATCTAAACAATGGAATACACCCTCCTTGAGGCATTCTGGGTCGAAAGACTGGAATTCATCATGGAACTGCGCTGAACACGCCACTAGCCACGTCAGTAAAATAAACAGCACCGCCATCCTAATTTATTTATCATTTTATTACAATAGAAAAGTATATAAAAACAGTTATACTATATTTTTTACTAAAATACTTATGCTACACCCGCAATGACTAGTTAAACTGACTATAAAATTAGTGAAGAAATAGAATGATTTACATTTATTTTTAGATTACCTATTTCATACACTAGGCTAAATTGAAAATAAATACATATATATTATACAAAACAACCATCAATAAAAAAAGAAGTTTATCTAATCAAAAATAAAAATCTAAATAATATATTTCCACACATTACTTACATTTACATCACTTACCTAAAAATGTAGTTTTCTTAATAATTCATTAAAACTTCTTTTATACAAAGCTTTCCTTAGAAAAACTTTATCAATTTTTTTTATTAAATTGAAAATAAACCCAATTTAATATTGTAGCAACGGCTTGTGAACTCGAAAGAAAAAAAATCATAGAATGGGTAAAGTTAACCAATTTTTTAACTACCCGCGTTTTCTTGTCATTTGTCGACACAACTATAAAAGGTGTGTTCGTTGTCTGTTCTACATTTAAAATCAATAAAATATCACTTCACACACAAATTAATATGACTATACAAGTTTACGTTAAATAAAACATTTCAAAATATTATTTATTGAATGTATGTACTCCTCATTTCTCTTATTCATGTGTTAGTAATTAATTTAATAATTTTGCGATATATATACTTAATAAGTAAAAATATTTGAAATATTTTTTTTTCTTTTAATGTTATCTAAATATAAAAATGTATGTCTTTTATTTTTGAACGTTTATCAACATCTTCATCTAGCTGTCTTCTACTGACAGGTCAGAGTCCAACTTTTCCTTTAATAGTTAGACTCTTGTAGTTGTAATTACTTTAAATAAGTTTTATTTTATTTTGCAGAAATAGCAATTAAACTTATCGTAAACCGGCACTTGTTTAAAAGAAATCATGGCATCACAAATCGCAAAAAGTTTAATTAAAGCAACTCGCCCTACTTCTACAGTGAAATTTGGTAATTATAACTTTATTTTTAATATTTAAATTTATAATTTTGACATGTATTAGTTAATAATATTGTCAATTAAAAGAAAATCTTTTTTGATTAATTCTTCGAGTTTTAACTAATAATATAGTATACCAATACTTTGGGAGTAAACTTTGGACTTCGGGAGTTGGCATAGCGGCAACTATTTATTGAATAATTTAACAAAAAATGGATCGTGCCATATTTAAATTTGAGGCTTTTCTTATATTGATAAATTATTTTTCTGTAGTATTAAAAATATATATACAAAATTTAAAAAAATCTTATATCATATCTTAGACACCACCAGACGCGCTTTAAGTGTGGGAGCAGCATTGCAGCAAAAAAAAAGTCTTCCAGATAAGACTGGCAAAAATGTTGTGCTGGTGGATGGAGTCCGGACACCTTTTCTTGTATCATTCACTGACTATGCCAAGATGATGCCACATGAACTTGCCAGACATTCATTATTGTAAGTATGAATATACACACTCACTTAAAATACTAGAATAAATTTAAAATAACATTTTGTACAACATAAATAATTGCATTTGAATTTTTGATGAAAAACAGGGAATGAAATATCTTAACACTAAGTTCTCTCTGCCTACAATGTTCTATGCGGAATAAATTTGGAATCTAATATTTAGCTATAGTTATACTTCACTTTTATATAACCTATTATAATTTGTATCAGTAAAATCTGTTTAGCTTTTTTAATTATTTATTATTTACAGATTTTGGGTAATAAAAAAACAAATTATGCTTGAAATAATATGATTTTTTTTTTATATGGTTAGGTTTTAGTATTTAGGTTTAGGTTTTAATATTTTTCACCTATCCCTATAAACATTATCAAAATCTGCGACATTACAGGTGAACCCGTCATAGCATAATTGTATACATTTATATATGGCCACATGTTAAAAAAAAGATTAACATGTCGAACTTTGGTAGGCTCTCCTGTAAAGTTTTATTTATTTTTGATTCCAGTCGATAGGTCATACTGTTTTACATTTAAATAATAAAAAAAATTGTATGGCCAATATTTTTTAACTTCTTTACTTATGAGAGTATCTAGTGATACATTGTACAAATACAATATTCTTTCTGTACTGTTCTTACAATTACTATGTCTTTTTCTTATATTTTTGCCTATTGTATATATATAAGAATTTTATTTTCTAGATTTTTGGCCTTTTAATATAGTTTGATTCATAAAATCAAGATGTGTTAATAATTTAAATATTATTTTTATTATGAGGGATTATTTAGTTGACAAAAATATCAATAACTATATACTGTAACACCAATCACTCTGCTTACAAACATTCTAATTAATGTGTATAATATTAAAGACTTGATATTAAAAGTTTTACATTATAGTATAGATAAGAAAATATCAACATATAAAGTATGTTAATATTTCTTATTTTAGAATTATTCATAGATATTATCTTAGAATTTGCACAGTAATACTTTAACTTAAAAATGTATATTTAAAAATAATCATTTATATTTCTTATTACTGGAAAATTATTTAAATATAATATAATATAGTTGAAAACTGCATTACAATATGTCAACGTTTTGTAATTGCTTATCATTGTTTATGATTATTATGTCAGATGATAAATAGCATGTAAAAAAGTTGAGCAAAAATAAATTAATAATAAATCATTAGATTTTTGATCTTAATAACTAATTTCTTATAATAATGTGATATATATTAAAGAAATTGTGAGTTTGCATGCTATTGCATATATTTCCAGAAATTTTAATTTCTCCCAGGATGTTTCACATTGCATTATTAATTACATTTGGATATTTATTTTTATCTAAGATAATTCAATGATCTTTGATCAGTAACCATTTGGCGCTGACTCAAAATTACTTAAGTGTATATGATATTATTTTAACAGCCTATTTTTGAAATAATTATTTATATGTTTATTATTTATAACTTATTATGTTTTGATAATTCCTAATTTTTTTGTCAATTCACAACAAAAAATAAAGAAATGAAGAAGAGAAAATGACTAAAAGTAAACAGGTTGAAATATACATGTTTTTTAAGTTTTGTTGAAAAACTGACACCACGTCAGTTACCAGTAAAAAACATGAAATTAAAAAATACATCAAATTGAGAACTCTTTTTGATATTTTCGTAGGTTAATAATGCCAAAAGGTTTACTTTTAATATAATATTTTTTTATATCTTAACATGTATCACAGATACTTTTAATACTTACATAAATACTGTTGTACTCATTATGTTCTTTTGTATATCAATATATTATAATTTTCCTATGTAAAGGGGCCTTCTCCAAAAAACTGGCATACCCAAGGATGTAGTAGACTACATAGTGTATGGCACCGTTATTCAAGAGGTGAAGACATCAAATATTGGGCGTGAGGCTGCTCTAGCAGCAGGCTTCAGTGATAAGACACCCGCTCATACTGTGACCATGGCCTGTATATCTTCAAATCAGGCTATTACTACAGGTGACCTATAAATTTATTTAATTGTTTTATTGATTTATTTGTTTTTAGTGAATGGGGCAGTGGGTAGTGTAATATTAAGGATATAATAAGGAATGTGCATAGCATATTGGATTAAAATTTTATTTTCTCCAAATATTGATAATCTGTATTTAGAATTAAAATCTATCTCAGGCTTATAGTGTAGGTAAAATTTATGTTTAATTTATAAGAAGCCGTAGTGGAACATTTTCTGAATGTCAATAACTATATTTAAATCCCGACCCTGCTCCGCTAAGACTGCACGACATTAGATGCCACCACCTAAAATACGCAATGCTTCTAATATGGACAACAACTGGAAAATAGAGTGTTAAACCTCGATTTTCTCCTCTCATTGTAACAGTTGAAGATGATAAAAAAACACTATAACGAAATCAAACATGTCCGATCCCTAGGTGTGGGGATGATCGCCGCGGGTGCGTACGACGTGATCGTGGCTGGTGGTGCTGAGTTCATGTCCGATGTCCCGATACGTCATTCTAGGAAAATGAGATCTCTATTGCTGAGACTCAACCGTGCTAAGACGCCGGCGCAGAGATTGTCCTTGTTGGCCTCTATTCGACCTGATTATTTTGCACCTGAGGTATGTAACTTTTTAAGCCCTTCGTCGACACTTCTATTTTGTATCATGCTAATATTAGTACTTGAGATGATAAGTTGAGATGATTCTTGTTCATGGGAAAAAATGTTTAGATAATCCTTATTTCTGGCCTGATAAAAGAAGGACGACATCGAGTTAGTAGAGTTCTTAAGGTACGATGTGCTAGTTTAAGCGAAAGATTTGGCAAAGAATAACCAACGAAGTCTGTATACCTCTCTGTCTCTACGTAAAAAAAAATACGTTTGCTGATTCTCTACATTTACCTTCCTTTCATAGCTCCCAGCTGTAGCAGAGTTCTCATCTGGTGAAACAATGGGTCACAGTGCGGACCGCTTAGCTGCGGCGTTCGGGGCGTCCCGCGCGGAGCAGGACGAGTACGCGCTGAGGTCGCACAAGCTGGCCGCGGAGGCGCAGAGCAAAGGCTACTTCACCGACCTCATACCTGTTAAGGGTGAGCTCCTTGTATGTCATGTTATCCTGATACCTGGTAGCGCGGAGACCTCATCATATATGTCAAGGAGCTCCTTGTTGTCCTGGTTCCTGTAGTACTATGTCAGGATACCTGAGTATGTGTAGTATTGCAGAGCACACTGGAGCCGTTACTACCATGAAATAGAGAATGCTTAATTATTATTGTAAAATCAACCCAACAAAATAAAGCTTTTTTACTTTAATTTCATGTTTTTTTAAGTGAATAAAATGTTTTAAAGTAATATGAACGTTACAAAAATGAAAACAAATACACGCTTCATGCTACGTATTTATTGTTCGCCCTGTTTCATCATTAGTGTTATTATAATTTTATTTCAGTTGAAGGCAAAGATGGCTTGGTGGAGAAGGACAACGGCATCCGAGTGTCCGCCCCGGAGCAGCTCGCTAAACTGAAACCAGCTTTCATTAAACCCCATGGCACTGTTACTGCAGCTAATGCTTCGTTTTTGGTAACTGTTTATAAAATGCAAGCAAACTGAATTAGTTAGAATATTATACTTTAAATTTCCCCTCTTTTTAGTTCTGTAAGCAAAAAATAATATTATATTCGTCGTTACATATAACATTAATTATGTGACAATCATTATTTAAAGTATTGCGTGTTGAGTGACGGAACTCAACGCTGCACTTTATTTTAGCATTGCGGGACATTTCTTATGTATACTTATTGTTACATGTAAACACACAGACGGATGGTGCATCAGCCTGTCTCATCATGTCGGAGGCGAAGGCCAAAGAGCTCGGTCTCAAGCCCAAAGCTTATCTACGAGACTTCACTTATGTTGCTCAGGTAGGATTTTAAATTACTATTTTTATTTCTCATTAATAAGCTTATAATATAATATCCTTTTTACTACTGTGTTCATAATATTTTTAATTAATTAATTATCCATAAAATCTAAAACTCTATTATTACTATAATTGATACTTGTCAGTATAAAAATTACTCTATACTGTTAACATTTTAAGTTAATAAATAAATATTGACCACATTTTTATGTTCACTACTTTAAATTATGATCAATAGATATGTGCGTGGAAGAGGATTACTTAGTATAATAACATTTGTTTGTTTATAATTTTATTTATTTCTAATAGTAAAACTTGTGTGCAGGACCCCGTGGACCAGCTGCTTCTCGGACCAGCTTATGGCATTCCCAAGATTCTGGACAAAGCCGGGCTCAAGCTCTCTGATATTGATTCCTGGGAAATACATGAAGCTTTTGCGGTAAATACTTTATTACTTTTTTTAGCTTCACACTATATCCGTACAGCAGGGTGTGCAGAGAGAACCTAGTCTTAAGACACACCATTCTCCGCTTTCCTTCGAATTTTCTAGATATTGAGTGTTGAGTGGTGGATCTTAATGACGCGCTTCTCGTCTTTTCCGTCTTGTTACCACAGTGAAGAATTTATAATATTAAATAATTCATTCCCCGAGTGGGAATCAAACCTACCACCGTCGCGTCTACAGTCATATGCTGTGCAACTATTACTGTTGTAGTTATTGTTGTAATAGTATGTTACTATATTTGTGTAATAGAAGTTATATTTTATATATTAGCAAATATATTGGTTGCAGATTATTTTTTTGTACTTTGGAGTTATATTTCTGAATTATTTTCTAAAAGAGATATTTTACAGATGTAAGAAGAATAGCTACGTCGGTTTCGTTCGTCGGTTACAGTTTTTAGATAGTTTTTTATTTCAAATATACAACAGTTTCAGTTACAGTTACACACCTCCGTATGTCCATAATATCACTTTTCTAAATGTTAGAAAAGTGATGTTGGATCAAGGTGTCATGCAAAACCTGACACCAATTTAAAATTAAATTTGGTGTCAGGTTTTGCATGACTATAATAGAAATAGTATATTTATATCCAAATAAGATCTTATGCACCTTATTTAAATATATATAGTGTAAATGTTAACCTATAATTTAGTAATGTATTCATAAAACTAAAATTATTACAGGGGCAAATTTTAGCCAATTTGAAGGCGCTTGACTCGGACTGGTTCGCACAAACCTATTTGGGACGTCAGGCGAAGGTATTTTCCAATATTTTAAATGTATTTCGTTTTAGAAATAATAATAAAATATATTTTATATATATATATTTTATATATATATATATATATATATATATATATATATATATATATATATATATATATTTGAGGCCGGTCGTGGCGCAGCGGCACGAGGTGTGACTGCAAAATCGACTGGTTGTGGGTTCGATCCCCACTCGAGGAGATGAAATATTTACTTAAATTTATATTTCCATTTCTTCGCTCTGGTGTCGAGGTTAAGCGCGGCGTTGAGTTCTGCCACTCAACACGCAATGCCTCCAGAATTCGGCAGAAAGTGGGGAACGGAGTGTCTTAACACTAGGTTCCCTCTGCCTACCCTGCTGTGTGCGGGATACAGCGTGAAGCTGATTTTAATAAAATATATTTACCGTATTTTTGTTTCATTTTACCGTACTGTGTGCTTAAACATGTGTGTCACATTTTATTCATCATATTGCAAATAATATTTCGAACTCACGATATTTAAAATTAAATACGATACGCTAAAGGCACGTGGAAATAGTACTAATATTTTATAATATTATAGGTGGGTTCCCCGGATATGGCCAAGTGGAACAAGTGGGGAGGCTCTCTGTCCATCGGACATCCTTTCGCTGCTACTGGGGTAAGTTTCTTATATTTTTAAGCAGTGTTGAGCTCTGCCAGTTAACACATTATATGCGGGGTACAGCGTGAGGCTAAAAAATTATATGTTAATTGTTCAATTTTCATCTCTATTTTAATAATCAAAACCAATTCAGTCTCATTACTTTAAGCCTAGAAATTTTCTACATCTTAATATACAGAGTGGAAGCGTCAGCGCTCCTTTTACGGGATCAACATATAGGGTAAAATATTTTAACCACATACCTAAAATTATTAATCAAGTTACCTCAACAGTTTAGACGTAGGATTTGTTTTTCATTTCACGATGTTTATACATACTTATATTTCGTGTGATGCAGTTACGCATAGATACCAATAACGTAAACACATACTATTACAAAAATACTACTAAAGGTTAAACAACTTTGAACTTTACCGGCAATACCTACGACTCGATTTCGGAATGAGGCGTATGCGGCGGTTTCCCTTTGATAGGATTATGTCTGGTGCGTCATTCTTGATAAATGCCGTTTTATTTTACAACGATATTATTATTATTTATTTTGTTTGAAAAAATAACTTTTTCATTTTTGGGATTTTTTAAAAATTGTATTAGGCTTTTATAGAGTAGTTAAAACTGTGGTTTCATTTAAAGTGGTGCTGACAAAAACACTCCGTATAAACGAGGCCGGCTCGACGACAACTGATTTATCTTTATCATAAACAAGATTACCCACATATATACACTGTGATACATTATGACCGACGAATCTCAATCAAAATTCAGGGCAGCCATGCCCTGAAGTTAGTTGTAGATGGCTGAGAATATTTTGTTAATCTTGATAATTTTCTTTCCAAGTGTAAAATGCGCTAAAGTTCAAAAATCCTAACTCGAACGAAGGCAGCGCCGACACATCGGCCCTTCTGTAATTTCTAATTTCGAATAAAATTATTTGAAATTGATATGACAATACTGTTTACTTTTAGAATCGTGACGATAAAACGAGAATGTTTACGTTCTCTAAAGTGTTGATTAAATGTATGTATTTCGCCAGGTACGCCTAGCGATGCACACGGCGCACCGCCTCGTGCGCGAGGACGGCCAGTTCGGGCTGATCTCGGCGTGCGCGGCCGGCGGCCAGGGCGTCGCCATGCTGCTCGAGAGGCACCCCGACGCCGTCGCGCAGTGAACCCGCCACCTCTGTCATCCAATGTAGTGCTATATTACTTGCAGTGAAACCTGGTTAATTAGGATCTCAAGGGAACAAGTTAAAAAAATATAGTGGTCTCATTTACAGAGACCCCTGCTTGCTTGCTCGTTTGTAAACAAACGTGTCGAGACCTGTTATAACCTGATAAAATGTCTCGGTTATACAAATAAGAAGCTTAATGCTTCTGAGCCCCAATTATAGAGATAAACATATAAAAAATCCTAGAAATCAAATTTTGTTTTCCCAGGTTGGTAAAGTCCCATTGACAGAGATAGTTCAATGACAAAATGCCGAGATTTTCATTTATCCAGGTCCCGCGTAACCAGTTTTCAGTGTAGTACATATAATGCAACCCTGATGTCACTGCTCAGTGAATCCACTACCACTATCACGGAGATAATAGTAGATCTATACAAGTGTCAGATTATGTATTTATTTAATTATGTTACATACATTAGGGGTTTTTATGTTATGTTGAACTAAAATAGCTTGTTATGTAAAAATATTTAAAATTATAATCTAATTTACATTCATTCATTTCATTTAAAGTAACAAACAACTATTATATACAGGAATTTAATAAGAAAAAATCTAAGTAATTTTGTAAGCAATTAATATACTTATGCTACAACCATAACTTTTTGAGATTTTTTTATTTATTCGTCTATATATTATTAAGTGTTAAAATTATATCCAAAATGTTTCATTTGTCAATTATTTTAGTTTTACTTACATCTAAATAAAAATCTTTATTTTTGCCTTTATAGGATATTAAATTTGAAACTTCAACTTCACTTTAGTGTCAATATTAAAAATTACTTTTAATTAGTATGTAAGATAAAGCTATGTATTTTTGATGACTATTTATATGTAGAAATGTTTATTAAATAAAGAAAAAAAGATATATTTTTTATAATTATAATCAAGCATCTCCTTTTTACATCGATATTCACATATACTGGTCGTATAGGACAAGATCTGTGTGTGACCGCGATACTAGTGGGATCGATACCTAACCGAGGAAATGAAATGTTATCATTTCGCCGCTCTGGTAATCCAAAATGCGACGTTAAGCTCGCCCGCTCCATATCGTCGGGGATAGTGCAAAACTGCGTAACTAGCATTGGATAATTCCGCGTATCTAACAAATGTCGTCAATTTTCAGTTTTGCGGCCATTCTACGTAAGATCCGGATTTCTTTTTCGGTCGACCAATAGAAAGCTAGTATTGTAAAATTCGCCTAAAAATAATGCTGTCTTTCTTTAGCCCGCAATTGACAATACTGCATGTCATTAAGAGTAATTGGAAGCGTATTTAGTGGTATATTATTTTATTGTTAAACTCAGTGTTTATATTATAAATATGAATTACATCATTAACTGTTGATTCCATGTTAATTCAGTATTTTCTCCTAAGTGTAAATAAATTTTAATTTCATTTACTCCTCCTAACCTAATATTTTTTGCAAACAACTATTTATTATAAACGAACGTATCTAAGTTATCGGGTCTTTATAAATACTTTTAATATAGTATCGTCTATATAAATACTTTTAATATATAACTTAATTATGTATTGAATAATCAATACATAATTAAGTGATCTATTAAAAGTAGTCAGAATTTATACACGTTTTGTATTTACGCGGTTTTGCTGCATATTGAAGTAATCTTCATTTAATGAACAGCTAAACCTAAAGTTACGCGTTATGCTGATGTGTGATTTGATTTTTTTAGCATTAAAATGGTGAATGAGTCACGTAGTAACGACGAAACACTTCACGCCACCTTATTTATCGATTTAAAGAAAAGGCGCAAAAAAAAATAGTTAAAAAGATGATTTTGCACAGGCAATCGAACGAACAATTAATTAAAATTACCAGATTTGTTAATTCGGGGAATCAAGTGGAGCTTACTAAAGAAATCGAAGCTTTACCTTGTGTTGTGACACAACCACTTTTAGTGCATCTTACATAGAAAGTCTGCAGGAATTAAATGATCACGACAATGTTTCTGGCTTGACAGTGACTAATTTGGCATTTAACGTTTCTAAGAAGGATATATTCACTGAAATCAATAATGAAGTAAATAAAATAACTTTTGACTTCTTATCAGATGATTGTGTTGCTGACACACATTACTGACCATTTTCTGAAATAACTAATATTGCATAGGTAGCTTTAACATCAACTTCTAGCAATAACAAGGAAATAAATATTTCCTGAAAGCATCCTGGATCGTGAGGTTGCCATTGAGTGCAGAATAATAAAATGAAAAAGAGAACAAAAAGCGTAATGTCTATAAAGAAACAAGACGTAATATATAAGAGAAGAAGAATATATTCACAACACTATCATACCTGCGCGACAACTGTGGCAGCCTTGTAATTCTATAAAATATTTAAGGAGCACAGTATTTCACCGTGACAAATTTACAGAAACGTTACGATCAATTTTTTTTATTATTTTTGGAAGATAATTTGGATAGTGAAAAAAATGTTTGTTTCATCTTTAGTTGATAGAAAAACAACTAAAACGAAAAAGCCATTGAAACGGCTAATACAAGACCCTAATAGCATACGACCCTTGACTATCCTTGTTGCGATATTAAGCATTACATCCGCGTGGGAAGCGATTAAACCTGAAATTATACAAAATTATTTCGAGAAAGCAGGTTTTAAGAACAGCGAGTTAGATATCGTAATAGAAGAAACACCGATGATACTGCAGTGTTTTCCTGAATGTTCTTCTATTGATAACAGTTGTATACCCAGTGAAACTAAATCAATTGAATATGTAAACACAAAACAAGAAGCACTAAGTGATAATGAGAATTGCGAAGATGAACAAGAGCCTTATCCGATTTTTTCACACGCCCAAGCACTGTCAGCAGTAAGTGATTTAAGGCGTTACGTCGCTTCTTTGGAGAAAAGTGAAAATGCTTTACAAAAGATAAATTATATTGAAGATATTGTTCTTGTAAACGTATCCAAATCTTCTGTTGGTTGATGGTTTATGCCAAAGAAGTGATCCATTTCAATAACTAATAAGAATATTCTCGTATGTAAAGATATTCTATTTATTTATTTTTACCTATTGTAAATAGGTAAAAATATTGTAAGAGTGTTTTGTAATAATATTGTAAATAATTTAAACGCTTAGTTTGGATATTATATTATATAAATTTAATATCCAAACTAAGCGTTTAAATCATCTTAATTCTCCTTTACCACTGAAATACTCGTTTTGGAATGAACCCGTGTCCTTATGAAATTGTCCGAGTGTAGCGAGCTTCACTATATCGTTGAAACTATAACGATTTTTTTTTAAACATTCTCACATATTTACGATTAAGTCTAACCTAGTCTAAGATTAGCGTACGCAGGGCATTCCCCTGCGATCGCCAACAATTCACGAGCGTCCATCAAAGCTCGTAATTATTCTTCAACAAACAGCAATAAAGTCCATTCGAAAAAAAAGACCTCCATTAAGACAACGCTGACAACATTCTAAAAGACGTGCTTCAAAATATATATTCTTTTATCGTAATATTATCATATTCATAAACATTCGTACCCTACACAAGTCGGCATTTTGTTGAGTCGTCACGTAATCAAGACCTTTAAGATATCTCCCGTAGAACTAGAATTATAAAATTTGGCAAAAAGTGGGAATTTAGAAATAGAGGTAAAAATTCGAAAAATATAAATCTACGTTATTTTTACAAGCTTTTATAATCGTAGTTCACGTCATACATACAAAATGAGTACATACGCCGGCAAACTTGAGACGGTCAACTTTTATAAGTTGTAATTTCTGTTGACTTCCAATCCTAAGTACAGAGCCCTCAGGACGAGTCCGACACGTACTTGACCAGTTTCTAAACTTGACGACGATTTTGATATTAGCCAAGTTGAATTGACATCATATCAAAATCAGTAATTGTATTATTATTTATTGTAAGTTATCTACAATTAATAATCCTATCATTAGCTTTACAAAAAATTTGCAAAAAATATTTTTATACTAATCTTTACTATTAATACTAATTGTTGTTACTACTAATTTTATGTTTTTTAGTATAGACAATAAAAGCTCTAAGCATATGTTAGAAAGTAGTCTGTGGTCATAAGTTATTAAATCGACAGTATATATAGATCATCTATTATAAAACTGAACAGAGAGTTTGTAAACACAAGCAAATAGGTAATGACAATGACATAAAAATAGCATCACCAAAAAAATATATGACAAATAATAAATACAATCTAATATTTTATTTATTTAAGCTCATAAGAGTAAAAATTACATTAAATTCTGGATGTAATGGCATAACAGTTCTGCTAAGATTATACAAATCAAAATCGTTCAATGTCGGCTGAACGCAAATTCTTTTATTTTTATAAGGTGATTTACAATTATATTGTGTTATATATTTTTTTGCTGCTGCTATTTTTAACTGCGACGTGTGCTCATTGAAAAATGACAAACTGCGTATTGTATGTGTGCTTGTTAGTTCAGTTTAAATGTAGACGATCTCTAATAAACTTTATGAAACGTTTACGAGCTTGCTGAACCTTAGCAAGCTTGAATAGGATTCATTGGCTTGCAAGTGTCTTATTATGTTCCTGACTGGCAAGCATGACAGTCATGAATATTGAAGTAATTCCAGCTCTTTTCATCGTCAATTGTCAGATTTACATTAGTAAAAAAACTCATTAACGAGGTAATACATATTATTATGTTAAATATATGAAATGATTTTAATTTACATATTAAAATATATATTATATATAAATATATTTATTTGAACCTAAAATGGCTTGAATAATTCTTTATTTATTCTGTCTGATTCTACAAAGAAATAAGACAGTAAAAATAATGTTTGTTTGTTTTTTTACATTACTATGCTTACATTAAAATAAACCAGTAAGTAGTGTAAATAATGAGTGAGGCTGAATATGCGTCAACATGTAAACACGCCGCCAGCTCTTGCCACAGACGTGGCAAGTCCTTTGAAGCGTGTTCAAAAATTGGCACTGGTTTGGATCGATGATAAGCTCTCACAAGCCAAACCAAACTCAACAAAATCCTTGAGTTCCCATCGTTGGGTTTGTGGGTGCTAGACAAACCTTGGCAAGCGTGTAAACGGTTAATAATAATTTGCCACAGATTATAAACTCCTGTAAACAATAAAAAAAACCTTCAAGAAATCTATACGCAAAATATTAACTTTAGTAGAAAAATCCTACTGCTAATGTGTTTTAATATAAAAAAATAACCTTATATTAATGTTGTAACATAATTTAAATTTTCACAAAGTACATAGACAAAATAGTAGAACTAGATGAAGATCATAAAGAAACAGTGTGGCGTCGTCCGAGCGGATGTTGTTTATGACCGACATTTTCCTTTGGAAATTGTATTTGGACTTGAGTTCCATTTACTTTGACTGTTTTACCTAAATCCACATTTATTTACGTGAAATTTAGGATAAAAATATGTTTTAAAAAGGAATTAGTGTAAATTTAATATCTAGATAATAATTTCAACGTATAATTAAGAAAAGTTTTTTTCTGAACAATATAGCGGGAAATCTACGTTGTGACGCGCACGAACTCTGATAATTTGTCGGGTGGAACAGTGAAGTGTCGTAACGTTTTGTTATGTGGTTATTTACGCTCTGACAGTGGATCTCTGTAGTATATTTAGATTTGACAATGTCGGATGAAATGGCGGTGGGTGATAACGCATCTCACGAAGATAATAAAGTAATTAGTGAAGAGACTGAAACTGAAGCTATGGATACAGCGAGTGTTTCAGAGCCTGTGGTGGAAGCATCTGTTGGAGAAGAACCGAAACCTAAAAGTAACGAAGGTAAAATGACTTTCACATAACCTCTTATCTATAGTGTTGACATTAAATATAAATATAACATGTATTTATATTCTCATCTCTAAGCCTGTATTTTAATATTAACCTTACTGTTACGCTTACTGCTTCTGAAATAATACATTCACATAAGATTATTATAGAGATACAGTATATGTATGACATATATCAATAAGAT
Organism: Heliconius hermathena; assembly: GCA_013403705.1. Classification (NCBI taxonomy): domain Eukaryota; kingdom Metazoa; phylum Arthropoda; class Insecta; order Lepidoptera; family Nymphalidae; genus Heliconius; species Heliconius hermathena. The sequence continues at coordinate 22,692 of JAAIXJ010000751.1, read as the reverse complement.
TTTTTAAATGTACTCATCAAAGAATTGTACCTCAACTTTCATTTACAACAATAGCATTAATAAACATATCATGCTGTATATAATGTGGATCATATAATTATAAAAAAATGTTACTAATCTCCTTACTGTACTTGTCAGCAATTATTATAAATTATTGTGACAAACGCTTTATAAATTAATTTGCATAATATGTATGTACTTTATTTAATATGGATTACAACGCTGTTCAAGCAATTGTGGTACAGCACACTATTTGATTATAGGTTCAGTGCTTACTCAGGGTAATGAATTATTTTCTGGTAACAAGACAAAGTGTGACATTGAGCGCCACCTTTCGACACTCATTGTCTCAAAACTTGGACAGTGCTTTGGAAATGAAGTTACTTAATGCTAGATTATAATTAAAATTAAAAATCAGCTTCACGCTGTATCCCGCACACAGCAGGGTAGGCAAAGGGAACCTAGTGTTAAGACACTCCATTCCCCACTTTCTGCCGAATTCTGGAGGCATTGCGTGTTGAGGGGCAGAACTCAACGCCGCGCTTAACCTCGACACCAGAGCGAAGAAATGGAAATATAAATTTAAGTAAATATTTCATCTCCTCGAGTGGGGATCGAACCCACAACCAGTCGGTTTTGCAGTCACACCTCGTGCCGCTGCGCCACGACCGGCGCAGCGGCACGTTATATTAATTATATGTTATCTTTAAAGAAAACTATGTTGCTATAAATGTTATAATTGACAAATAGACATAGAAAATTGAAACTTAAAAACAATCTGCCAAGAAGGAATTGAACCTATAGACTTTGAGACACCTTTCAACCCTAATAGAACATTAATTTGTGATTATCATTATTTTCCTTATGACTATATTGTGTCGTGATGTGATGTGGGCTGTTCACCTTAATTTTGTTTTTCATTAATATATAGCATAGCGACAGTAAAAATATTAAATACGAAATGTAATTTAACAACATCAATAAAATGAAAAATTTATCAATATTTATAAAAATTAGAATAAGATAATTATTTGATTTCTTTTTTATCATACTACAAATGTCAAAACTTAATTTAATTTTATTTTTCTTTTAGACCAACCAGAAGAACCACAAAAACCTGAAATAAGAGTGGAAATAGCAGAATCTGATGAGCCCCTTGAAGAAAAGCTTGAACTTGAAGAAGAAGTGCCTAAACAGGAAGAGACTGTGGTCGAACAGGCAAACCCTGCAACAGAAGTGGTCAGAGGTGTTAAGAGGAGAGCTTCAGCGGCATTTAGTGATGGTGATGCAGAAGATTTTAAAGGTTTTGATGGTACCGAGAAGAGCGATTTAGCTGATTTTAGCCGAATTATTGGTAAGTTAATTTTATTTTTAATATATTTATATAACATACTAGCTTGCCTGCGGCTTCGTTTGCATGGAAAAATAAATTGATATAACTTTATTGATAAAATAGAACAAACACAAAATGTTAAAGAAAATTTACCAAAATTCAAAAGCAAAAATTGCAAATATATTAATATAAACTCAAAGAAAAAGAGACAAAAATTTTAAGAATCATTATTTTGGGCTCTAATACTTTGATAAATGCTTCAATTAATAGGTTTTTGTAGTGTGTAGTAATCAATAACATTTTTATTATATGCATAAATTTATAAAAACCTTTTGAGTGACTTGTAAAAAAATTATAATTGCTGTAAGTATATAATACAATATCAGAGTTAATAATATTTACTTGATTAAATGAAAATAGTGTTATTATTATTCCATGCATCCCAGAAGAGGACAGAAGGGTAAAACGGAGAACCTCCATGTCTAATGACAGTGGTTTTAAAGGGTTTGATCTTGTTGAATGCAACAACTTGACTGGATATTGTCAAGTACTAGGTAAGCGTATGGGATTATTGCACTGTTTAACTATAGTCCAACCCTTAGTATGATAGTTTTTTATTGGGCTGTGTTCTGGTTTACTATTTTTAATTACATTTTCTGATATGTGAGTTTTAAAATATAAACTTTTTTATTATTTTTAATTATAATTTAGGAAATCTTGGGTGTTCTATTATTATTATGATTGTTTGGTTTATGTTAATTACTTTGTTATAATTATTTACACAGTTAATGTATTTTGATTTAATATTTTTAAATATGAAAATATGTTTTGAGTTAATCAAATTCTATGTGAGTTTATCGAAAATTATTTAAAATATATCTTTGTTTTTATATTAGTTGTATTAATACATGTTTGTTTTTTTTAACTTAATAATATACATTTTAGTTAGCAACTAATTATAATATTATACACAAAAGATAATAATTGAACAGGTTGTACATATTTAAGGTAAGTATATAAATGATATTTAAAATAGTTTGCTACTAACAGTTCTACGAAAAATATGATTAACCGGGAGTCACTGTAGTGGCAACAGTACCTATATAACAATTTATATTCAAAGTATGATTGGTAAAAAACGTAACATATGATTTATGTAGTGTTGTATTTAACAAGTAAGCATATAGAAACTAGTGGCATATCGTTTCCACTTTCTGGATCCTCAAACAATAGTTGACGTCACTTTGACTGACGAAAAGCTTTAACTTTTAAATATTTTAAAATATCATTTGGATCCACTAGCACATATGACTATACATTTATTGCTGTTTTTGTCTGCACACAAACAAACTTGAACCAATAAGGCCCAGGTTGGTGATGAGCCCTTCCGGCGAACTGCTGCTGCAGTCAAGCCAAAAGCCACTTTTACACGTTTGTGAATTCTTACCGAGCCTTGCCAAACGTGTAGATGCACCATAATATCAAATACTATTTAATTCCAGAACGTCTAGAGGCCGAAGTGTCAGCCGCCGTCAACACGCACACACCGATCCGCACCGTCATGGCGTCGCCCGCCGCGCCGTCGAGCAAACGAGCGCGCCAAGACACAGGTGGGTATAGGGCGGAGAAGTGGTCTGAACACCTCGAGGCGGAGGTCTCCGCGGCTGTGAGGAGCTTCGCTGATGAAGAGCCTGGTGTCAGGCCTGCTAAACGCCAACGGCAACCCACGGGTGAGTATATAGGGTTGTGTTTGTGTATGTTTGTTTTATGTTAGTGTTGTATGTTTGGGTATTTATGTTGAGTTTCTGCTTGTGATAGTAAATACAGGTCATTTGAAGAGCACAAAATAGCACCCTTGTTTATAGAAAACAATGAGGTCTACAAACATCTACCTATGAATATCAGTAAAAATTGACTGCATGAAGGACTAAAAAAATTAAACAGTTAAAATAGAAAAAGTATGAATAGTAGTACAAAAAATAAATTATGCAGTTGTAGTGATGTACCACTTTTTATTTATCATTATGCAAATATTTGTATTAAAATATTGATCATGATGCTAATTATTTTTATATTATAAAGAAATAAAATTTTGAATATTTTTATTGAAAGGTATGCTTGTATCTAATCTATTTAGCTAGGCTTTGTAATGTATCAAATGTATGTACATATATTGAATGATATTAACTTTTAATAACTGTGATAGAAATGAATGGTATTAATGATTAATGAATGATATTAAACTATTAACTGTTAATGACTGTGATCAATAGAGAAGATATTTAATTATATGTGTGTGTTGTTGTATATGTATGCTCATTGGGGAAGCTAATGATTGTGATAAATTTAATGTATAACTAGCGGACCCGCGCGGCTTCGCCCGCTTGAACGTATAGTTCATTATTTATGAAATTATTTTCAGTTTTCAATAGGATTAGCAAAAAATAGAATAATAAGAAGATATGGACCTATCTACCTATTATTCTTATTATTCTATTTTTTGATACCTAATGGAAATAAAATTCTTAATAAAATAAATAAATCAGCTTCACGCTGTATCCCGCACACAGCAGGGTAGGCAGAGGGAACCTAGTGTTAAGACACTCCGTTCCCCACTTTCTGCCGAACTCTGGAGGCATTGCGTGTTGAGTGGCAGAACTCAACGCTGCGCTTAACCTCGACATCAGAGCGAAGAAATGGAAATAGAAATTTAAGTAAATATTTTGTCTCCTCGAGTGGGGATGGAACCAATTCTTAATTATATATTAATTAATATATTCTTATTAAAAACTTGCGTAATTGAAATGAACAAAAGAAATAAGTAAAAGTAACTAAAGGAAATTCTTAATATTAAAAATAATAACCTAACACCACTAAATAAAATTTTTAATTTTATTAATGAAAGAAACTAAACATATTTTGTTTAGTTTTATACCTCTATTATCAATATTATCAACGTATATCTGTCATTCCGTTACTAAGGTATTTTTAAATATTTTATTTAAAGAGAATATTACAAATATGAGAAAAAATTAGTCTATGTTTATCCCAAGACGTCACAAGTATTTCCATATGAAATTTTATCACAATCAGATCAGCGGTTTGGCCGTGATTGCGTCACAGACAGACAGACAGACTGTTATTTTCTAATTTATGATATAAGCATGGATCAACAAAATCTTCCGAACCCGGTAGCTTCCTGTATGAGTATGACTGACAGTAATGATATGTTTTTATACAGTAAAGTCAACAAGTTGTGACCCCCCTGAAGTTGCCGCAGATTAGATTTTAGGAAATTTCTTACTTTTTTAGTTAAAAGCCCTAAAAACTTCAGTCAAACATACTATATTTAATGATTCAATATTGCTTGTAATAGCTGAATTAAATAAGGAGGAGTATATTTTGATTGTTTGGATGTGGCCTTTAGGGAGGACTTCATATTGTATGAATGTATGGCTGTGTGTACTGTGAATGTTACTTTTTTTAATTATTTAAGTACAGTGTGCTGACTCATTCATGTTTTAAGGTATTGTATTGTAGTATTACTTGATTTTATTAGAAATTGTTATTAAAATAGAATACAATATATTTTTTAAGTGTAGAAAACTAAAAAAAAATAATGTAGCGGGATCAAAACACACGCCTATTAGAAACGTCCAAGAGTTTTCTAAAAATCTAATAGAATACAATATATGCTCTATTCTTTGGAAGGAAATTTGATACATGTTGGTTCGAATACCACCATGGAAGAGTTTATTTTTAATATTTTTTTTACTATTTTCTCTTCCCTAAAGGGGAAATGTATATTTTTTGATTTCGGTAATTAGATATTTATTGTAATTTTTTTATTCCACAGACGGATCAAGACCATCGTCTGCGTTGTCGTCTAGATCAGATGGGGAGGGCGCTTTATCTACAGATGTAAGATATTATTGTGATTTTTAATTTAGTTTTAAGGCTTAGTTGAAATTAATCGTGTAAATATCTAAAAACTCCAAATAATCTTGGCCGATGATTATGATTACAATATTGTTAGAAATCAGAAGTGGTTAACGTTTTAAAAAAAAACAATAAAAACTATTTGGAATGGGATACTATGTAATTGCAATATAATAATATCAATACTTCACACAAGTTTCCTTCGGATAAGGGCCGTTGGCCGATTGACGCAATTTCACTGCTTTTATAGTCTTTTTCACCTATATCTACCGTCTTTTACACTAGTTCGTTAACAATATATATTTTTTTTAATTATAAAAAATGTAAAAGAAAATGCAACTAATGACTATTTGAATAATTTAATGACTATGTTTCTTATAAAATATTATAATAAAGGACACTTAAATTTGGTCATAGAGGTCTTTTTTTACAACTGCAGGAGAAACAAATTAATTAGATATATAAAATTTATTTAATTTAAATAAAATATTTGACGTGAACAGGCATCATCATCCCCCGCAACACGAGGACGGCGCGCCACCATAGAGATCTCCTCCCCCCTGCTCCGCATCCCGCTGGAGCGCGGGTGGCGCCGCGAGCTGGTGTACCGCGCGTCCGCCCCCGCCGCCGGACATGACGCCACTGCCAGACGACACGCCGATATATACTACTATACACCGGCGGGCAAGAAGTTGAGATCTACTAGAGAGGTATTGTTGTAGAATATGAGTTTCTTTTTTACTTTTGCGGCGTTAACCTCCGCTACTCACTATAGGTTGTCAGGTGGAAAGTAGAAAATTAAGTGTCTTCTTACATTTCTCGTTTAATACATTAAAGCGAAATTTCTTGATCAAGTTGTATGTTAAAATTAACTTAAGTTTTATTTAAACACTTATTAAATTTTATCTTTTAGAAACATATTTTAAATATTCAATATATATTATTGCCATAACTACAAATAAATGTTGTTTGGTCATGATGTTGAACTACAGTGGCTTAAAACAACATTTTTACATTGATAAATTTTATTAATACTAGTTATTTATCACTCTTACATAAGTGTATACCGTGAACACTGTTAAAAAATGTTATATATTTTTTTTTATTATATTTCATGAATTATAACTATCATGAACTGTACCGTGTGTAGGCCAGTCGTGGCGCAGTGGCACGAGGTGTGACTGTAAAAACGACTGGTTGTGGGTCCGATCCCCACTCGAGGAGATGAAATATTTACTTAAATTTATATTTCCATTTCTTCGCTCTGGTGTCGAGGTTAAGCACGGCGTTGAGTTCTGCAACTCAACACGCAATGCCTCTAGAATTCACCAGAAAGTGGGGAACGGAGTGTCTTAACACTAGGTTCCCTCTGCCTACCCTGCTGCGTGCGGGATACAGCGTGAAGCTGATTTATTTTATTTTATTTTATGAACTGTACAATTTTCGGTTTCAAGATTCCATAGCCATATAGTATAAAATGGAATAAATTCGTCACGCCTTTCCATCTGTCAGTTAGTATGTCACAGCTACTTTGTTAGAACCACAGTCGAATTTTGATAGATTTATTATAAATTATTTATTTCATCAAACCTATATGTGTAGGATTATAAAAAAATATTAATCAGCTTCACGCTGTATCCTTCACACAGCAGAGTAGGCCGAGGGAACCTAGTGTTAAGATACTCTATTCCCCGTAAAAAAAAATATATACTTAATATTTTTTTCAGGTTGGCGAACATTTGTCAGGCACTGGATTAACGTTAGAAAACTTCTCGTTCTTCAAAGAACCATTGGGTATTGATGATCCGGAAAAGGAAATAATTCGGTAACATATTTTTAATGTAATATTATTGTGCCTATATGTATAAAGCCTTTGTGTTATGTACTTTATTATTGAAAAAAAGACACTCCAGTAATAATTTACGTAATATATAGCCCTTGCTCACTCCTCGCTCTGGCCCTGGTAACTAGGCGATTCGAGATGGTCGTGGGGAACGGAGTGTCGTTACTAGGTTCCCTCTGCATACCTTAGTATATGCATTACAAAATTTACATTTTTTTAAAATATCTTCCATGTGCAGACAATCAGTTGCATATTTTTATGTATATTGATATATTACAGTGATGCAAAAGTGATGCGTCGTGTAGAATCTCCGGTACCAGCGGCAGCTCCACCGGTCATAGTAGATGGCAAGAGGACACCTAAACCGAAACCACCAAAAGGAGCTAGCCCCGAACCGGTTACACCTAAATCACCGCCGGCTAGGATTAAGGTAAATTAAAATAATTTTCATTTAGCATTGTACAATAGAGCGCTGTGTTGGCACTTGGTACAGCACGACGTCGTCGTAGGTCTAGTGTCAAGTGTCAACTGTCACTGACAGTCATCACTACCATTAACTCTCACCAGATTGCGTACGATATGGTCGCCGAGTCGTGGCCACCCTGAAGTTGATGTAAATAACTATGGAGATTTGATTTTTAGAAGTTTCTTACATTTACTTTCCGAGTATATAATGCTTAGAAGTTCAGAAAGCTTAACCTCAGGGCACCCACGTCGCCCGTGCTCCTCAATCGTACGTTAATTTATTTCAGAAAGACTTCAGCATTGAGTGGAAACTTAGTATCTATTCTCCACTTTCCAATTAAATCGATACATTGTATAATATGTTGAGTGGTGTCACAGAATCTACCATCATTGTGTTATTAGTCCCACTGTGACATGATGTCCTGAAAATGTCTGACTACTACTCTTGTGTATATTGACATGTTTTTATATTATTTAATACTTTTAATGTTTATTTAGGATGATATTTGTTTTTGTTGATATTAGACATATCGGAAAACTATAATAAAATATTTCCAGACATTCAAGCCCTGCCGTCTTCCCCCAAGTTGAGATCAAACCCATTTACTTGCATAACATGTGTAGTAATATGTAAATCATATATTATGTATAATTAACATATAAATAATATAATATGTCTTTATTAGGTCAAATCAATGGGGTCACGTTTAAGCAGCAATGGCACAAGTACCCCCAAGCCGATAAAAAAACCACAAGCTCCGGCCCCTGCACCAGCAGATAATAACAACACCGCAGCTTGGAAAAAACCAAAGTATGTAAATATGGAAATTATAGTTTTATAATTTTTGATTTTGGTTTAAATAAGTTAAATTGGTCCCTTTTGAGTGGTTCACATCTATAATTATTTTTAATTAAAAAAAATTTGATATTATTATGTATTGTATGACATTACGTATTTATTTGTCTAGTGGGATATCATTTATATTCAATTTATAAAATAAGTGGCTAAGAATGTGACTGGGATGTTTTTAAAAAAAATAAGATTTTGTAACCTATAAGTATTTTTTTTGTTGAAATTGTATTTTATCAGTACCGACCGTTTAGTTCTTTAACATTTAGTTTACATTTACATTTTAATAATTATCGAAGATAGATTATAAGAATAAAAAAAAACAAAATATCCGTTTTAATTTCTTTTCGCGTTTTTTAAAATATTAAGTTTATTCAAACAAAATTATACTTACAAACCGTTTTGAAACTTATATTTTGAAGCGAGTCGTAAGTATGAAATTATATTTTAAATTAAATGAAACTGGTCTCATCGACCCCAAACAAATACAAATCCGGTCGCAACCGAGGGTTAATTGACATTAGAGCAATTAACCCTCGCGTGCGGGTACTGAGCGCGTGCGGCGCAGGTAACACTGTGGTACGGCAGGGGCCCGCTGAGACACCCCCACCACCACCCGGTGCCCTCACAACACCCTCAACATTCCCCGGCCGTGGGGGCGGGCATGCAGCTGGCTGGGGCGCAGGAGCGGGACGACATAATACATCATCAGGTAAGCTTTGATTGGTTTATTTATATAATTATATATATAATATTTTTTACATATATCTAAAATGTTATAATAAGTTTTAAAAATATAGCTAAAAATTATATTTATTTTAAAGTACAGACCTCTTTGATTGTTGTATATATCATAAAATTATTATATTTCCACACCATTAAGGCAATACTCAAAATGCAAAAGATTAAATAACAATTTTTATGACAATTGTACAAATTACAAATGGTTATTTCTGACTTTTTTGCCCCTTGTAGCAACATAAAGAATAAAGATGATTGTGGCGTAGTGGTAGAATGTGTGATTATAAACGCAACGGTCGATTCGATTATCTTTATTTCCTAGTTCTGGTAACAAAACAAAGTGCGGCGTTGAATCCCGCCATAACACGTAAGTGAGAGTGGGGAACAGTAATGTCGTTGTGTCCACAGCCGCGCCAGTCGCAGCAGCCATGCTCCATGGCGTGCGGGCGCGGCGCCGTACCCTCGCTGGCCTGCGCCGCCTGCCTGTGCCTCTACCACCCCGCGTGCGCCGGCGTGGCGGGCGCCACTCCCGAACGGTTCTTGTGCAAGGTGGGTTGTGTGTGACTAGTGAACGTAGTGGGTTTCATTTGGGATCACATATTTAAATTATTTTATTTCCCCACTTTGGTAATACAAAGTCATAGTCCGGAGTTGTATTCCGCGATATTTTAGCATTATTAGTTTATAATTCACGATTGAAAGTGAAAATCGAAGTTTCTTAACACTAGGAAAACATATTGAAATTATATAAATACAAGCATACCAATATGCATTGTTTAAGTAATAATAAAAATCTATAGAATTGTATGGATACATTTTTTTTTCGATGTTCCTCTAATTGAACAATTATTTGTTGCCCACAGAACTGCCGTAAACCATCCCCCTCACCGCCACTAGACACTCCACCGCACAAAGGATCACAATCCGCTATTCCTTCGTCTGCGAGTGGAGCCAATCTATCAAGGCGCTTGCCAGTACCAGTGCCAGTACCGGTACCAGTACCGGTGCCAGTGCCAGTGCCTGCCAAAATACCGAGGAATGATAAGCGAGTATTGTTGAGGATGAAGGTGAATATAGTTTTTATTCTTTTTAGTATTTTTGACCTGATTGCATCAAAAAGAGCTTAATGTTGTTTTTGATTGTTTGTAATATGTTCAATTCAATTATTTAACACACTACAACCCAAACGAGTTGTTTGTTTATTAATATATGTGGTATTCTTTTAGAATTACGATAGTGATATGCTATGTATTGTACAAAATCGACTTTTTTTTTACTTCATGTAATAGAGAATACATGTTAATGTTCAAAATTATAAAAACCTTGTGGTATTATACGTATAGTCNGGGTTTCATTTGGGATCACATATTTAAATTATTTTATTTCCCCACTTTGGTAATACAAAGTCATAGTCCGGAGTTGTATTCCGCGATATTTTAGCATTATTAGTTTATAATTCACGATTGAAAGTGAAAATCGAAGTTTCTTAACACTAGGAAAAAATATTGAAATTATATAAATACAAGCATACCAATATGCATTGTTTAAGTAATAATAAAAATCTATAGTATTGTATGGATACATTTTTTTTTCGATGTTCCTCTAATTGAACAATTATTTATTGCAAACAGAACTGCCGTAAACCATCCCCCTCACCGCCACTAGACACTCCACCGCACAAAGGATCACAGTCCGCTATTCCTTCGTCTGCGAGTGGAGCCAATCTATCAAGGCGCTTGCCAGTACCAGTTCCAGTACCGGTACCAGTACCGGTGCCAGTGCCAGTGCCTGCCAAAATACCGAGGAATGATAAGCGAGTATTGTTAAGGATGAAGGTGAATATAGTTTTTATTCTTTTTAGTATTTTTGACCTGATTGCATCAAAAAGAGCTTAATGTTCTTTTTGATTGTTTGTAATATGTTCAATTCAATTATTTAACACACTACAACCCAAACGAGCTGTTTGTTTATTGATATATATGGTATTCTTTTAGAATTACGATAGTGATATGCTATGTATTGTACAAAATCGACTTTTTTTTTTATTTCATGTAATAGAGTTAATTAATACATGTTAATGTTCAAAATTATAAAAACCTTGTGGTATTATATGTATAGTCAAAGTTTTTAATTTTTTTTTGTGCTTTAATAGGCTGTTGCAGATTTACACTCTAATCCAATGATACTTCATACACAATTCTTGCTTCTATCAACAATAATTAATGATATAATGATATTAATATGTAACAGGTGGCAGGTGGCGGTCCGGACGGTGAGCGTGTGTGGGCAGTGGCCAAACCGCCTACAGCGCCCACGGCCCCCGCACCGTGCCGGCCAGCGCTGCCTCAGTCGCTGGCAGTGGTCAATGGGAGGCGGTTCATAGTTGTGTCGCGGGCGACGAATCAGTAATGTGGATTTTTTTACTTTAAGATAAAATATATAACTAAAAGATTATTAATCAAACAGTCTTCTATCCCTCAAATACTCTTAACATCTATTAAACATTTATGAAGGTACTTTTAGCTTCTTCGCAATTGTAAAGTCTATGGAATATTCATTAAAAATGTATGTATATTAAGCCGAAACTTAGTATTATACATATAGAGCGAGAAAATTAAATAAGTTCAACTTCACGCTGTATCCCGCACGCAGCAGGCTAGGCAGAGGGAACCTAGAGTTAAGACACTCGACACTTTGGTGAAGTCCAACTGCTAGTGGCGAAGTGTATATAAAATAAAACTACATTTCAACTTTATGTTATGTTCTTAGTAAAAAAAAATCATGTACCTATAAGTAAAATACTATATACAGTTTTATTTTTAAGTAAAAATGAAATATGTTTTACTTAAAATAAAAGGGTTAGCTAAACGTAATATCAAGACATTCTGGTCTCTACTTTTAGCCCAAATTCAAAACATTGTGTGTGAGTGACTGATCTCAATCTTGTCAAAGCATGATATGAAAGTAAATTATTTCTCAAAATTGGAATCAAACTCACAACTATCGTGGCCTCGATTTTAAATAATGCTTACAAAAACATATAAATAACAATTAACCTAATAATTTTCAAAAGATTTTTTTTTCAGATGACCAGAGACTGAAAATGAAAACACAGACATATTGGATAGACAACTATACATCACAATTATTGTAGCCATTATTTTAGTTTATATTTACTTTGCATTTATTATGACTGATATCTAATAACAGTTATTAAATGATTTTTTAATGAAAAATTGTAGTGCAAATGATTAAATTGTTAGAAAAAATAAGAAAAAAATGTATGATGTCTGTATAGTACATGTTAAGAAAAAATTGTTTTAGTGTTCTGTTTATTGTTTTAAATATTATAATTAATATACTAAACTTATCTTTATATATATTTTTCTTTATATATATTTATATATAAATTATATACAAGCTTACACAAAATGGCATTGGTCTGCAAAAAATCGGAATAGTAATGAACTTAGCTTTTAACACGTATTTTGTAAATAATTCTCGAAAATGATTTCAAATTTCTACCATCGCTGTCAATTTTTATACACGTTAATGTAGGGTCGAATCGCATTTCAAGTGAAATAATTATTTTTAATATAAGTAGGCATATTATTTTATATAGTTTAGAATAGAAATACAGTATTTACGGCTGATTTATATTTAAACATTAATAACATATTTTAAATATTATAAAGGTCTGTATGTTTGTATTTGCACGGTTTGAGTGTCAAGTAATTTAATAATTTTGTATTGGTTTCTCACCATTGTATTGTCTTGTATATTTCCTGGCAGAGAAACACTATGTTCTCCGCTTTCCATGTGAGTTCGAGTTATTGCGTGTTGAGCTACGGAGCTCAACGCACTTCGTCATCGTCTGTATTATTTAAGTGGTCTTTACTGGTTTTGTTCTCTACAATTATCGGGCTTATTTGTGTAAGAAGGTTAGATTTAGAACTTAGTACTGCATACTGCTTAAAAAGAATGGCAATAAATATGACTTGAATTGGATTTGAACCCACTTCCGAAGTGTTTAATTTTATAAATTTCAAATGTGTCAAGATGATTCTTTTTTATATTTATGGAAAATTTAAGTTAACTTTTTTTTCACATATGTAATTATCTGTGTTGTAAAATTTAAAATAAATTACACATGCATTTTCATTGAAAGTTGTACAAAAATACTGTCAAATTGTGATAATGTTATCCAATAGTTAACTAATTAAGTAACAACCGATATGTCATTGTTATATACAGCTCTCATAAATGAGCTTTATGTTGTAAAAGAAAAAAAAGAAATATGAAAATTATTTTTTTTATTATTTTTTTAATACTATACAATTTACCTAAAAGGAATGTTAAGGTAAGTGACCTTTATTTTGTGTTTTTATTACAATTAAAGGTAAGTGTCGTACATTTTTAATGAACCACTCGAAAGATTAAGACCGATTAACAATGATTTTAAAAAATGAACAAAACAAAATTTATTATAATAGAATATATTATATTTGGTTTTGTCGTTCATATATAACATAATTTAAAGAAAGAGAACAAAGAAATAATAACATGTATCTTTTTTCCTCGCAGTGAGGCAAAGACTGTACGCGGTCGCGCCTTAGCCAATGGTGCGGCATCCCCTCCTCCTACACCCGCCGCTGCCGTGGGGACACCCCCCGTACCCTCGCCCCGCCGTCGGGGACGCCCCCGCGTGGACGACACGGACTATTTTACAGCCTTTTGTAATAAGTCGACACAGAATGTCGCTGTACAGGTATGTGTTTTTTATTATATTTTTATAGTTTTTAAGTTTTCCGGGTTAAGTTATATGTAGAGAACGAAACTTTAAAGGGTGGAATTTGCAATTTTGTGTATTAAGAAATGTAATACTGAGGTTTTTATTTAGTATTTCGAAGTGTTCAAATAGGTCTTTTGTAAATATGCATCTGTTATATGTTCAACTAAAATACTTAATAAAATTAATTAATAATATGTGAACATCCACCTTGATAATTATAAGCCAGTACTTTAGTATAATGGGCTTACCTCATGTACATTAATAATTCATTTCCGCTATATTTGTATTTTTTTTAATTAAATTAGTTACTATGTGACGTTATTACGATGTTGTTGTCAGATATTCCAGTACCTGGGCATGCGTGACCTGGCGCGGTGCGCGCGCGTGTGCAAGCTGTGGCAGCGCCTCGCCGCCACGCCCGCGCTGTGGCGACACGTGCGGATGAAAAACTCACATGTAAGTGGTTTTACCTTCTTTATATATATTCATATTTTCTTGCTATATGCTGTATACCCCATATAGCGTGGTAGGCCAAGGGTACCTAGTGTTGAGACATTCCGTTCCCTACGAACCGCTTAATCTTGGTGACATTGTCTTGTCGCCGAAGCGAGAAAATTACAAGAATTCATTCCCCCGAGTAGGCATCGAATCCAAAATAGTGACTTACTGATAGAAGCTGTGCCGAAATAAAACACTAGTTTTTCTAAACGCGCGGTGTTCAGTTCTGGGACACGCGATAACTGGGTAGTCTTAACACTAGGTTCCCTCTGCCCATCCTACAGGAGTACAGGCTGATACTCAAAAAAAAATTATACTACTACTATTATATATACTTTGCTCTAGGTAAGTGACTGGACGGGTCTCTGTGCTGCGTTAAAACGTCACGGCACGCGTTGGCTGGATTTACGTAAAATGCTGTTACCGCAAAACGACGTGGTGTTCTGGGAACAATTTGTGGAGCACATTGGTTCTGTTGATACGCTGGAAAGGTGTGTAGCGGTTATACGTTATAATTTTATTTTAAGCTTGGGACTGTAAACGCGACAGATTGTAGGTTCGATTTCCACTCGAGAAAATGATATGCTAGCGGAAAGCGGCGGAAAGTGGCGAATGAAAATGTCTTTATGGGAACAGAGTATCTAAATCTCGGTTCCCAGGTTTCTTCTGCTATGTGATGTGTGGCATAGAGCATGAAGCTAAAAAAAATTCCTCTTACATAATTTGTGAACATTTCGTCATAAATTATTTATTTGGTTTATAGACTGGAGCTATGTCGGTGTCCAGCTCGAGCAGTAGAAGCTGTATGTGCCCGTCTCCCCACACTCCGAGCCCTAGCAGCGCCCGCCATAAGAGACGCCCGATTAGATCCGGCTCCCCTTGCTTTATTACCAAGACTAGAATTATTGCGCCTAAAGAGTCTCACAGGACTGTCACTAACACGAGATCTACGACCTATATCAGCATTAGACCGACTCCAGCATCTATCATTAACAAGTATAAAAGAATTGGGCTGGTGTGCTTGTGAAGTGGTTGGTCAGCTGGAACAGCTCGAGTCGTTGGAGCTTGGCGAGTGCTCGTTCGGAGCCTCCTTCGCTGAGGCCCTCAGCAAGCTGTCCAAGCTGCGCAGATTGAGACTGGAGCGCGGCATGTCTCACTGTGCCGCCCCGCAATTGTTGAGAGCCTTGGCGGCGTTGCCCAAGTTGACTAGGCTGGAGCTTGTCAATTTTGATGTTAAGGTATGATGTTAATTTATGTTATTTATATACAGGGTGGAAGTGTCAGCACCACTTTAAATGAAACCACAGTTTTTACTAGATTTTTTTTTATTGATTTTTTTTTCAAACAAAATAAATAATAAAATAAAATTATTGTTATAATATAAAACGCCATTTGTCAAGCACGACGCACGCAAACATAAATCTATCAAGGGGAAACCGCCGCATACGCCTCACTCCGAAATTGAGTCGTAGGTATTGGCGGGAAAGTTCAAACCTTTAGTAGTATTTTTGTAGTAGTATGTGTTTATGTTATTGGTATCTATGCGTAACTGCGTCATACGAAATACAGGTATGGATAAACATCGGGAAATGAAAAAAAAATCCTACGTCTAAACTCTTGAGGTATCTTGATTAATGTCTTTAAGTATGGGTTTAAAATATTTTACCCTATATGCTGTTCCCGTAAAAAGAGCGCTGACACGTCCAACTGTATATATAATAATGATTCCTGATTTTGTATGAAAAAGATTAAAAAACGCGCTGTTTTTAAATTTATTATGTACAATTTTTTTTTTATTTAATTAATCTAACTGAAACTTTTTAAAACGAATAATTTGATTCCTCTATTTAAAAATACAACAATTAAATTTACGTTGAGGCCATCGTGACACAGAGAAACGGTGTCCGGCCGTAAACGCCATAATTATGGATTAGATATTCACTTGGGACAAAATATCATATCTTTTTCTTCGACTTCAAGTCAAAGTGCGGCGTTAAGTTCTGCCACGAATGACATAAATATGTTGACACTAGGGTCTCAGAAAGTAGTGTGTATCTGAAAATAATATATAACTTCATTATTTTGTTATAGGTTGGCTTCGATGACGCACTCGCAGAATGTAAAAACATACAGAGACTGCTCATCATACCTACATATGTGTCGCAATCTGCTACAACAAATAAACAGGTTAGTTTTATAACCATAATAGGTTTTTACCCGCGGCTTCGCCCGCGTGGTCGTACAGATATAATTAAGCATTGTGGATCACACCTGACACAACCTCAATGCGGGGGGTAGCTCCGACTGTAGCGCAGGTAGAATGGGGTACAAAGAATCGAGAAACATGATAAAATAGGCTTTCACTTCCCTCATTAAATGGGGATTCACCATCATACCACATATTATTTTTTCTATTTGAATCAGTAGTTCGAAATTCGCGCGTTCAATATAACAAACAAAATAATTTAGGTAAAAGTAAATAAAGTTAAATCAAAATAAAAGTGGCGAACGGAGTGTCACAACAGGTAAAAGTATAGTAAAAATTTAGACAAACGTAATAAATGGTATAGACTACATATATATAGTGATAGAATACCGAAGTATATAGATTGCCGGTAATATATAAAAATAATATGATGATACATTTATTGATGGTTTCCTTTTATTAAAACGTTGTTTCATTATTAATATACAGGTGCTAAGTGGTGTACTCCGACTAAAGGAAACCCTAACCCACCTAATGTGGGGCGTGACCATCGAGCTGCTGCGTGTCACGGAGCTGTTCATAGACCAGTGCGAGGCGGGCGAGGGCGAGGGCAAGAGGCGGGACGTGGGTGAGTGCATCCCGGTGCTGAAGCCCGTGCCTGGTTGTAGGCTGCCTGACGACCACCGCACTGTTGCTGGACCACCGCAGGTACCGTTTGGTTTTATTTTTTAATAATAAAATACTATAGAGGAAAAAACAAGCGCTAACAGCGCTTTCTTGCAACGGCAAGAATAAAGATTGTGAATTACTTCTTTATTTTAATTTAGGTTTTGCTTAGAGAGTACACTCAATCCACTGTGTCATGTTAACTTACATGACATTAGGGGAAAAACTAAATATATTTGTATCGGTTCTGGTTAACTAATAAACTGGTAGTCAGAGAGAACGGAGCAACAAACATGTTAGTTTAATAAAATATAGAATAAAGTAAAATTATAGTCATTACATTTTGAGATTTATGGTTTAACTTAAACTTGAACTATTATCATAACACAAAATTTTAATATCTAACAGTAATATGTATGTACCAGGAAAAATCGATTATATTTTGATTGATTTTACAATATTTATTTTTAAACAAATTGTTTATTTGCTTAAAATAAACAATACAATATACTAAACTAAATTTTCAATATCTAGGTGGAAATTCTTCCCATACCAACGCTCCAACGGCTGCTATCAGCACAACTACCAAACACCAAACTGAAGCTGCTCCGCATCCCCTTCCACGCGACATGGAGGCAGTCCCTGGCTGACTTTCAGTAGCATCGAGCAACGCCGCCGTCAGTCAGTCACGGCCGGCTCACGTCAGTCATGACTGTAACACTAGCGTGACAGTGACCAAATACCATTTGACATAAGTGATAGTGTCATAGTGTGGACTGTGACTATAGTGTGACAGTGACAAGGTACCATATGAGATGATGAAAAACACGAATGGCGATTGGTGTCATAGTAAATACAGATTTAAAGGACTGACTCTAGTGTGACAGTGACACCATACCATATAATACTTATGACACTTGTCAATATGGGTCAGTCATAGTGTGGACATTACAAACAAGGACTTCCAGTTACACTATAAAGTGTCAGTCTGTCAATCACTATGTATATGTGGAGGTACTGGTCAGTCATGTCAACTGGCAACTAGTACAACTAAGTGACGATACTAGATTGCGTACGGTTTCATTGTGACCTAAATATATGTTCATATATCTGTTGCAAATTGTGATATGTCAAAGTGAAATGCTGTGTCAAGAGTCAGTCATGACATGCGCTGTGAAATAAAAAGTGGTCATGATTGACTAGCACATAAAAATTTTAATGTTGCTGGATAGGAATGTATAGCTTAATTGGTTTATGTGATTGGACATTTTCAAAAGCCGCAGGTTCGAGTCCCGCTTAGTTCAAATTTTTATGTTTCTAAATTTTCTTATATAAAGTCAGTCATGACTGTAACTTACTGATAGATTATAAAAGGGTTGCTGGATACACTAATATTTTTAATAACACAATATGATTTGGCAACTTTTAAATATTGCATTTAAATATTATATTTCATAAAATAGTGTTTTTTTTCTGGTTAATTCTAAAGAGTATTATTATATGGAGTTGTCAAAATATATCATATATTATAAAATTTATGTTGATAGGTCAAATTTGTGTATATGAGAGTTGTTTATATTGTGACATAGATTCAACATTTTTTTACTATAGATTATTATCGAAGTAGATATAGTGTCAAATTTACAAACTAATACTTATTGTATAGGCGAAAAATCATTTTTGTAAGAGACATTAAATTTCCTATTAAGATCTCTTTAGAGTTCATTAAGAAGCGAAATTTTTACCACGCATATTACTAGAAAAAAAAAACATAAATTTTGTATTAATGTCACTAATAAATTAGTAATTTGCTCTTAATATATAGTAACTGTAAATGTTCAAATCTACGAACCAATATGAAACATATATCTTCATATATACAAGTAAATCCGCGGGTGTTCCGTAGTGTTAAGGTGTAGAGAGAGATATTTTTATTGAAGTTCATCCAAATGTATGCAATGAAATATGTAAATCATTATATATAATTAGTTGTATGTAAGTTTGTACATATATCTGTGCGAGCGATCAGTGCCTACATTACTTCATTTGGCATAAGTTTGCTAAATATTTTATATTATAATAATTAAAGGAATAATTGGATGAAAGTGATATGCATATGCATAATATTTGAAAAGAAATTTATCATTGTTTTAGAGTGTAAACCTCCTCAATATTTATTTTCCAGTATTTCATATTTTATACTGTTTGAAAATGTATAAAAATATAAAATTGTCATATTTTATTTCAAATAATAGAGAATTCAAATCAATTTTCGAAATTGTAAAAATCTTCTGGTTAGTACATGTAATATATACGCTAGTTTTTTGAAGATATTTTTTGTCTGCCCTGAGAATTTGCTTAATAGGCTGTTAGCAGGTTTACACTTTAATACAAAGTAATGTTTAGTACTTTCTAAGCATAAAACATTTACTCTTTTAGCGAAACGAAATAAATAAAAAGAACATTTTTTGCAATATTGTAATTAATATGTTTCTACCCAAATAGGTAAAAAGTATAAATTTGTAATATGAAATATTTTTTTTTTGTTGTGAAAACAATGTACACATCACCTTCATTCATTTATTTCTTCAGTTATAAATGCGTATAGATTTTATATTAATAAATTTTGGATGAAATGTAAATTATTTAAAATGACAAATTTTCCATTTCTTCTGTCTATGCCTTTTACTATGACATACTTGAAACTTAATAAAATTAAACACTAACATATTATAGAAGTTATTAGTAACTTTTTTATATTTATTTTCATCAAGCTATTTTAAATTATGCATTTTCTTTACAAAACCAGATACAAGATTGTTTTTATTTTTAAACATTTTATTTAATTTCGTGCGATTCAGTACTTGATTTAATAACATGCATATGTCACTAGGAGCTCAAAATTATGATGTTATTTTGCTGTTTTTCTTTTATTTCACTGTCCTTTTTTCTATGTAACTTTTTTAACCACAAATCAGTTAACTAGTGTAAAGTTTGACTTTTTTAACTAATTAATTTTATTGATTGACTTATTATGTTCATTGACATTTATATTAATATAGTATTTTAATTGAAAACCATAGTTAAAATATTAATAATATATTTTATAAGGTTAAACATATACGAAATAAACTTGTTACACTTACTGTATACAGCCAATGTAGATTATTTAATTATGTAGTGGATACACTCTAGTTTGGGAATTTAAAATTTCTACCACTTTTCAACGAGAGTGTGTACCTCCAAAAATATATATAGCTATAATGTAGATTATAAAGAAATATATAATTTTCATATCTAGTTTTATAGAAAAATAATTATATTATAATAATAATAATAATGTAATACAAATAAGCAATATAAAATCACCAATATAAAATGGAACTGTGACGAGTTTGACATTTATGTATAAGTTGTATTGTTTGCCCCCGGTTGTATCTTAAATTATTTAAGTACAGAAAGCATAGCTTCGTCGCGCGACTTCGTTCTGTCTATTGTTTATAATCTCGTTTTAAAGATGCTCTGTATTTTTATCGTAGTTTTAGAGCCGGTGGTTTTCAAACCTCGCCGGCGTTTAGGTTAATCGTATAAATAATATGGCGACCTAATAAACTGTTGCCTTGTAAATGATCGTTTTATTACCTGCAAATGTGTTCTTATACACGACTTGTTTATTTATTTAATTTCCATATTTGTTCGAAACGAATCGAATCGAACCCACACCTGTCGCGTTTAATCAATACTGTAAACGTGACAGTTTATATGACAGATTCCCACTCCAGGAAATATTTAATATTTTCATTCCTTCGCTCTGGTACCAAGGCAAAGCGCGGCGTTTATTTCCGCCCCTCGACACGCAATGCCTTCAGAATTCGGGGGAAAGTGGGAGCGTACTGTTTTAGCGTGAGGCTCCTTTGGCATACCATGCTACGCGCGGGATAGTGCGTTGAGAGTGCGTGCGTGAAGTGGAAAAAAAACTGTGGTAATCAATTGGTGGCAAAGTCAGAATGATTTTTATAGAAATTGACAACAAAAAATAGTCACTGGTACTTTTCCGTTTAGTTATACATTGGACCATACGTATATAAGATGACCAGACGTCCCTTTTTTCGCTTGTGTGCCTTGGCGTCCTGAAACATGCCCCACGACGTACATGTCCCGTTTTAGAAAATGGCATGTAAATTTTGTCGGTCAAATCACGTTTCGCCGTAAATATCGCGGTACGCCATTGTCAGAACATAATTGAACGGAATAATGCACAAAAAACGAAAGCACTCAAAATTGCTAAAAAAAACAAATTATTAGCACATTAAGAAAAAAACAGGAACACCTCTAAAAACGGAATCCACCCTAAAAACGAAAGCACACCTATAACCATGAAAATATAATTATATTATATAATTAAATTTGGAAATTATAAACCGATGTCCCGTCTTGAGTTTCAATAGAAAAATAACGAAGTATATAAAAAAATATTCCTGTATAGAAATATTTATTTTTGATATTTAAATTATTTTAGAATAGGTAAAATCTTAAATGAATGTTGAATAACAACTAAAAGCGATTAATAATGGCGTAAACAAAAATGTTTATCACAGTAAATCTTTTCATTTAAACTAATCTAATTATAGTCGATAATTTATTGTAATATGTAAGATTGTAAGTATTCTAAAATAATAAAAGAACATGAATCCTAGATGATGCCATGCAAAGTAGATATTATGAGTAGTACTCAGGACAATATAGCGGTTGTATAGTAATTGCTTGACATGTTGAGTGTGTATGTCACATATACTAAATAGATGGCGCTGTTCATAATCGGTCGATTTCTGAATCGCGCTGGCAAGATGTTCTGGCGTTTAGTGACCACCCTCGTGTTTTCGCAAGGCAGTTATCGCTTCTCGGCCTTTTGGCTAAGATCAAAGTGTAGTATCTGTTCTTTTCAGCTTAATATCTGAAAGTTCCCGCACCGCGGGACCAGTATATTAAACTGATTTTTGTAAGCTGACGGGATGCTCGGGGCTCGCTCCACTCCTGTCGCGGGTCGGCCCGGCATTGCAGTGCCGCCGGGATCGGCCCACATATATGTGAAATAGAATAATATCTCAGTAAATGGTCGAATTGTGATTGGGATGACCTTTTAGAGATTAATTACAATTTTATGTGTTAAATTTAACTAACGTTAGTTAAATTTTATTATATTATACTTAGTATGGAAAAAATGTGTAATTGAAACTGGCTTACTTTCTGTCTGTCTCGATCGTTCTCCACACGGTTTATTTTTTATTTTTTTTTTGTTTATTAATTTTATACAGGGTGGGAAGTGTCAGCACCACATTAAATGAAACCACAGTTTTAA
>JAAIXJ010000037.1:792389-834930 GCA_013403705.1 Heliconius hermathena | reverse complement strand
GCGACCGCACCGCTCGCACCCCCCCAGCTACGCCACTGTGGGTACCACTAGGTTATCTTTGTTCAATTGTCAAGATGTAAAATTCTCAAGATATAGGAACATATGTAAAGATGATATCGTTCTTACTGATAATATCTAGAGACCAGTCGTAGCGCAGGGGCACAAAATGTGACAGTAAAATCGACTGGTTGTGGGTTCGATCGCCACACGAGGAAATTAAATATTTATTTACATTTATATTTTTATTTCGCTCTGGTGTCGAGGCGAAGCGCGGCGTTGAGTTCCACCACTCAACATGAAATGCCTCCAGAACTCGGCGGAAAATGGGGTACAGAGGGTCTTAACAGTAGGTTCCCTCTGCCCTGCTGTGAAACCCCAGAATATGATTGAATTCGAGGCCATTCGAGGCTAGTCGAGGCCCAGGAGCGTGTGACTGTTATCGCGTAAAATCATGGGTTCGATTCCCACTCGATAAAATGAAATATTTAATATTTCCATTTCTTCGCTCTGGTCTCGAGGCAAAGCGCAGCGTTAAGTTCGGCCACTCTACACGCAATGCCTCCCAGAATTTGATAGAAAGTTGGGAACGAAAGTGTTTTAATGGAAACGGAGTATACACTAGGTTCCCAGGTTCTATAATTAATAAAAAAATATGATAGGAATTCGTCTCTATCGATCCATCACTCATAAAAAGGCACACTAACCTCACAGATAGCGTCAAATTATTTATATGTATATAACATATTTAAATTTAAAATTGAATTGAAACTCAATCGAATGCGTGTGGGCGGGGCCGAGATCGAGCCGACCTTTGAAGATCATTTCAATGAATCCCGAGATTTACAAAGAGATTTATTACGCAGCTTCCGTTTTTAGTACATCTTAACACGCACCGTTTGCTTTTAAACTGTCATACATATAATATATTATATAAAAAGTATAAATAAAAAATTATATTCTTTTTTGTGTTTTATTTGAAAATGTTGAGGACTAAGTGATATATTATATTTTTTTGCTTATTTTTAGTGGTCTTTTATATACAAAACGTCTACTCCTATTAGAAAGCAATCCGGCCCCAACTTCTAATTAGGCTGACAAAAAGTGATGTCACCTGTCACACTTACAAACTTCCCATCCATAATATGATTATTAATATTTATTTCTTATAATTCGAATGGGTAGGGTGTTGGAAGATGTATGAGAAAAAATGTTATATATAATTTATGTCTGTTTGTGTTTGTACAGTTTTAAAAAATGTTGATCGATAAAATTACTATAAATAAATATTTTATTGAGTTGGCTGAAACTAAACTTTTCAATAAAGATATATAGATATTATTTTTAAAATAATATTAGAAACCGAAAGTAATGCAGACTAGTAAGTCAATAAATATGTAATTCAAGCGGGCGAAGCCGCGAGCGCTAGTTTTAAATACAAATCTAAACATACACCGACATACATACATAAATACATATATATAGAATACGTATTGTTTACAACCGCAGGTAGAAGCCAGCTATTTATAACCTCGAAAGCTAATTGACCGATTGAAACTGTTAATTATGTATTAATTCGTTTGTTCTACCATTGTATAATTAAGTAAACGTATTATTTCTTTGAAAGTACTATATGTAATACAATTGTAACTATCGTTTCGACGATATTGTGACGCAATTCAGAGTTTAGAGATTTACGACGGTTCTGGAAATAAAATGTTTGGAGAAATATTGATATTGTAGGTTAAATAGTATGTATGTTTGCGTGTTGAGTGGCGGAATTTAAAAAAATAAAGGAAAAAATATTATATATATCATTTCCTAGAAATAGAACCCACAACCAGTCCGTTTAGTCACACTTTGTGCCCCTAGGGCTCGATTGGCCTCATTTTCTTTTGATCTAGGCACAGACACACTGTCTTTTAGATCATATTTAACTAATTCAATATACATACATTTACGTCACACCCATCCTTTCAATATACAACTCATCAACTTCGTTGTAAAAACCACAGGAAACTACAATATAATAATAATAATTCCTCGAATACATACAAAATTACGAAAATAAATACACACAAAGCCAATCTGACGCAATTAGGACTCGCTGGACTCTATTGGTTGGGTGTGCATTAAAATGTTCCTGCAATGTTTATATTTATAAACTCCTCAGTATTTTTGGCGTTGAATTCGTTAACTAACAAAATATTATTCCAAATACGCCAGTAATTTTGAAACAATGTCTTAAAGGACGGAAACTGTAAGATAATGACAGTAACGAACAAAGCGCGGCGTTGAGTTCCGCTACTCAATACGCAATGACCCTCAAAATTCGGGGAAGACTAGGAAACTGAGTAGGAGTAGTCTTAATGGAAAAAAGAGTTTTTTAACACTAGGTTCCCAGATTCCCTCTGCCTTGAGGGATATAGCGCAAACCTAAAAAAAAGTACTAAAATTGTTGAAACTCCTCTATAGAAGCCATAAAAATATGCAAATCTGTCCAACATTTAGGAAGACCACGACTTTACGGCGGCCACGTTTGGGGAATGATATATATTTAAAATCATGGTAAAGTGCCACTACTCATTAATATCTTTGAAAAGGCAGAAAACGGTGCCCAGAGTGTTTTAACACTAGGTTCTCTCTGTCTGCTTAGCTATAAAGATGCGTAAAGCTAAAATAAAATATATTCACGATTACAACTCTATTTTTTTTTTGTACATATAGGAGGAAAACCAATAAAAGTAGTAGTATCAGTTAAAGATTTATATAACATAACGTAAGAATTATGGGACACTTGTTAGGATTTAAAGATTCTTCAATACAAGATTATGTGTAATAAACGTGGAGATTACATTATTCCACTACAAACATCTTACACATCAACTAATCAGTAAAATACGGTCGACGAGTTGTGGCCCCTCTGAAGTTAGGCTTTCTGATATTTTGCATTGTTCAGTCGGAAAGAAAAGAGTTAAAAGTAACAAAAAACCTGAAATCAAATCTGCTAGGTTCCTATGTACAACTAACTCCAGGGTTTCGGGCTTCGGCCACGACTCGTTGACCGTATTGTAAGTAATAAAAAACTTAAAACCAGTTTATTTTTTATATAAAAAGACCATTACAAAGTACTTTTGAATCGTCACTTAAAATGAAAATGTCAACAGTGTCAGTCCCATTGGAAACTACCACTAGACCGATCAGCAGCTCTGCTAAAAATGATTGTCAGTCAGGAAACTGAACAGTTTCTCTTTTTAAATAATAATACAATAGCTATCTTTTCCTCCTCATCATCATAAATGTTTAGAATTCTAAATTAAAATGATAATTTCAGTACTGAAAATCATATCAGCTACTAGCTCGGAAGGCAGTTCTGATGAGAAGAACCGTCAATAAACTCAATAGATTTTCCTTTGAAATATAATCTTATATATCTAGCTCATGCCCGTCAGCAAATATGTCAGATATGCCCTACAAACAATATCTCTTTTATCAATAAGGTTAAATGTAGATACGGATCTGTATATCATCTGTTTTTCAACAGATAATGGTATTTTTCAAATATATTTATATTTCACTATGCACATTCTAATCACATTTTATAGACTACTTCGAGAACTATCAATATTAAGGGAAAAATTATCATTTAACCACTGAGGATGTTAAAGACCGTGCAAATTGGAGATTGAGTCGGAAGGCATGCCCTGGCAATAAAAGCCGCTACTACAGCCACGAAGAACCTTATTCACTTTGAACATTATTTACCTTATTCACTTTCACTCAAGAGAGCCATTTCTTTATTTAGCACTCACCTGCCGTTTAAACACTTCCCTCTGCACTCTCGGCTCGGAGAAGTCCTTAGTGTAGTTCAACCCGCACTCCCCTATAGCGACGCACTCCGGCGCCGACGCGGTCGCTTGTAGTTCCGCCCATAAATCCTCCTCCGTCATTGATTTTGCATCGTGAGGATGGACACCTTATGTACAAAACCATTTGAAATTATATAAGGGTTGACGCTGTATCCCGCATATAACATAATAGGCAGACACAGCAGGTTGGTTTCGAGCGCGGCTTCGAGTCCCGTTACATAAAAAATCTTATACATTTTCTAAATAAGTATCTGAGACATTGAGTGATCAATGGCGGAACTCAACGCCGCAACTTGTCTACCATAATTAAGTCCTCTGAGTCCGAATCAAATCAACAACATCCCATTCACAGTTAGATTATGTATTACTGTGGTATAGGAACCTCAAAATTTTACAGTTTATATATTATATATATTTTTTTAATTTCCTCAAGCATTTTTTTTTTGTTACTAGAACATCAAAATGTATATAATTTTAATATAATTATCCCTTGGGCAGGAATGGAACCCACAACTATTGTATTTATTGTCTGTACACTGTCCCACTATCACTATCACTCAAGAAATGCATATATAGAGATAAACGTATATACAGTTAATTAAATATTCAAATAAGTGATAACATAAATGCCAAAGGAAACAAAACAAAACTCAAAACCTAATTTTACTTAAGCAGGTTAATAAAAATAATTTTAATCTAAAACTATAAAAAAAATGTATTATTATTTGTATGTTGTTTTAAAGTAAAATAGGTTATTACTAACATATAACTAGACTTTGATACCAACCATGATATCTAATACTATTTGCATGTGGTGTATCAAATAACCTACTATATATTGACAGTATAGTATAGTATACTTAGTTTAAAAATAATTTAAATAAGGATTATTAAAATCTGCTTCACACTGTATCCCGCACTCAGCAGGGAACCTAGTGTTAAGACACTCCATTCCCCACTTTCTGCCGAATTCTGGAAGCATTGCGTGTTGAGTGGCAGAAATCAACGCCGTGCCTAGTCTCGACACCAGAGCGAAGAAATGGAAATATAAATTTAAGTAAATATTTCATCTCCTCGAGTGGGGATTAAAACCACAACCAGTCGGTTTTACAGTCACACTTCGTGCCGCTCCGCCACAACTGGCCTCAAGGATCATTCATTATATAATATCTAAATGTGACATTGTACATCATTTTATTTATTTTTCTATTATTAGAAAATATATAGAAAATCAAGTAAAATTTCAAAAATGCCTTGTAAATTTATGTTTTTTTAGCAATTAAATATTTGCAGGGTAAGAGAAAAAGTATAACATCAAGGCACTCCATTCTCCACTTGAATCAGAGCTTCATGCTACTCGTTGGTCTTACTATAAAGATGGAGAGAAGAAATCAAACCCACAATTATCATGTTAACAGGCAGGCACTCTCAAATTGTCTCATTAATATTGTTATTGTTATAAAAAATAATTTACAGAAACATCTTTGGGCAATAAAATAATAAATAGTAATGTAAAATTTGAAAACAATGTATGTATAAATTCAGTAGTAATTACCTGCTGTTGAATAAATTGTGCTAGGATAGAGTCGAGTCAATCTAAGGGCTTCCTTACTACTACGGACTGAGGTACCTGTTACCATTATTTTCTGGACACCTAAAAAAATATAATATTTACAGATTTTCTTTTTTTTTCAGAATTATGTGAAACGATAGTTTAAATATTCAAATTATATCACTTTTTATTTTTGAAGATGCAATGATGACTTTACAAAGTGAGTAATGAACAGGTTTTTATATAAGAAAAAAAATATAGATAATTTATTGAAAATGATAAGTGTATATGGATTTCAAATGTATGCAAATAAAATAAAATTAACCAATATACTACAAGACTAGTATTGTTATAAAATATTATCGTTGAAGTTCTTGCTGCATTTGAAAGTTTTAATAATAGATTTCAAACAGCAAATATAACTATTACAATCACAGAAAAAATATTTCTAATGTTTTTTTCACAATCTAAATAGTATTAATTAATTCAGCGGTTACGTATGTATATAGCATTCCTGCACGCAACTTTCAGATTGAAAATATTTTTACACACACCTGCATCTTTGGCTCTCTGCACCACCGAATCGAGATCACGGCCGTATTTTTTGTTAGTTAAATTTGCGCCAATGTCGATTACAATTAGATTCTCGTAACAACCCTTCAGTTCTTCGGATATCTGGATTTCTTCAGACGTCATTCTTAATTTTGTGTGAAGCTTATTGGTTTGGTGTTTACCTAGAATTATTTATTTAATAAGTATTTTCACTGATAATCGTAATTTATTAATACGTTACTGTTTACTCACAAATTGTATCAAACACTCCTGCTTAATAAGCTTCTTAAATTTTATTATGACTAGTGAAAATGAACACCTTTCTCACTGAGACGCCACCATGTTTTTAATAAAAGTTTTCCCTTGCTGCAAATGCCAACTGCATGTTTGTATGTCAAATGGAAGTATTTATGATTGGCTAAAATTGTATTGCTCCTTTAATTTGATTGGATATAAAACGTGACCTTAAAAACAATAAAACACAGCTGATAAAACGTTTTGTTATCACATTTTTTATTACACTACAAGCCAGCATAATATATGAGTCATTAATTTAAGCAATAAAATTATCATTGTATAATTGTTTTATTTTTTATAATTCTATAACAACATTAAATTTAATTAAATGATTATATAAATTTAGCTTAACAAAACGCGTTGACACTGTCAGCTTTGTTTTTGACAACAGTTGTTAAGTATTAAGCGACTAAAAGTAAAAGATTTTCTTTTAGTAGAGTTTCAAGAAATTTAATGACATTCTAATATTGCCACACGACACTTTAGTTGCGAGTCAAAACTAAAAATCAAAAACAAATAGGTTATAAAGTCGAAAATAAGATACTAAGAGAATTTAAAAATGAACGTGCGTCAATTTATAAACAAGAATCTCGCTTTAATAGTCATGGTTCCGTTTATCGCTGGTGCTCATTATGGTTGGGTTAAACTCCAAGAAGTCGACAGTTTAGTCACTCCTGAGGAACGTAAGAAAAATATTATTACATCGGTATGTTGAAGAAATATAAATCGTTTAATTATTTTTTAATAAAGAAGTCTAATTATTTGACTTACAAATTTTGGAGTTATTAGCCAAAGTACTGACTGACACTATAAATTATGTTAGTATCAAATATTTTAAATTTATCTAGTAGTTTAAATATACATTGTTAAATGATTACATCTTTAATATTATTCCACAATCATAAATTTTTACTTTGTTTCAGATTTTAAAGTCTTCGTAGAATAGTATTTAAATGAATGTAAATAAAAATTTAATAAGAAATGTTGGAACATTGTGGATAAACCTTAGTTGTTTATTATAAGGTGAAGTTATGGTTATATTTTAGTGTTATTAAATGTTATAGTATATAAATGTGTTTTTTTGGTAAATTTTAAATATAACTTTTTGTTAATTTAAGAATATTTAAGACTGAAGAAACTAAAGTTTCAGTTTTCACTGGAGATTTATTTCTTTTATTATTTTAGGACTCATCAACCCCTTGCTCAGAATGTCTCCATCTCTCTTGACATGTGATGCTATTTATTAAATACTTGCCTTTACTAGTTTTATATAAAAATTAGCTAATTGCACTTAAAAATACTTTTTTTGTAGATTTTATATATAGGCGATCATAGTGCAAATGAATAGCAACTATCTGTAAATATGATTGCTGACCATTTGAATCCTATTTAGGGTCTTAAATTATTTTCATTTCTCCTTTCTGGCAAAACTAAGTACACAGTTAAGTTCTGTCTTTCAACATTATGTGTCAAAGTGGAGAATAGAATGTCTTGACACCAGGTTCTCTTGTACTACTCTACTGTATGTGAAAGAGTGAACTGATCTTTAGAAAACTAAAAAAAGGTTAAAAATGTCAATGATTATAAAATCCACATTAAAAAAATCTCCAGGCAATAAAACAACAGAAATACAGTGAACATTTATATATATTCCCCCAAAGTTTCTACTTTACAGAACTAACAATTTGCTTTGCTAAAGTGAAACAATTTATAAAAAATATTATCTTATTTTACACAAAATACATTTTAAAATACATTTTTAACTTTATTTTATTTTATTTGTTATTTATATTGGGAAATTATGATAATTTATTGTACAAGTGCACAACTTTAAATAGTTTTTAATGTAAAAATTATAAAGTATATATTAAACACATTAAGAATTCTTATTTCATAATTATTATATTAATTTGCTATTCACAGATCAAGCTCATACAATAGGCTATAGGTATTTACACATTAAATATTACAAATCAATATGCTTCGGCTGCTCAAAATATGAAAATTTAAATAACTTTTTTATTTTGTTAAGCATAGATTTATTTTATATAAGTTTTTTTTATTTATTTTAATCTGTTTCCACACTCCCATTTACAACCTTCAAAAATAAAAAAAAAATGTTAAATGGCGAACCTATACGTCGCCCCTACCTTAAATAGAGATCGAATCTACGACCATTCAAGCCAGTCGTGTCACAGGGGCACAAGCGTGCGATTGAGACAGAGAAGTTGTAGGTTCGATTCCCATTCGAGGAGCTGAAATATTTAATAATTTTTATTTCTTCGCTCTGGAAAAGGAAAAGCTCTGCGTTGAACTCCGCCACTTAATACCCAATCTCTTCAGAATGCGGCGGAAAGTGGGAATCGGAAATGTGTTAACGAATCCCAAGTTTGTATAATGATTAAGAAACATGTGGGTCCAGATTAAAATTGAACATAAATAATGAATAAATCGATCCCTACGTAAAGTATCGAATGCAAAAACTCATAATGTCTTTATCGCACTTTTAAACTACTAATAATAAGTAAGTGTCATTTTAATTATTTTGCTTTCAAAATATCAAAAAAAAATAGTTATTTATGCGTTTCTTAAACGTATATATGTAATCGAAAACTACCCTTATTAGTATTTCAAAACAGCAATAAAAATATTTCCATTTTTCACTTTCGATACTTTACCTATTTATGGACTGTGGAAATAATTGAGAAACCTAATATTATAACCGCTGTCTCGCGGGCGGCGCTAGTCATATGGTGGGCAGGTGGCCGCGGACGTCCAAATCGGACTTCTTCTTTGGCTGTGAACGCTCTGTTACTATTAGTTGTGGCAGCATTGGGGACGATTGTACCTGTACATGGAATAATAAATTTAGATATATTAACTAGCGACCCGCTCGCGGCTTCGCCCGCTTAAACCACAGAATTATTTAATTAACACACTGAATTATATTCGTGTTTTGATATACCTATTTAGTGAGAAAGTTATTAAAACTTTAGGTCGCATTTTCATACCTCCCATAAGAATCTTCAATTGAATGTTTGAAATAAAAACACACCTTATCGATACTTACAATAAAATCCTAACTCATCGGTGTCTGTACATGGAAGATATTACATTTAACAATGTAATAGCATTGGTCAGTTGGTCTGTTTGTCTGTGCGTCTGTTCACGATAATCTCAGAAACGGCTTAACCGATTTAAATCCTTTTTTTGTTTGTATTTTGGCAATCTGCCCTTAAATATTTAGTATTAGTTTTATTTTAATCAGCTTCACGCTGTATCCCGCACACAGCAGGTTAGGCAGAGGAAACCTAGTATTAAGANGTTACACTTTGTGCCCCTGTGCGACGAACGGCCTCAATTTACTTTTTTCTTTTTAATTGTGGTTAAATAAAATAATCGTAATTTAATTATGTCAGATTTCTATTAACCGACTTCTTAAAAGAGGAGCTCATCAATTCGATTGTATTTTTTATCCTTGTTACCTCAGAACTTTTGACTGTGTGAACCGATTTTGATGATTCTTTTTTTATTTGGAAGCTAGTGCGTCCTGTGTAGTCCTATTTTAATTTAGTTCATTTCCGACAGTGGTATCTATGAGAAAATCATATAAATCTCAAATTTACAATATGTATGTGCGCGACAAATGGACGAATATCTAAATATCAACTCAACCGATTTTAATCATTCTTTTTTTATTAGAATGTACCCTACACATAAAGGATAGTTTGGTGAAAGTTTGGTTAAGTTCAGAGTATGAAATCCGGTTGAAATTGAAGAAGTCGATTTTTTTTATTAAAAAATATAATTATGTTATTTTTTCCGGTAAAATTTCTTTATACTCCATGATAAAAACTATTGTATAAATTGCATTAGGCTTTGATCTATTACCATGCTAAAAATAATTGAATTTCATACAGTAGGTATCGGTATTTTAAGTAATTTATATTTTTCAGTTTTTATTTTTTTCAAAGAAAACTATAATGAAATTCAGAATGAAACCCAAAAAAAATGTATCTTGGGACCCTAGGCTAATACCATCCAAAAAATCATCAATTTCTGTCTAGTAGTTTTTGCGTGATTGACGAACAAACAATCCGACAGACAGACAGACAGACAGACAGACAAGAATTCTGCTGAGTGGTTTTTTAGGTTCTATAATCGACATATAAACCGACCTGATTTTTATTTTTTTTATATCTTTCATGTACAGAATTGACTTTTCTATCCTTTTATTATATATAGAGATTACAAATCTGTTAAATAAGTTTCATTTATGAATTTAAAAAAAAATCGTAAGAAATCACTAGTTTTTCACTGTTCTCTTATAGTATACTGGATGGAGCAGCCTAACAAAATGAAATAATTTAAAATTAGAATCATTTGTATTTGGAGAATTTTACTTAACAATTATTTATAACTATATTTGGAAAACCAACTTTATTTTAAGTAACTACTTAACTCAAGACTACTAAATACTCTAACAGATGTATTGGATTCCTCAACTCAACTCCAAATTGATAAAGAAAATAGTGACTTAAAATATTTCAATTATAATATGTACACCTACTTAAACCAACGCCCAAAATACTAATAATATCAACAATTACTCCAAGGGCCCAGTCGTGGCGCAAGTGCAGAGGCATGCGACTTTAAACGCGACCGGCTGTGAGTTCGATTCCCACTCGAGGGAATGAAATATTTAATAATTTAATTTCCTCGTTCTGGTCACGAGTGATTTCTGCTCAACACGATGCTCCCAGAATTCGGCGGAAAGTAGGAACGCAAGTGTCTTAATGGGAACGGAGTGTCTTAACACTAGGTTTCCAGGTTCCCTCTGCCTACCCTGCTATATACTAAATTACTGTAAGAACCGCCTCAAATTGCTTGTTTAAATAACCCATACGTTTCCAATTTAACCTGATCGCGACCTGACCTTTCACACAGGTGAACAGGTGTTGACCTTTTCAAGCCCTGATATATTAGAAGCCGTGATATGGCTGCCATATGCAAATTAGACGCCCGCAATGTGATGTTATCGGATACCGTGATTGTACCGTGGCACCGCAGCTTTTAATCATGGATTTGGTTGGCTTATGTGGATTTTTTAATGACAAATCAACCTAGTGGAACTTACTGGAGCTCTTAATGAAACTTATGTTTTAAAGATATTTTTGGGTAGCCTTAGGCTAAGGTTTGAGTATCTACAGATATTTTCTCTAGGGGATGAAGTGCGGCTGGACTTTAACTTTGAACAGATGTAGTCACGTAAAGGTTTATTTTATTTTCTTTTGAGAGCAAATTTTTTGTTGGTAAAATTTCTGGGGTGTGCCACCCGGCCGCCCTGTTCCTACGCCCAAGCAAAGGAAAACCATTTTGTCCCCGATCTTCATTTCCTAATATAATGTATCCTGTATTAAATATTTTACATAGGTAAGGAATGCTATTGCTTAATGTCTAAAATTACACTATTGAAAATTTCCCAATGCTCCCAACTTAAAACAGCCATTTTTTTCTACAATATAAAACTTGTTTTTTCCAGGTTCACATTGTATCCCGCATATGAAATCTGAATATACAATATTAAATATCATCATCAAGTATTTATTACTAAAATAAGTCCAATTACTCTACACGAGTTCATTTTGTATATGGACCTACCATTTAAGACTTCTACTTGTAATATACTTTTAATAATACCTACTTCTAGCGCTAATTGGTTTCTTTATTACATGAATAGTTTGCTTAACCAAAAATGCTCTACTACCGTTTTTATATGTCTATTTTTTTCTTCAGATTCACGCTGTATCCCGCACACAGCAGGGTAGGCAGGGGGAACCTAGTGTTAAGACACTCCGTTCCCCACTTTCTGCCGCATTCTGGAGGCATTGCGTGTTGAGTAGCAGAACTTAACGCCGCGCTTAACCTCGACACCACAGAGAAGAAATGGAAATATAAATTTAAGTAAATATTTCATCTCCTCGAGTGGGGATCGAACCCACAACTAGTCGGTTTTACAGTCACACTTCGCTGCGCTACAACTGGCCTATATGTCTATTATAAATAAATAAATGGATTTTCTGAAATATTCGATGAAGTTAGGCTTTTTTGGTCAACAAACTAACTTTGGAGTTTAATGAGCTAACCTTCGATCATCTATACAGTGGATAGTTGATTGAAGGACTTGGGCATTTAAATATTTTTATACATATTTGTAAATTAAACTCACTAATCCACTCGCAAGGGCACGAAGTGTGAACAAGCGCAGCGTTGAGTTCTGCCACTCAACACGCAATGCCTCCAGAATTCGGCAGAAAGTGGGGAACGGAGTGTCCTAACACTAGATTCCCTCTGCCTACCCTGTAGTGTGCGGGATACTGCGTGAACTAATAATAATTTACAAAAAACTAACTATCAAAATATTAAATCACCTGTAACATGAATATTGCAATTATAATATATTCGTATATCAAATGTCATTTCTTTTTACTCTTCTTTGAAATGGTGGTGTCGGTGACATTCGATACGTCTTCCACATCTTGACTTTGTTCTATGTATTCTTGCTACAGTTTTTATTATTATTATAATTAATTAAATGGGAAAATGAGGCCAGTCGTGGCGCAGGGGCAACACGCAACACCTTTCAGAATTTGGCGGAAACTGGGGAACGGAAGTGTCTTAATGCTAGGTTCCCAGCTGTTACATGCAGCATGGAATAACGAACAAGCTTTAGTTGGTAAATAAACCGACAAATATTTCGCCTGGAATTGGTCGTGATGCATGGTCATAAGCATGAGACTATAAATGCGACAGGATTGGGTTTGATTCCCAATAGAGAAAATGATGTAATTATTTCATTTCCTCGCTCTGGTAACGAGGCGTTGAGTTCCGCCACTCAACCTAATGTCTCGAAATTTCAGCGGAAAGAGGGGGACGGCGGCAGTAGTGGTGGTGTAAGTGTCTTAGTGCTAGGTTCCCAGGTACCCTTTGCCTACTCTATGGGCGGGAAATAGCGTGAAACTAAAAAAATATATTTTTTTTACCTGAGTTCGTCTCGCCTTTTCAAAGTCCTCGTGATCGGACTGAGGTACGGTGAATAAGAAATTTTCAAAGATCGGATGTCGCAATAACTGTTCGCACGTCCACCTCATCATGGGGTCCTTATCGAGGCATTTCTGAAAAACATATTGTATGTAGATGCACCATCAAAATTATCATACCATACCATAGAATAAACATTTTGAAAAAAAAATAAGTTATAAAAAGTTAAATAGGTAAAACTCTTCCGTTTCTGAGTAGCTCAAAGACAACGCATTTAAAGTAAGCGGCGTAGAAAGCTGAAATTTGGCATATTACGGTCCTTATGGAGTGTTGAACAATAAAAGGGAAATTCCCGGGAACCGTAAACCGCAGTAAAACTAATTTAAAGTTTTAAGACGAGAAAGAAAAACGAGATTTGACGGTAGGTTTATAATAAACTACAGTTTGTTATAAACTCACCATCATTATATGGATGTAATGGATATTGTTAATCATTAAATTAATAATTATTTTGATTTAATTATCAAAAAAAAAACATAACACTTCAACATATAATATTATAAACTTTCGTTTAACTAAAGTAAATTATAATACCTATACTTAAATTTTTTACCTTTAAAAAGTCTAACACCAATTCGTTGTGAGTGTATCGTTGCGGTATCTTTCTCTCTAGGGGCTCTAAAGTTGTTGGTTCCGGCAACGCCATGCCCTATTAAAAAAATATATATGTATTATTTATAAGTGAGGCCAGTCGTGGCGCAGGGGCAGAAAATGTGACTGTAAACCGACTGGTTGTGGGTTCGATCCCCACTCGAGGGATGAAATATTTACTTAAATTTATATTGGCATTTTTCGCTCTGCTATCGAGGTTAAGCGCGGCGTTGAGTTCTGCCACTCAACACGCAACGGCTCCAGACTTCGGCAGAAAGTGGGGAACGGAGTGTCTTAACACTAGGTTCCCTCTGCCTACCCTGCTATGTGCGGGATACAGCTTCACGCTGTATTATTATTGTGCTGATTTATTTATTTAATTTATTTATAAGTAAGCATTATTTACATTAAAAGTGTAAGTTTAAAATACCTGAAAGAACGAATTCTGGGAGAATATCGTCATATGCCTGGGTAAAAGGTCACCTAAAGTTTTTCGTATGAGATACAACTGGTCCAGATCACTCTTGCCTGGCCACAGCGCTTCGCTTGACAAAAGTTCCGCGAACACGCAACCTGGCAATTAAAAATGCTTTAATTTATTCTACTTAATTTATTTTTGTAGCTAAGAGCTGTTTCTCGCGCCTACTAGCAGGATAGGCAAGGGAACCTAGTGTTAAGACACATTTCCATACATTTCGCTTAATTCTGGAGACATTGTTTGTTGAATGGCGGAACTCAACGTCACGCTTTGCCTCGTTACCAGAGCAGGGTAATGAAATATTAAATATTTAATTTCCTCGAGTGGCAATCAAACCTATTACTGCCCTTGTATTTTTGTTTATTTATTTATTTAAATTTTCTTTTCTTCTCTCTGGTGTTGAGGCAAAGTGCGGCGTTGAGTTCCGCCACTCAACACGCAATGCCTCCAGAATTCGGCGGAAAGTGGGGATCCGAGTGTCCTAACACTAGGTTCCCTCTGCCTACTCTTCTATGTGCGGGATGCAGCGTGATGCTGACAAATAAATAATATACGAACCAATAGCCCAAACATCTACCGGTGTGCTATACATAGTGTCACCAACCAGCAGCTCGGGCGCGCGGTACCACCTCGTCGCCACGTAGTCCGTGTAGCTCTCGCCAGGACCTGGACATGTTGTGTGGAAGACCAGGTAAGATTGATTTGAAGATTTTAACAAAAATAATCAAATCAGCTTCACGCTATATCCCACGCAAACAGACGCTCCGTTGCCTACTTTCCGCCGAATTCTGGAGGCATTGTGCGTTGAGTGGTGGTACTCAACGCCGCGCTTTTGCCTCGACGCTAGAGCGAATTTCTTATTTTTGATTTAATAACAGCTAATGAAAAGAGAGTAGATAGGAAATTTGTTCTTTATCTTTAGGATCCATAATTATTTTTAGCTTCAGCAAAAAAAAACCTAGTGTTAAGACACTCCGTTTCAAAATTTCCACCTAATCGAGATATTGCGTGTTTGATGACAGAACTCAACGCTACGCTTTGTCTTGTTACTAACACGAGGAAACGGAATAAAAACATCTCTCTGGAGTGAGAATCGTACCCGCGACCGGCGCATTGCAGTAGGAAGGTGTGCCCCTGCGCCACGACGACTCTTCGCTTTTGTAATATTATTATAGACATAGCGGAGTTCCATATTTTGCTACAAAAAATCATGATTTGACAACGTCGTTTATTTACCTTATACAATCTTATAGTATTTTGGAGTGTTATTTAAACACTTTATAAAACAAACAGTTTTATAAAAAAAAGTATAAAGTAACCTCGACTCCAGAGCGAAGAAATGGAAATATAAATTTAAGTAAATATTTCATCTCCTCGAGTGGGGATCGAACCCACAACCAGTCGGTTTTGCAGTCACACCTCGTGCCGCTGCGCCACGACCGGCCTCCAGTTAAGCGCGGCGTTGAGTTCTGCCACTCACGCAATGCCTCCAGAATTCTGCAGAAAGTGGGGAACGGAGTGTCTTAACACTAGGTTCCCTCTGCCTACCCTGCTGTGTGCGGGACACAGCGTGAAGCTAATTTTTAAGTATAAAGTACTGAATACATTTTATAGTAAAATAAATACACAAGTGTAAAAACTAAATTACAACTAACTAAGGGGAAATCTGAAAAAGGCTGCTGGCTTCGACTGGATGCGGAAGGCGGATGATCGGTAGCTCTGGCGCACCCTGGGGGAGGCCTATGTCCAGCAGTGGACCCGAATAGGCTGATTTGATTTGATAAGGCGAAATCTACTGTTAAGACACGCCGTTTCCCGCATTCCTTATAATTTTAGAATCAATGCGTGTCATGTGGCGGAACTTAGCACCGTGCTTGTTTCAGAGCGGGGTATTCATTATAAATAAATCTTTTTCCTGAGTGGGCATCGAACTCACAAACGTCACATCTGTAGTCTGACTGTGATGCGCCTTTTATTGGTAGAATGTAACCACTTCCCCATTGGTCTGTCTTTATCTCTCTCTTTCTCTCTCTCTTTTCGTTATTATAATATTATGTACATAGAGGCCAGTCGTGGCGCAGAGGCACAAAGTGTAAGCGCGACTGGTTGTGGGTTCGATCCCCACTCGAGGAAATGAAATATTTATTTTCATTTATTCGCTCTGAATGAAATATTTATTTTGCTACACAAAAAATAATGACTTATAAGGTAATTTAGTTAACACCATATATTACATTCTGAAGTGCTACTCAAACATTCAAAATAATGAATATGCCAAATGAAATTTTATAAGAAAAAAATATTTAAGTATCTAATACTAAAAGATTAAATTTTAAATAAAAAATGTAAGTGTTAAATATGAAATAAAAACTACTAACACGGAATACCGATTTATACCTAATCGTCATTGTAAATCCTCTTTCAATTGAAACTTTGTTTATTTAATAGCTTTATGCTGTATTCGACGTAGGAAGGTTAAATTTTAAATAAAAAATATAAGTGTTAAACATTAAATAAAAACTACTTATACGGAATACCGATTTATACCTAATCATCATTGTAAATCTTCTTTAAATTAAAACTTAGTTTATTTAATAGCTTTATACTATATTCGACGTAGGAAGGTTTCCGCAAAGCAAAGAATGGAGTGAATAACCTGCTCTCATACCTTTCATATTATTATATTCGTATATCTCTATTTTTGTGCCGTGCGATCCCGGCCTAGAATAGGATCATCCTGGTACTGGTGGTGTCGTAAGAGGCGACTAAAATACGTCTGGTAGAGTCACGTCGCCAGCAATGGCAACACGCATGGGCAGACTCGACCGGATCATTACCACCCGCGGCATTTAAAACCGGCGCGAAGTAGTGGCTTTATGCCACTGCGTTTCGCATCAGGTAATGCCGGGCTCCGGCGCCCAACCCACCTTACAGGCAGGCAACGCACCTGTAGCTACTCTGGTGTTGCACGGGGTCGTGGGCGGCGGTGATCACTTACCATCAGGTGACGCGAACGCTGGTTTGCCTTGTCTTTTCCATTAAAAAAATCAGTTATTGTTTGGGCGAGAGACACATTAGACCACGTGATAAGTCATTCTCTTCCTTTTTTTCATTTCACGATGTTTATCCACACCTGTATTTCGGGTGACGCAGTTACGCATAGATAC
Source organism: Heliconius hermathena (assembly GCA_013403705.1). Taxonomy (NCBI): domain Eukaryota; kingdom Metazoa; phylum Arthropoda; class Insecta; order Lepidoptera; family Nymphalidae; genus Heliconius; species Heliconius hermathena. The sequence goes on along the minus strand of JAAIXJ010000037.1, from coordinate 817,326 downwards.
CAATAACAACTACAAAAATACTACTAAACGTGGCCGATCTGCTACTTTTCATTCTCAAAAAATATACTAGAATGAGAAAAGGATATCTCTCGTTCTATTTTACACAATTCAACATCGCCGCCATTACATATGACTCGATTTCGTGAATGAGGCGTGTGCGGCGTTATCGCTTCGATAGGTTTGTGTCTGTGTGCGTCATTCTTGACAAATGGCGTTTTATTTTACAACGATAATTTTATTAATTATTTTGTTTGAAAAAATCACTTTTTCATTTTTAGAAAAATCTCTTTTGTTTTAATTGTATTTGGATTTTATAAAGTAGTTAAAACTGTGGTTTCATTTAAAGCATTGATGACAAAAACACTCTGTATATAATTTTATTTTACTTCGGTTTAATTGTTTGTTAAATTCAAATTAAGAAATCTCTCTATTCTTTATAATTCACATAAACAGATATGTATGTAAAAGTACACTACCTACTACAAATTATTAGTTTCACGCTGTATCCCGTGCATACCAGGCAGTCAGACCTAAGGTCTACTCCCTTCCCAGAAATTACCGTTCAATCATCATTTGTACGAGAATATTAAATATTACATTCCTCCAAGAGAAAGAATCAAACTCACAACTGCCGCGTTTACATTAGTACGTTTGTGTGTCTGTGCCACGGCCTTAATTTTTTTTTTCAATATTTAAATAAATAAAAATAATATTAGCAGATAATTATTTAAAATAAGATAAATATATTTAAAATATGTTATTTAATCGTTAATATATGAAAATCACTTACTTATTATTTATGATAATCTTCAAGAAAAGAAATGTTTTATGTAAAATTTATATCAATGCAAAAAATATCAATAAATTTAAATACATGTGAGTCAAATTTTTTCAAGGTCTGAAATTTTAAATAACTGCAGATTAAATTATAACCCACCTAATTTATCTATTAAAAAAATAAAAAAATAATTGTACATTACCTTCTAAATATTAATAAAAATAAAAAAGATATACCAAAAAAAAGATACTCCAAATATTGCAAGTCCGGCTGCGAAATCCCTAAACTGCGGTTTCACTAATTGCTAACAAGACAGATATAGGTTTTTCTCTTTTTAGCCTCACGTTGTATCCAGCACATGGCAAGATAGGCAGAGGGAACCCGGGAACATAGTGTTAAGCAACTCCGTTCCCATTAGGACACTTCCGCTCCCCACTTACATTATAAATATTGTTTTGTGTCGTTTTCGAATACACTACCCTTCAAATAGTCACATGTCCTTTTATCTCCTTCTATAGCACAAAAATATTAACAAAAAAATCACTATAGTAATATTTTAACCAAAAACCCAACGTCAGTCAATCGACTGCGTCACAATGACGTCAAGGCTTTATCCAATATCTTATTGTATAAAGGTTCTAGCTCTACTTATATTCGAGAAAGCTAAAAATACTTTGCCATTATAGGATCGCAAGTCACGTTAGTAATTTCCTTCATTAGGTTAGAACCAACACTGACCTTGGTTAATGCCAAGGCTGCAAAATTCTATGCTATAAATATGATAGGAGAGAACTAAATTAGAATGTAGGTAAATAATATAGGTAATATTATACATATGTGTTTTAACCTTTTCAGTTTTTCTAGAGGGAACCTAGTGTTAAGACACACCGTTCCCCATTTTCCGCTGAGTTCTGGAGGTATTGCATGTTAAGTGGCGGAAATCAGCGCCGCCCTTTCCTCGACACCAGAGCGAAGAAATAAAATATAAATGTAAATAAATATTTCACATCCTCGAGTGGGGATCGAACCCACAACCATTAGATTTTACAGTCACACTTTGTACCTCTGCGCCACGACTGGCCGCAATGTTTATAGTTTCATAGAGTAATTTAGCTTAAGAGTTCTTTCATGATTTTATTAATTAAATGTCGTAGCACTGTCATTTCGCTTCATTTAATTTTCTTTTATTGTATTAAGTACTTCGCGTGCAAATCGGATTTACGGTGTAAATAATAAGTTGAGGCCAGTCGTGGCGCAGAGGCACAAAGTGTGACTGTAAAACCGACTAGTTGTGCGTTCGATCCCCACTCGAGGAGATGAAATATTTATTTAAAATTTATATTTCCATTTCTTCGCTCTGGTGTCGAGGCAAAGCGGCGTGGAGTTCTGCCACTGAAAACGCAATACCTCCAGAATTCGGTAGAAAGTGGGGAACGGAGTATACTAACACTAGGTTCCCTCTGTATACCCCGCTATGTGCGGGATACAGCGTGAAGCTGATTTATTTATGTATTTATTTATTTAAAAAAGTGCTTGGTAAATATCAAATATATATATTTTTTTCTACTCAATTTGGAACATTGTACAGTGTATTAATAGATTAGTCTATTAGATTAGATCGTAGGTTGTATTTGATGAAGAGGACGTGTTGAGTGGCGAAACTCAACGACGCTCTTTGCCTCAATACCAACCAGAGCGAAGAAACAGAAATAAAAATTTAAATAAATATTTTCTTGTTTCGAGTGGGTATCGAACCCACAACCAGTCGCGTTTACAGTCACACTTTGTGCCTCTGCGGCACGACTGGCTTCTGACTTTTCTAAATAAATATTATATATAAAAAAAATCTTTTTTAAATAAATACCAATAGATACTTGTATTTTTATCTGCTACTTAAACTGGGCTTAGAATTCGGCACAATCATGTCTAGATATTTAATTCCTAACAGAGTCCATATATTGAGATTAACCTATTGTCCTTTTCCATTATTACAATTAATTACTTATAGAGTTAAAACACTCCATTCTCCGCATATTTATAATTTTAATAAAGCGTAAGTATTAATTGAGGCCAGTTCCAGGCAGGAAGTGTGACTGTAAAACCGACTGGTTGTGGGCTCGATCCCCACTCGAGGAGATGAAATATTTACTTAAATTTATATTTCCATTTCTTTCGCTCTGGTGTCGAGGTTAAGCGCGGCGTTGAGTTCTGCCACTCATCACGCAATGCCTCCAGAATTCGGCAGAACGTGGGGAACAGAGTGTCTTAACACTAGGTTCCCTCTGCCTACCCTGCTGTGTGCGGGATACAGCGTGAAGCTGATTTAATTTAATTTTTAATTAATTAGGCGTGGACAGGCCTAATAGTATCATAGTACAGACGCCCGTGACACCGATCCAACTATTCTACAGCTCGTTCAAATGTCACTTTTGCAATCATCTCGGTGTACCAGCTTTTAGATTGCTTCATATTTCAAAATGGCTGGCCGTCGTCGCCCGACTGGTTTTATATAAGCTTCTTTTTAAGTTTTGTGATATTATTTGTATCATCTAGGCACTTTTTGAGGTCAGTCATGGCAAAAGGGGCGCAAGCGTGTCATTGTAAATGTGACAGGTTGTGGGTTCGATTCCCAGTCCACGAAATGATTTAATATTTAATATTTTCATTTCTTCGTTCTGGTGTCGAGGCGAAGCGCGGCGTTAAGTTCTGACACTTAACACGCAGCGTCTCCAGAATTCGACGGAAAATCAGTACTACGGGACTAGGTTGCCCTGCTGTGTGTGGGCAACAACGTAAAGCTAAATAAAATATAGGCAATTTAACTAAAAACACTTAGGCCCGTACTTATAAACCGCTCTCAAATCTGAGATCGATCTTGAGATGCCGTTTGCAATTATTAATTACATATCTATGAATGGAAACGGTATCTCAGGATAGATCTCTGACTTGAGTGAGATGTATAAAAATGAACCTTAGTAAATATCTTGATTTCAAATAAAAATATTATTACCAGATTTTTTACCGCTGCCTAATCCTATTGATACATTAATGCCTTTAATTTTGTAAAACCTGAGAGAAACTGTGTCATTGGATTGCCCTAATTTAATGCGGAATAGGTAAAAGGACTTGACTCTGTATGCCTAATGTGACCATTCCTTGTTCGACTCAAAACAGCATATCGGGTTTATAATTTTCAATTTTATTTATTGTATTAGAAAATAATTTTTCCTGTTTTTGAGAAATGCTTTTGTTTTTTTTAGAGCGTATTTTTTTAGGGCTGCCCTTTCATTTTTTTTAGAAACTGATGATTTCGTTTTTTCTTCTTAAGTATAATATAATATAACTGACTACCATTTATGTGCTTTATTTGTGGACCATTCAATTATCTTTTGACAATGACAATATTCACACCGAAAATAAATAATAAGTGACATTTCGAAAAAATAAGAAGCGCGTGTCGGGCTCACCCACCGAGGGTTCCGTACAAAAATTGGAGATCTTGAGCTATTTCTGAAATACAAGCTTAGCTTAGCCAGAGCCCTTTCATCTGATGCCTCACTTGAACTAACGGCTTTAATATTAAATTTTGCCCCCTTTTTAAGGTTATTATTTTCTTAAATATAATCACAAATGTATAGTTTTAGATTGTTTTAGGCCAAATTTCATAAATCTAGGTCAATCCGGTCCGGAAGTACCCTATTAATTTTGATTCATTTTATAGTGTCGAAATACGCGTTTTTTGCAAAATAAACAGAAAATATATATTAATATGGAAATATGATTTATTCAGGAAATCTAGGAGCCGTAGATCTGGACACACGGTTTGAATTTCAACTTGATATCATCAAGCGTTCTTGAGATAAAGGCTTTTGACGGACAAACAGACAGACGGATGGACAACAAAGTGATCTTATAAGGGTTCCTGTTTTCCTTAAAAGGTACGGAACCTTAAAGATGGGACACTTATACGTCCCGGCACCAGGTGCCAGAACACACAAGCAAAAACGGGACGTTTGGTCACGTTATGTATGTCGCAAATAATAGAGTAGGCAGAGGGAACCTAGTGTTAGGACAATCCCTTCCCGTCTCATCGCACAATTTTCGAGATATTTCGTATTGAGTGACGGAACTAAAAAAAATTGTGTTAAGTTATAATTTATAAAACTATACTTCGTATTATAAAGTGCCTACTTCGAAACCATTGAACCATTACAAGAACTGGGCCGATTGCAGATAAGCTAACCCGGATAGCTATCGCCATACACATCTAAATACGAGTAGATTAGTACTTTAATAGTAAGATTTAAATTAGCTTTGAATTCTAGGTCAAGAAGAACATCTTAATTTGTTAGCTCTCGACCATATCTTTCGATTTTTCCCCTTGTGTGTTGAGATACTATAATTCCTCATTTTCTATAAAATTGTAACTTTAATATTAAAGAGCAACTCTTGTGTTTCTTGGCGGCTCTTCTTAGAAGAACTGTTTTACAGGCCAGAAGTAGTAGCTTTATGTTTATTCGATTCAAAAGTGCTTATAAAGTTCTATTTGAATAAGAAAGGTAGGGGGAACGGCAGAGGGAACCTGGAAATGTAACGTTTAAACACAACATTTTCTTTTTATTTCTCCGTATTTTTTTTGTAGTGTATCCTCGGATTCAAAAGAACCCGGTCCTTTGAAAGGCTTGCGTGGGGACAAAGGTCCAACACGTAGAGGTTTTACTGTGACGCCTTTCTGGATTTAAATGTCACTAAAACTATTTCTTAATATGCCACGTAAGAAACATAACATTATATTTAAACAAAATTACGACGTTTGATTATTTGAAGATAAAACGATATCCTTATATATAAAAAGAGAAAAGACAAAAAGAGAAGAGAAAACTTTTAACAAACATTTAGGATAACTATAAATATAATAATTAAATTAACTGAGGCCGGTCGTGGCGAAGAGACACGAAGTGTGACCGTAAAATCGACTGGTTGTGGGTTCGATCCCCGCTCGAGGAAGTAAAATATTTATTTACATTTATATTTTCATTTCTTCGCTCTGGTGTCGAGGCAAAGCGCGGCGTCGAATTCTGCCACTCAACACGCAATGCCTTCAGAATTCGGCAGAAAGTGGGGAACGGAGTGTCTTAACACTAGGTTCTCTCTGCCTACCCTGCTGAGTGCGGGGTACAGCGTGATTAAAAAAACAATATAATATAATAATAAAATTAATATTTTAAAACAATACACGCGGTAAACGTTCTCGAAGCGCTAATCTGGTTTTAAACAGGTTCTCCTTTTTCACCTTTAGCAGCTGTGATAATAAAAATGATAAATAAAACGACGGTCCAAAATAACGTCTTGCAAACTGCAAGAGTATTGTTAGTGGCAAAACTTGTTCGTATTATTTTAAGTTATTGTAAACAAACATAAATTTTATGTGACACTAAATTTGTTAACCTTTACATATTATCGCTAACGGAGTGGATAGAGTAAGGAGAAGAAGAGAATCAAAAAGATATATAAACTATTCATTGTTTAATTATAATTAAAATTAAGTCATGCCGCCGTAGTAGGGCAGGGTGCAACACACACAGGGTTGTGGGCTCGATTCTCACTCGTTGGAATGTAATATTTAATATTTTCGCTCATTTGGTATACTAAGCGTCTTAATGGAAGTGTTTCAACGCTAGGGTTCCCAAAGCCTACCCTGCTATGTGTGGATTACAGTGTGAAGCTAAATAAAATATCTATCTATATCTATTTAAAATCACATGTAGTGTAGTATAATGTAGGTCTACAAAGGCGAGTCGGGCTCGCCCACCAAGAACCTTTGGACCACTTTATCGGAGTCCTCCAATTTTTAAGTACAAAAATTGGAGTACACCGATAATGTGGTCCAAAGCTTGTGTGAAACACATATCACGATTTACTCAAACTTTGGAAATGGAGGGTGAGAGGCAATTTTTTTTTTGTTTTACATAAGAATTAATGCGTCATAAAATATGAATGAAATATGAATAGTACCTTACCACTCGAACTAGTGGGTTTAATACCAAATTTTGCCCCCCTTTGCCTTAAAAAGGCTATTATTTTTAAAGATTTATGAGTATATGTTTTGAATTTCGAGTCGATATCTCCGAGATCTTCTGAAATAAAGGCTTTTGACAGACAAACAGATGGACAACAAAATTATCTTTTAAGAATTCCTCTTTTCCTTAATAGGTACGGAACCCTAAAAAAAGATACGGACCAAGTGTTTGTACTAATATGGTTTTATTAATAATGAACAAAAACCGGTCAAATGCAAATCGGACTCGCATACCGAGGGTTATGTATAAAAGTTTACAAACTTAAGACTCCTTAAGTCAAAAGTTTAAAGAAATTAATATATTAACAGTTGCATCTCAATATATTTTTGAAAATGTTATGTATGTTAAGAAAAACATTAAAAATTTTACCAAAATTGGTGATTTTCATAATATTAACACTAGAAATAGGCATAATCTTGGTGCACATGTAACTCGGTTGCATGGAATCCGTAATTCTTTTATGGGACAATGTGTACGCTTTTACAATAGGATCCCAGAAAACGTCAGAGAATTTTCTATATCACGATTTAAAAAAATTGTGAAAAGACGTTTGTGTGTTAAAGGTTATTACCAAATTAATGATTTTGTAAATGATAACACGCCTTGGGAATGAAATGCTCGCTCCAGTCTGTTTCAAAAGTATCATTGTCACAAATATTTAAATATGTATTTGTATAAATTTCTTTTAAAAAAATAAGTCCCGCTAAGTTTCTTGCGCCGGTTCTTCTCAGGTCTGAGGCACTAATTTTAGTGAACTGGTGGTAAATTATTTGACGTTCAAAAAATGAGGCATGTAACTTCTTATTTTGAATAAAATTATTTGAATTTGAATTTAAGTTTGCGGACGCATGCACTCATACTGTATGAAATTAACTACAATTATAATTTTGTAAAAAAAAATTCTATGAAATATTTACAAATTTTTACTCTTTGGATATTTTCCTTTATTTATACCACAAGTTCTCATCAGTATTTGACATTAATTTCACATTGATACATCCACGCGATCTTCTGATAAACGCTCTTGACAGACGGACAGACGGACAAAAAAGTGATCCAAAAAGGGTTCCGTTTTTTCGTTTTGAGGTACGGAACCCTGAAAAATAATAATATTGGGACCTATAAAAAATAACTTTTAACAATTTAGCAGTGGTTCGTACCCACGTATGTGTTTTATATAGCAGTACCCATACTGTACATCATTCAAAATAGATGGAGGATGGAGAACTGCTTTGCAAGATACTTAAAAACCGTGGAGGTAATAAAAAATAAATTTAATTATTGCATCATAGGTAAAACAAGCGTTTGTATACACACAACAGCAATAAACATCATTACAATGTAAAATTTTACGGTCGAAGGATTGATATAAACGTAGCAATTTTCATTAATTTATAAATAGGTTATAGGTATAGATAAGTATGTAGGTATCATTATATTTATATATTGTATATTTACAAATATTATAGTATAGATATTTATATCTTTTAAGTCATCAGTGGAAAGTTTTTTTTTATGGAAAAGACAAGGCAAACGAGCGTTCGCGTCACCTGATGGTAAGTGATCACCGCCGCCCACGACCCCGTGCAACACCAGAGGAGCTACAGGTGCGTTGCCTGCCTGTAAGGTGCGTTGTGCGCTGGGGCTCGGCATTACCTGATGCGAAACGCAATGGTATAAAGCCACTACTTAACGCTGGTTTTAAATGCCGGGGGTGGTAATGATCCGGTCGAGTCTGCCCATGCGTGTTGCCATTGCTGGCGACGTGACTCTACCACACGTACTTTAGTCGCCTCTTACGACACCACCAGTACCAGGATGATCCTATTCTAGGCCGGGATCACACGACACGAAAGTGGGTGACGGAGAGTCTTAACGCTAGGTTTCCTCTATCTGCCGTGTGCGGGATACAGCGTGAAGCTGATTTGAGTGGTGATGCGATTGGCGAAACTCAATGCCTCTCTTTCTCTCGACACCAGAGCGAAGAAATGAAAATATTAAAATACTAAATTTTCCACAAGTTTTTATGATATTTGAAAATTGGATATCTATATTCTATATGGATTCTGATTCTGGATCAATATATTTTTGGAAATTCGGACGGTTATGCACAAATGTACGATTAAAAAATAAAATCTAAGTAAAAAAAAAATTATAATAATATAATCCAACTAAAAGGGAACCTGTTGGCTTTGTCTGTAACCAACTTAATTCGGAAACCAGATTCTAATAAAGAAATACTTTTAGGAAAGTATTTTTTAAAAAACTATGAGATAATCCACAGTTCTGAGATATTTTTTTCTCTTTCTATTGTATGTAAGAGAAGCCCAACATTTGACAAAAACTATCTATTTAACTACTAAGTTTCAATTGTGGAAGGAGTCCTAATAGTTTCGGAGAAACACGGCTATGACATACGGACGGACATACATGAAGAATATAGAAGTGCTCCAACCCAAAAATTGGAAAATAACTGAATGCTACAAATCGTATATTAAATTATGGTAATAACATGATTACGTTAAGATACCTTGAGCTATATGAATAATGTCACGCAAGATAAAAAACATATTTCTTTAGCTTCACACTGTGTCCTGCACATAGTACGGTAGGCAGAGTGACCCTGGGAACCTAGTGTGAAGACACTCCGTTCCCTATCCTCTACTTCCCGAGAAGACACTTTCGTTCTCTACTTGCCGCTTAAATATTAAGGCATTACATGTTGAGTGGGAGAACTCAACGACGCGCTTTGTCTTATTACCAGACCTAGAAAACGAAAATATTAAGTATATGATTCCCTCGATTGATTCGAATCGAACCCACAACCGCCCCTGCCGCACAACGGGCTCTTATAACATAAGATTTTGCTTTAATATATATATATATGACTTGACGGTAATTAAAAGCTAAGGTAAAAAGATTTTAGTCAACTTTTGTAAACTACAAATTAATAAGTAATAAAAAAATATTAAATTACTCGACCGTTAAAATACTGTATGCTTCTAATAAGGACTCTACTACTACAGTCAATAAAATAAATTAGAGTAAAGAGTTACTAGCTCGTCTTCGGACATCGACTCCGAATGGGATCATTGTATGGACAGAGTATTCTGAGGAACAGCTTCCACCTGGTGAAATTATAATTATCTTTATTCGAACTATATTATACTAAGACTAATGACTAACGGCGTTGAGTTACGGTAGTGTCTTGTTGGGAACGCGTTGAGTTGCGACAATTAAAATACAATGCCACCAGAATTCGGTGGAAAGTGGGGAACGGTAGTGTCTTAATACTGGGTTCCTGGGTTCCTTCTCTTTCTGCCTACTCTGCTATAAGCTGCTACAGCGTCAGCTAAAAAAAGGTTTATATGGTTCTTAAAGAACAATTGTTATTTACACATACACATAGTCTCATATTAAAAAAAAATCATTTCGGATTTTGATCAAAAAAGAACCTTGTTAATTTTTATTATAACGTTAAATTTAACGACGTTTCTCAAAAATACCTTTTTTTATCGTATAAAAAAAGGTATTTTTGAGAAACGTCCCATTGATGGTATTATGCGATATAAGTTGGTAAGCCTTACAATTTTAAACAAAATCTTCAAACTAATTTCAATTTTATGTAAATTTTGTTACAGCTGATACAAACCTTTAACCTGTGGTTGTGGATTCAAATTCCATTAGAAATTTATAAATTTACAGAATGTTTGTGCACCTGGATATGGTGGGGACGAGGTGAGACAGAAAAATAGAATTAAATTAAACATTTACGAGCTAAAGATTAAAAGATAAAAACTTACTTAAAATACTTAAATAAAAGGTAATTTAATAACTTAAAATATAGATTGATTGATTGTGACTGTAAGCGCGACTGATTGCGGGTTCGAGAAAATTAAATATTTATTTAAATTTATATTTTCGTTTTTTCGCTCTGGTGTCAAGGCAAAGCGCGTCGTCCAAAATGCAATCCTTTCAGAATTAGGCGGAGAGTAGAGAACGGAGTGCCATCTTCACACTAGATTCCCTCTGCCTACCCTACTGTGTGCGGAATACAGCGTGAAGCAGAGATTTAAAAAAAAAGATACAATGTATACGCACTGATCATCCTAGCAAATCCAAAATCACACAGCTTGACCACACCGTCGCTGGTCAACAGGATGTTCTCCGGCTTCACGTCGCGGTGTATACAGTTGTGTCGGTGGCAGTACGCGACGCCCTGGAGGGTTTGCCAGATTATCTGTTTGGACAGCAGCTCTGGACATCCCTGTGTTGAAGAAATTGGAATATTATCATTATTGATGATGATTAATTTTTTTTTTTCTTCTAACTTAGAGTTAAGACACTCCGTTGCCGTTCCTCATTTTCCGCCGAATTCTGGAGGTATTTCGTATTGAGTGGCAGAACTCAACCACGTTTTAGCTCGACACCGGAGCAAAGAAATGAAAATAATAAATATTACATTTCTTCAAGTGGGAATCGAATCCACAACCTGTCGCGTTTACAATCACACGCTTGTGCCGCGACTGATCTCAAAATATATAAATAAACGTATGTTTTTAAAAAATAAGAGTTGGTATGTTTTTTTTGTTAATTTATTTATCAGTATTTCGTAAAATAATCCAACTAACCTAGCTAGCCAACTAATCTAAGCTAAACCAATAGTGAACCATAGACAATACTGCAAAGTTTTAATACCTTCTTCACACTATTATTATGGTTTTAGGTTATTCCATTTCTACTTAGCGAAATTAATTGTATTAATTTAATCGCTCGCACAAATTTTCTGCTTAACATATAATGTCTTGAAAACTGGCTAGAAGTGGAGGACGGAGTGTTTTGACACTACATTCTACGCCAACCCTGCAATATGCTGGAAAAATGAAAGACCTTGACCGTGCACTACATCGAATAATAAACAATCCCAGAACATTATACAAGGTGAATGTAATGAGAACAAAATAAACTGGTACTCCTTTTTGCGACTTGTGAGCAAAACACGCGATTTCTTTGATCAATAATAAGCTTTATAATTTAAAAGACTAAATTACCGATTATTATGTTTTTAATTTTTCTTTTTAATATGTATATGGTGTAGGATCTTTCCTACATAGTAACGACATCCTAAAATGCTGGAAATTAAAGGGAAATAGTAACGTATACTTAATATTAATAAAAAATAAAGCTGAAAAGTTTGTGAAAAGCGGAGTGTCTTAACAGTAGGTTTCCTCTGCCTATCCTGCTGTGTGCGGGATTCAGCGTGAAGATGATTTTTTTTACAAATAACATTTTTTCTCATATATCTTCAATGTACAGACATCGATCCATTATGATTTCATTAGAAATATAGAAAGATAAAGATATCTAGATTAGTATGACTATTAAAAAAACTACAATGTCAAAAAAAAAAATATATATATATATATATATATATATATATATATATATATATGTAAACATAAGACAGTCCCGCCGTTTAGAAATATTTGCGAAAACTACCTGCAACGGCACCATCGGCGAAGGTCACCCACTACCTCTACACTGCTAGGTATTGGCAAAGAATATAATGAAATATTGACACATTCGTCTGTGTGTTCGATCTTAGATGTCATAATTTGTTTATTGTCTTACATAAACTATATGTTTATTTCCAAGATAGGTTGTCGTGGCGCAGGATAGCCTCTAGCTGTTAGCGCTATGGTTGTGGATTCGATTCCTATCCCGGGTTAATGTGTATATTTTTAATTTATATTTATTCCATCGTTCTGATACACAAACCGCTACTCAATACGCAATGTGATGGAAGTTGAGTAGAGAATGGGGGAACGGAGAGTCTTAACTCTATAACTAGTGTAATAGCCTCTACATAAACTGCTATATTGGAATAAACTTAATATATGGCGGCTGTCCGCATTCGCCAAAAAGAGGTACGCGTAGCCCTGCAAAATCTAGACGTGAATAAGGCGAGCGGCCCCGACGGGATTCCTGCAATAGTGCTACGAAACTGTGCGCCTGAGTTGTCTCCGGTTCTGACACGCTTGTTTCGACTCTCACTAGAGACTGGAGTAGTGCCCAAGTCGTGGAAGCTTGCAAACGTGCAACCTGTACCCAAAAAAGGCAGTCGAGCAGACCCTGCCAACTACAGGCCGATATCGGTCACCTCTATACTCTGCAAGACTATGGAGCGTGTACTGAATAAAAGGCTTGTGGCATATCTGGAGGATAATGATCTCCTAAGCGATAGCCAGTACGGATTTCGTCAAGGGCGATCGACAGGAGATCTCCTTGTATATGCCACTCACATATGGGGCGAGGCTATCGAGAGATATGGCGAGGCCCTTGCCGTGTCTCTAGATATCTCTAAAGCTTTTGACAGGGTCTGGCATGCAAGCCTTATAAGTAAGCTTCCTGCATACGGACTACCGGCTGACCTTTGCAAATGGATATCAGACTTCTTGAGTGAGCGATCGATACAAGTGGTCCTAGATGGCCGCGTATCTGAAAAACAGGCTATAAATGCCGGAGTTCCTCAAGGGTCTGTTCTGTCCGCAACCCTATTCCTGCTGCACATCAACGATATGTTAACACCCGGTATCGTTGGGTACGCTGATGACAGCACGGTTGTTGACAAATATTTGTCCAATGCAAAGGCCAGCCGGAACGAAATCCAGTCTTGTCGAGAGTCTATGATCGATCGTCTGAACTTGGCACTTCGGGGCGTCTCCGAATGGGGCGATGCCAATCTTGTCAGGTTTAACGCTACCAAAACTCAGGCGTGTTTATTCTCTGCAAAGCGGAGCCCCTTCGATCTTGCTCCGACTTTCCGAGATGTACCCGTGCCGATAGCTGACCATCTTGAGCTTCTTGGCATAAACCTTACGTCAGATTTGAACTTTGGACGTTACATCGAGTCTTTGGCTACAACTGCAGCTAAAAAACTAGGTGTCCTCTCAAAGGTTAGGCAGTATTTCACTTCGGGACAGCTTCTCCAACTTTACCAAGCTCAAGTCCGATCGTGCATGGAGTACTGCTGCCACCTTTGGGACGGATCTGCCAAATATCAACTAGCGACCTTAGACTCGATCGAAAATCGCGCCAAGAAGATCATTGGCGACACAGCGATTGTTGAGGCAAATCTGCAAAGCCTTGAACATCGTCGAAAAGTAGCCTGCCTATCGATATTTTATAGGATACATTTCGGAGAGTGTGCAGCAGCGCTGCATGACTTAGTACCCTCTTCTCCTTTCCATCTACGGGGCACTAGACGTAGGCAGGGATTTCACCCATATGTCGTCGATATACCACCTTTTCGCACGCAGCGCTTCGCCTCCACTTTCTTAATGCGAACTGCTAAAGAGTGGAACTCCCTGCCTGCTGAACTGTTCCCCGACAAGTACAACTTGGCCCTTTTCAAGGCAAGAGTGAATAGGCATTATCTAGGTAAGCATGCTCCACCATCGTTCGCATCGTCATTTACCACCAGGTGAGATAGCGGACAAATGTTTGCCTATCTACAGTAAAAAAAAAAAAAAAAGATTTTTCCAAGTTTATGAGTACTTAATATTTTTTGTAACATTACATTGATAAAAATTAAATATTCTAAAAATATTAATGATAAGAGTCGTTAATGCGGCTATTAAAACATTGTTGAGTGCTGTTGAATTTATTAGCTTATACATAAGTGCGAATACATTTTTTTAAAATATTTTGTAAATATCATAAAATCTAATTTTTTTTGTTATCTATTTTCTTCAGTTTCACGCTGTATCCCGCATATAGCAGGGTTGACAGAGGGAACCTTGTTTAAAAAACTGCATTCCCGTTAGGACACTCCGTCCCCTTTTCCTCGGAGCGAGGAAATAAAAATATTAAATATTTTATTGCCCTTAGTTAGAAACGAACCCACAACCGTCGTCTTTACAGTCACAGTACAGTTCAGATCTTAATTTATTCTTTACTGGCTAATTAGTTACCTTTCGTAATTACGTACTAAATTAAAACGTTAAATTCGTTACTGTAGAGTTCAAAGTACCTATAAAGTACGAAGGCGCGCACTGACGCCCTTGGGCGAAAGGGCAAATGTGAAGAACTTGAGAAAATAACGAGCGTTGTAAAAACTAAGCAGTAGAAATTAAATTTCTACTGCTTAATATAATAAATTTAAGTTGCCAGTCGTGGCGCAGGGACACAGAGTGGGACTGTAAAACCGACTGGTTGTGGGTTCGATCCCCACTCGAGGAAATGAAATATTTATATAAATTTATATTTCCATTTCTTCGCTCGGGTGTCGAAGCAAAGCGCGGCGTAGAGTTCCGCCACTCAACACGCATTGCCTTCAAAATTCGGCGGTAAGTGCGGAACGGAGTGTCTTAACACTAGGTTCCCTTTGCCTACCCTGCTGTGTGCGGGATACAGCGAGAAGCTGATTTATAGGACTACTACTTCTTAAACAAATCTTATTTGCAAAATATTAAAACAAGTAAACATTAATAATATATTGCTTAACAATTATTCATTTCATATATTGTATACCTTTAACCATCACATTCTATCAGATACTCAGATATTTACTACGATTTGCATCTCAGAGGCAAGAAAGAACTTATAAAGAGGTTGATGACATATAAAGAGGTTGTTGACAGTGGACGAGGCAAAAATGTATGGAGAGGCCGAAGTGTTTGGTGCTCCATTCTCTGTAGCTACCCTGCTGTGAATAAAGCGTAGAGCAAAAAAAATCGTCTTTGATGGCGTCATATTCATATTGTAATTGAGAATGATATCTTTGCTTTTATCTTTGTATATTACAACAACCTCCCGTTCAAAAAACTTCAACGATGGCTAGAGGTCGTTAAATGAAACAGAAGGAATCGTTAAGATTTTATCAAAATCTGTAATTTAGCAACACAAGTTAAGCTTTATTATATTTTTTTATATAAAAAAGTTGATTATTTTTTACGTTTAAAAAATTAAATGAAGCGCTTAATTGGATGTGATCATTACGAATCCTGTTTCCACTCAAGACATAAATTATGTATGCATATATGTTACGGGGTTGAGTTCCGCCACTCAACACGCAATGCCTCCAGAATTCGAGTGAAAGCGGGGAACGGAAGTATCTTGCGATATTTTATCAATATTATTTCTGCTTTAATGGAAACGGAGTGCTTTAACACTAGGTTCTCAGGTTCTCTCTGCTTACCTTGCCATGTGCGGGATACAGCGTGAAGCAAAAAAAAAAACCTATAATATTTTGTATCGTTTCTAATCTGCATAGCATTAGCTAAACAGTAATGTTATCACTACACTGGCGGTAATTGGGCACAAAATTAAGAAAACCGGAATTTTTGATAAAATGATTTCCGACTGCCTTGCAAGGCCTTCTTATAATGTAAAAGTAAGTATACACCTAATATATAAAACCCATCCCATTCATTTCACGTCCTTTTTCATCCTAATAGAATGACTGACGTTTAGAAGAGTAATAAGAGAATATAACATCCTTAAATTCCTAAGAAAACGTGAAAATGGTATATTTAAGATTTCATATCACGCGACAGAGGGGAGTCACTCAACACTCAATGTCTTCAGAATTCGGCGATAGGTGGAGGGTGGAGTGTCTTAACACTAGACTCCATCTGCCCAACCTGTTACTTACGGGAAACAGCGTGAAGCTAAAACATTACAGAAATTGGGGGCTACAAATACTAGTATATAAATAAAAAAAAGTATACAAAGTGAACGTAACATATTCACTTTGAACGGAAACCCTACTCCCATTTCGATAGGCGAGTCAGTACGGTCAGTAGGTACTACTTGGTGGTACTTCAGTGGTCACTGGTGCAAGTCTAGTGGAACCGAACACGTGTTGCTGGTAAATAATTGGGCAAGCTGTTATCGCGCCCTCATACCTCTCAATCGAGATTGTTCAATGAAATAAGGTGTATTTCGTAACAATATTTTATATACCTTGTATAGGGATTTTTTGTTATTTTGAATAAATTATGTTGAAATATAGACTCTTAGGTAAGTGTTTAAAAGGTATTTTTTTTATTTAATTCATAGAATTATACATTGAGGCCAGCCGTGGCGCAGGGCACCAGTATGGCTGGAAATGCGATAGGTTGTGAGTTCGATGCCCGTTCGAGGCAATGAAATATTTAAATTTATTTTTCCATTTCTTCGCTCTGGTGTCGAGGCAAAGCGCGGCGTTGATTACCGCCACTCGACACGCAATGGCTCGTAAAAATCGGCGGAAAATGGGGAATGGAGTGTCTTATCACTAGTTTTGCTCTACTTACCCTGCTGTATGCGGTATACAGCGTGAAGCTGATTTATTTTATTTTGTATTACTTAAGCGCTAATGGACGTCGCTGCGTATAATCGTGGCAACATTAAATTAGAATTGGTCATATATCTAGCATTGCAGTCACGCTGTTGCATAAAAACTCGTTAGATTCCAACACTATCAGCCGGCCGTTTCGGTTGCACGTGTTCTACCATCACGTGAGTGTCTTGTGAGGTCACTACTGCTAGCGTGCTACCGTAAACGAGACGGTTCTGAGTTCGATTTCCATCCGGGGAATTTAATATTTAATATTTTTATTACCTCACTCTGGTAACGAGGAAAAGCGGCGTTGAGTTCCGCCACCCAACAAATAATATCTCGGATTTGGGTGAAAAGCAGTGGTGTGTCTTGACACTATGTTTTCTCTCTTCTCTAATACTATCCATAATAATCCATTTACATATCCATTTAAAACCTTCTACGCTTTTTCTAAACATTTATATAGGAGTTAATAAAAATAAATTAAAATAAAATTTTCATATATTTAGTACATAGACATATAATTTAAAAACGCAGCAGCGTAGGCCAATAACCGAGTTTGAAGACACATTCCCACCCACTTTTAGAGACATTGCTTGCTGAGTGGCGCAACTCAACGCTGCTCTTTGTCCAAGAAATGAAGATATCATTTATTTAATTCCACTAATGTAGTAATCGAACCCGGAACCGTCGCTCTTACAATGGCACGGTTGTGCGCCACGACAGCCTCAATATAATTAAAATACATTAAAATTAAATAAGTGATTTCACTTGGAATTTCTAACAAATAACGTCATTACCTCAGCTTTTTGTCGTTTTTTGCTTATCGTTCAAAGCCTCATAAAAAATACGTTTTTGCTTTTCCTCATATCCATAGATATTTTATCTAAGTTGACATTTTTCTAATTATTTGCCAAGGTTATATTCAAAAATTAACCTTTTTATGCTCAATAATTCTAATGAAGTAGGTACTTAAGATTATGAAACGAAAAATTTTAAATACTCTGAAAGAATCTCTAGAAATAAAATATGAAACAAAATAAAATTATACCCGATGGAAGGTCGTCGTGGCGCAGTGGCACAACGTCTTTGTATAGAGGTAGGACAAATATTATAAGAATTACATATATGAAAGTTAATATAATTTTCCCGATCTATCAATACAAAGCGTGGCGTTGAGTTACGTCACTCAACAACGACGCCTCAAATTCTGCCAAAAAGTGATGATTAGAGTGTTTCGCCATTTGGTCCTCTGCCTATAAAATATGTGCGAGATAAAGCCGAAAGCTGAAAATGAAAACAAGAAAATATGTTATTTATATGTTTATCGCAAATGGTAAGATATTAGAACAAGTGCATGATGTGATGATATACATATGTATTTGGGAAGTATGTTCAGAAGAGACAGAAGATACTAAATGGATATGGAAAGGCGTATTACTGCCGGTAACAGGGTTAATGATACCTTAGCTGCATTGATGAGACGGCGAAACATCAGCACAGCTGCGCGTTTGGCCGTACACAATGCAGTGTTGGCACCGACGCTATATTATATGGTAGGGAAACGTGGGTATTACAGAAGAAGAATGAACAAAAGATGGAGATGCAATCTCTTCGTAGGATATACGGAGTCAGCTTAGCTGATCGAATCCGCAATGAAAATTGAAAATTGGCACAGAATGGCAGGTACTAGCGATGATGTCATAGTGAGAAAGAAGAAGAACATACTCAGGAAACAAATCGAAGAGAACGAGGGAATAAGTGCTGAATAAATGGCAAAAACGATTTATGATGGAAAAGTAAGCGGTAAAAGAAGCAGGGAGTGACCTCGCTTGACATTCGAAAACACAGTAACGATACTCGAACAAGATCACGTAAAAAACTTGAGGACTCCTCGGAGGGATTGTATAAAGAGGTTAATAACGGGGCAAAAGAGATATTTGGAGACCGTAGCGTTTGGCGCTCCGTGCTTTCTTTGGCGCTCCGTGCTTTTTTTGGCGCTCCGTGCTTTCTTTGGCTACCCCTCTAGGAATAAAACGTGAAGCTAAGTAAGTAAGAAAATATTTAAAATTATTAACATGTTATTTAACTTCACAAAGAACTAGAGAAAATAGATGTTCTGAAAATCATATATTTATTAAACTATATTTTACAATTAAACTATCTATCATATAGTCTGACATGGATCTTCTTCAAGCAATGCCTCCAATTCTTTGTCTTCAAATTTTGTCGGTGCTCCAGAACGCTCTTTGTCCTCAAGGTCAAAATCATTACTTTTGAAGCGCCTAAACCAGTCTCTGGACGTTGTATTCGACAAAGCATTGTCACCATATGTCTCAACGAGAATTCTGTGTGCTTCTNTATATATATATATATATATATATATATATATATATATATATATATATATATATATATATATATATATATATATATATATATATATATATATATATATATATATATATATATATATATATATATATATATATATATATATATATATATATATATATATATATATATATATATATATATATATATATATATATATATATATATATATATATATATATATATATATATATATATATATATATATATATATATATATATATATATATATATATATATATATATATATATATATATATATATATATATATATATATATATATATATATATATATATATATATATATATATATATATATATATATATATATATATATATATATATATATATATATATATATATATATATATATATATATATATATATATATATATATATATATATATATATATATATATATATATATATATATATATATATATATATATATATATATATATATATATATATATATATATATATATATATATATATATATATATATATATATATATATATATATATATATATATATATATATATATATATATATATATATATATATATATATATATATATATATATATATATATATATATATATATATATATATATATATATATATATATATATATATATATATATATATATATATATATATATATATATATATATATATATATATATATATATATATATATATATATATATATATATATATATATATATATATATATATATATATATATATATATATATATATATATATATATATATATATATATATATATATATATATATATATATATATATATATATATATATATATATATATATATATATATATATATATATATATATATATATATATATATATATATATATATATATATATATATATATATATATATATATATATATATATATATATATATATATATATATATATATATATATATATATATATATATATATATATATATATATATATATATATATATATATATATATATATATATATATATATATATATATATATATATATATATATATATATATATATATATATATATATATATATATATATATATATATATATATATATATATATATATATATATATATATATATATATATATATATAATGTTCAAAGCTGCCTCAGTGGTATTTGAAAAATTACAAACGTTTTTTTTTCAAGTAAAAGTCTTAAAATTGTATTAATCTCTAGTTTATTGCATGATATATGAAACATTCTAACTAAGGGAGGAAAAAATAAAACCATAAACCAACCAACCTTGAATTGGATCCCTGCGATCCTTACGCGTTTATTTAAAAATGCATAAAATTTTAACTCAAAATCAAACACTCCTCGTAACTCAACGGCTGACTCTCATATATCAACGGTGACAAGTGACACGTGTACAGGTTAGTGCTGCCACTACTCAAAAAAAAACTATTATACCAAAATTTCTTTTTAAAATAGCTCTGTTAACACATATTTTCAAAGGTGCCCCTGTTCTAAGCTACCCCCCTCTCCCCTATATGTATATTATTGAGGCCAGTCGTGGCAGAGGGGCATATGCATGCTACTGTAAGCGCGAAAGGTTGTGAGTTCGATTCCTATTCGAGGAAATGAAATATTGAATATGTCCATTTCTTCGCTCTGGTAACACAAGGCTAATATTAAGTTTCCAGGTTCCCTCTACCTACCCTGCTATGTGCGGTATACTTAAAAAGAAAAACATATTATATTAGGTTTTTCTTGGGGCTCTCCTCCAACCGCGTGGTCATGATACGTTCTAAGAGTGCTCGGCTACTTTGACAGTGGTAGGGCTGTCAGATAATCGGGCACTGTGGGATTTCCCCGTATCAAGTAATTTCAGTTTACTGTCTCGGTTCCATAAATACTAGTCTTAGTCAATTAACGTTTACACAGATTACATAAAAAATGGAATTAAACCTAATTAAAATTAAATCAAAATCAGCTTCACGCTGTATCCCGCACACAGCAGGGTAGGCAGAGGAACTTAGTGTTAAGACACTCCGTTCCCCACTTTCAGCCGAGTTCTGAAGGCATTGCGTGGTGAGTGGCGGAACTCAACGCCGCGTTTTGCCTCGACACCAGAGCGAAGAAATAAAAATAAGTCAATTTTACAGTCATATTTTGTGCCTCTGCACCCCGACTGGCCTCACACTTAATTAATTTTACGTAATTTAAAAGATTTTCACAAAAAAACATTATCAACTAACTGTTCTAGGTTATTTAATTTCGGTTCGAGCGCTAAAATTCTGATTTCGCTAGTGGCCCCATAAATATTCTAATGGGTACATGGGAATCTGTTTTAAGACATTCGGTACCCATTAAGACACTTCCATTCCCCACTCTCCACCGAATTCTAGAAAAATTGTGGGTTGAGCGGTGGAACCCAACGTCGCGCTTTACCTCGCTACTAGAGCGAGGAAACTAAAATCTATATATATAAAAGGACATGTACCTGACTGAGTGAGGTAAGACGCACGCACAGCCGTAACCGCTGTGCGTAGAAACGTGGAATTTGGACAGATGTTTATTTTCATAATCTGGACATCCACTAAGAAGGGATTTTGAAAAAATTTAACCCTAAAAGGATGAAATAGGGGTTGAAAGTTTGAATGGAACATTTTTTAAATCGACACCGATTTTTATAAAATTTGAAATTCCGACTCTTAAAAATATTTCATTGAACACGTGTTTCATGGTTTTTTAGAATTCACCCCCTAATGGTGCAAATAAGGGGTTGAAAGTTTGTATGGAAAAATCTTTAGATCACCACCGATTTTTATAAAAAAATAAATTCAGACTGTTAAAAATACTTTATTGAACACGTGTTTCGTGGTTTTTTTAGAATTCACCCCTAAAGGTGCAAATAAGCGGGCGAAGCCGCGTGCGCCCACTAGTATTAAATATTTCATTTCCACAAGTGAAATCGAACCCACGACCTGTCGCGTTGACAATCACATGCGCAGCGACTGGCTAAAAAATAAAGAAACGTCATTACAAGAAAAGACAAAAGGCAACCTTTAGTGATGCACATTTAAAAAGAATCTTTACCCTTGAAAAGTCAATCGAGGAAGACGTCAGCTTCCTTCACGAGACAATGAGATAATGGACGTTTGACATTTAGATCATCATCAAGTGACATGAAAAATATATATAATACATAGTATATAATCGATTTCACGATACTCATACTATGTTGTTATTTATTGAGGAAATATTGTTTTTTTGATTAATTGCGCCATTTATCTTGACATGGGAACGTGTCCATATTTATTATATTATTTATTTACTTTAAAATAAACATAATATATAAACATAATATGGACACGTTCCCATGTTAAGATAAATGGCACAAGCAATGTATTATGTTTAATTGACGCCACTGTGGTGTAGTTTGGATGTTACTTATAAAATGTGATGATTGTGGGTTGGAGTCCTACTTTGGGATATATTTAGTAAAAAATAGGCGAGACTACCATAGCGATCGGCTAAAGCGTGCGGTGGTAAACGCGAAGGTTATGGGTACGGTTCACACTTAGGAGAATGAAATGTTTTTTTTTTATTTTTCTCAAAAAAGGCAAAAAAGCTGACAGGAAAAAAAAGAAAAAGTGGAGGTGTTAACGGAGTTTCTTAACAATAGGTTCCCAGGTTCCCAGTTTCGTGAAGCGATCAAATATAGGCAGGGCAGCATTTGGACCACTTTTGATATTTGTAGGTTCACTTTATTCTTGGGAGAATGATTATATTAAAATTATTAACAATTCAAACCCACAACCGTCGCGTTTATAGTCACACGCTTGTACCACTGCCCCACGACGGCCTCAGAAAAAGTTACGTTTTATATAATCTAGAATCTAGATCTTAACCAAAAAGAAAAATAATTACAAACCTTCAACATACGAATTTCCCTAAGTGCAATTTTCCTTATCAACGGATCGTCTTCGTTTTCCACGAACTTCTTTATGGCGACTATTTCCCCGCTGTCCCTGTTCCGGCACTTGTACACCAGGCCGTAGGAGCCCTCGCCGAGCTTGGCCAGCTTCTCATATCTCTCCATGGCGCGGCTGCTCGCCCGCGACCTTAGAAGAAATAATAATTATAATTTTTAAACAAAAAATATTTTTTTTAAAGACCAGTCGTGGCGCAGAGGCGCAAGCGTGTGATAAGTTGTGGGTTCAATTCCCAGTCGAGAAAGTGAAATGTTTAATATTTTCACTTCTTCGCTCTGGTGTCGAGACAAAGCGCCTCTTTCAGTGCCGCCTCATGCTGTGCCTCAAGAATTCGGCGGTAAGTGAGGAGCAGAGTGTCTTAATACTAGGCTTTCCAGAACTACCCTGCCACATGCGTTATAATAATTTTTTAAAGTGTTTTTCTATACTTAGAAAAGAAAAATATTTTATTTAGAAAACGTGTAAAAAAAGCTGAACGTACTATAACGTCTAAACCATTTTTTCTTCTAAAAAAAGTTTTTTTTTCTTTGATAAAGCTCATATACAGCTCAAATATAAGTGTAGATGTAGATTGTAGACAAACTAATACAGGTGATACTATGTGATTTTTTTTTGGTATACCCGAAATTGACAAGAGACCTTTAAAACTAGTCTTTAGAACTAGGAGAGACCACTCCATACAGTAACTTTTATTTGGTAATTACAAGCTTTTAATTAGTTAGGATCTTGGTAGGAAGATTTTCCAAATATCCCGTCCTTTTTATTGTAAAAAACTAATAAATTAAAAGAAAATATTATAAAAACGGAACTGTTTTACGAAACACAAAAACAAAGGACTAAATGCACCTAATGTAGAAGGAAAAAATCTTAAAATTTACCAATATATTTCCCAGGGTTCAAACCCATAATGATCATTTTATGCGGTTTAGTCATACATTTCCCATTTGCGTCACAATATCGTCAGTAATATGGAATATAAGTTACAGTTTAAAAACTTTAAAGGGCAAGTATAATGAGAAGTGAGGAAGGAAGTGACATTGAATGTAGTTTTATTCTAGTATTCATTGAATATTTATTTTATTTGATGCGAAAATATCGAGGACTTAAGGATATTCTATTTGGAAGAATATTTTTAACTATTAAAAAAAAATCAGCTTCACGCTGTATCCCGCACACAGCAGGGTAGGCAGAGGGAACCTAGTGTTAAGACACTCCGTTCCCCACTTTCTGCTGAATTCTGAAGGCATTGCGTGTTGAGTGGCAGAACTCAACGCCGCACTTAGCCTCGACACCAGAGCGAAGAAATGGAAATATAAATTTAAGTAAATATTTCATCTCCTCGAGTGGGGATCGAACCCACAACCAGTCG
>JAAIXJ010000037.1:718169-792277 GCA_013403705.1 Heliconius hermathena | reverse complement strand
AAAAATATTGAGAACAGTCGTGGCGCAGAGGCACCAAGTATGACTGTAAACACGACAGGTGGGTTAAATTCCCACTCGAAGAAATGAAATATTTAATATTTTCATTTTTTCGTTCTGGTGTCGAGCTCACAATGCAGAATACTCTAGAATTCGGCGGGAAATGGTAAGCAAAGCAAAACTCTAGGCTCTCTTTGCCTAACCTGCATAAAAATGTAATTTATAAATGAAAATGGTATCTCAAGATCGATCTTACATTTGAGAGCGGTTTATATATACTGGGTTTAAATATAAATAAAATAAATAAATCAGCTTCACGCTGTATCCCGCTCACAGCAGGGTAGGCAGAGGGAACCTAGTGTTAAGACACTCCGTTCCCCACATTCTGCCGAATTCTGGAGGCATTGCGTGTTGAGTGGCAGAATTCAACGCCGCGCTTAACCTCGAAACCAGAGCGAAAAAATGGAAATATAAATTTAAGTAAATATTTCGTCTCCTCGAGTGGGGATCGAACCCACAACCAGTCGGTTTTACGGTCACACTTTGGGTCACTGCGCCACGACTGACCTCAATTCTCTCGTTTTTATTCTTTTGATATATAGAATGCTGAAAATGTGAAGTCGCTTATGCAATGTGAAAACGCACACATAGTGTTTCCTCATAGAAACACAAATTCTTTGTCATTTCTTTTTATTATAAGTGTAAATTAAATAAATTATCTATTGCCGAAATAGAAAAAAAATGTATGAAATAAATAGACAAGTCATCCAAATATGCTTAAAATATTTACAACTATATAAGTCTTTGAGCCAATATGGGCGTAACTTTTGTTGACATAAAATATTATATTGTGTAATTTTTAAATATTGATTTATATACTCAAAATCTTTAACCACGACGTTCGCTTGAGTATTTGAAATGATGTCCAGCTAGGCGAGGCCGTCTTGACGCAGGGGAACAAGCATGCCACTGTAAACGCAACGGTTGCGGGTTCGATTCCCACTTAAGAAAATTATATTTTTTACTAAATTATATATATATTTATTTACTAATATTTTCATTTCTTCGCTCTAGTACCAATAGGACAATAGGGAACGGAGTGTCTTAGCACTAGGTTCCCTCTGTCTGCCCTGCTATGCGCGAGATACAGCGTGAAACTAATTTTGATTTGATTTATAAAACTGATGCAGATGGATTGTGTTTGTCACGGTCAAAATTTTGACCTGAGTCAATAATAAAAACGTTTTTACTTAGTATATCTATCCTCATCTATTAATAGCAGGCACATAATAGTTTGGAGGTCAGACGTTCGTTGTTCATAAAATATATATTTTTTCTTTTAAAAATTGCACAAATAATGATAATCTATTTATAATAATAATTTAGTTGTGGCGCAGTAGTACAGTATTTGACTGCAAACGCGATGATTGTGGGTTGGATGCTCGGGGAAATTAATATTCATTTTCTCGCTCTGGTAACGAGACATAGCGTGGACACATGGCGTTAAGTTCCGCATCTAACGCGCAAAAACTCAAAACTGGGTGGAAAGTCGAGAGCCACCTTGCTGTACGCAGGATAGCAGCGTGATGCTTTAAAAATATATTGCTCTTTGCTTTCATTGTCATTTTGAATGGTAGCTTTTTTATGTTTCACACAGTATACCGCACATAGCAGGGTAGGTACATTGAACCTGGTAACCTGATGCTAAGACACTCCGTTTACCTATCGACAATATACTCTCACAGATTCTCTCCGCTGAGGTCATGTTACTTGGCGATTTTAATGCGCACAATCCCAGTTGGCTTGAATCATGCAACACCAATCACATGGAGAGGGGTGTATTCAACCTTGCTATGGCGAATGAATTCTCCCATTTAGTTGGCCTACGTGACTCTCGGACAACTACAATGCCTTCTTATTGGAATCTGTTGACTTCACATCCGGAACAGGTTGTCGTCGATGTCACTTTGCGGTCTTCAGACAACCGACCGCCTGGTACGCAGTGTTGTGCCCATTAAATACAGTAGTCGCAAAACACCCGCAACTCGTCGCTGGCACTATAAGTCAGGATATTGGGATAGGATGCGTACATTTTACTCATCTTATCCCTGGGGCCCGGTTTGCTTCTTTTCTGATGATCCGAATACCCATACCGCTGTTGCCAATGTTGTTCTGTAGGGCATGGAACTTTTTATTGTTGCTCTCGAAAGTGATGGAGAGCATTTTAAATAACCAGCTCTTGGTTTATCTAGAAAATCACCGATTTGTAAATGACGATCAATATAGCTTCGCGCTCGTCGCTCCACCGGTGATCTTCTGGTCTACTTAACCCACCGATATCGAAAGCAAGGGAGAGGGCCTGGTAATGAGTTTGGACATGGCGAAGGCTTTCGATCTAGAGTGGCATGGGGCGCTCCTTGAAAAAATTCCATCCTACAGGCTTCCCGAGAATTTATACAAGGGGATCGCCAGCAAGGTCGCTGTCGACGGTTTTTGCTCGGAATGTATGCCCGTGAACACTGGCGTCCCCCAAGCTATGTGCTGTCACTTACGCTGTTTCCTCTGTATATCAGTGACATGTTAGAGGATTCTGGCATTCATTTCTAGACTTCGTTAACGCTGTATAATCCGGCCGCGCAAGTCTTTCTCGGGATCATCGTCTATCACCACCTTAAAACCCGGCAACGAATTTGTAGCTCCTCTGGTGTTGCACGGGGTAATGGGCGGCGGTGATCACTTACTCGTACCATCATGTAAGTACACTCGTTTGCCTTGTCTTTTTCATAAAATAAACATATTATATCTTATGAATTATATATAATGTATACTATAAACTTCGCAATAAGGACTTTTTATCCTATCTTATATTTTATTTCCTCGAGTATAAATCGAACTCACAACCTGTCGCGTCTGCAATCACACTTGCGCTCTACGCCACGACAGACCTCCCCCTCTAACATTCATTATCCTTATAAACAGAAAGTAACATAAAATATTCAACCCCATTCTTATCATGAGGTAAGTACCTACCTTGCGGATACCACGAAGGGTGATACAATGCTTATATCGATCTGTCCCTTCATATTGCAGTCGCTGTCACTGTAATTTCATCTTTAACTAAACAGTGTAAACCAACGAACTAAACAGTGTTTCAAAATGTAAATGAAAATTCTTTTTCTGCCATAATTTATGTAAGAATTTGAATTATTATTGTGATATGGGCAAAAAAAATGGGTAAAGTGAAACGCACGGTATGGTAGAGTTAACTGTTCATAACCGAATGGACGGGTGACAGTTAACTGACATTTTGATTTTTTTCTTCTATCAGTTGAAAAGAAGTATTCTTATATTATATAAAAAAAATCAGCTTCACGCTGTATCCCGCACCACACTGCAGGGTAGGCAGAGGGAGCCTAGTGTTAAGACACTCCGTTCCCCACTTTCTGCCGAATTCTGGAGGCATCGTGTGTTAAGTGGCAGAACTCAACGCCGCGCTTGTCCTTGACACCAGAGCGAAAAAAAATGGAAATATAAATTTAGGTAAATATTTCATCTCCTCGATTAGAGATCGAACCCACAACCAGTCGGTTTTACAGTCACACTTCACGCCGCTGCGCCACGACTGGCCTCATATTATTATATATTATGTTTATATTTAAAAGTAAATTGTAGATATCGTCCTGGCGCAGCAGCACAGTGTAAGATCATAAACACGACAGTTGAAGGTTCAATTCCCTACTTGGTGAAATGAATTATTTTCATTTAAAATAATAGGTTTCTTAGAAAGCTGGCTTACACATATAACTAAAAGGCAAAATACAACGACAGTCTTTTCTATTTATGTTTCCAATATTCTATAGATACATACTCGTACTTGTATTATCTAAGTGCTATATGTAAGGAGTATTCAATTTCGACGTAGCTTGATGAAAACGTATGGCTTAGTGGTCAGGGCGCCTGGTCGGTTTCCAGGAGGCGCAGGTTCCAGTCCCGCTACGTTCAAATTTTTATAGGTTTTCTAAATAAGTATTTTTCTTTCCTAAGTGTGGAATGACACTTTTAAATTGTTTAAAAGTATTCAATTTATACTTATTTAGAAAACGTATAAAAATTTGAACGCAGCGGGACTCGAACCCGCGCCTCCTGGAAACCGACCAGGACTATATTTTTCTTTCCTAAGTGTGGAATAACACTTTAAAAATGTTTAAAAAATATTCAATTTATATTTTTATAATAAAAAGTGAGTTCTAGAGGCCGTCGTGGCACAGCAACACACCGTCTGACCGTAAACAACACGGATGGATTCAATCCCTGCCCGGGGAAACGAATTACTTTCATTTCTTCGCTCCAATAACAAGGGAAAATCTAATAAATAATATATTTCTTAGAAGGCTCTACATACATAAACACAAAGCATTTTTTTTTATTTTTCCATTATTTTATAGATACCTCGTATTATTGCAATAAACGCACTGAAGGTTGGCGGGCGTAACTTAATACCATTTATATATTATGAATAATATTATTTCTATTGTTAGAACATTTATATAACTGTTATTAAACAGAATAAAAAAGTAATAACACAAAAAAAATATTATCATACTTCTATAATATATAAAAAAATAAAAAAAAAACGATTACATATTGGTAAATTCCAAGCAGGAAATCGTTGGATATTTAATATTATTCTTAAAAATATATCTAAGTTATTCAGTATATATAGTGTAAAAATATTATAAAAAAATTGTATAAAATACTATGCAAGGCCGTTGTGGCGCAGTGGCACAACTTTAGACTAAAAAGTTTGCGAGTTTGATTCCCACTCAGGGGAATTACTTACATTTCCTCTCTGGTGCCTATACAAGGCGTGGTATTCTATCATATTCATATTTTCATTTCTTCGCTCTGGTGTCGAGGCAAAGCGCAGCGTTGAGTTCCGCCACTCAACACGCAATGCCTCCAGAACTTGGCGGAAAATGTGGAACGGCGTGTCTTAACACTAGGTTCCCTCTGCCTACCCTGCTATGTGCGGGATACGCTTCACGGTGAAGCTGATTTGATTTGATTTATTTTTAAAATCTATTTAGTAAAACAATCGAACCCACAATACTAGCGATACAATACAATCTACTCAATGTACCACAACGGTACTTATAAGTTATTAACTAATTGTAATCTGTAATATTTCATATCATTTATTTTAATCGTCACGTACCTGTGCGACTCTTGCCAAATAAACATTATAAATTAAAGATAATGTTTTCTTTTGTAATAATAAATATACTATTTTATTCATATGTTGAGATATTTTTTTTAAATGCATCTCAATCTTTAATTTCTTCAAACTACTTACTAACCCCTAACCCCCTGCGCCATGACTTGTCTCAAAAACTTCTTCTTGTCTTTTGAGGCAAGTCATAGCGCAGGGGTTGACTGTAACCGTGATCGGTTGTGAGCTCGTTTCCCACTCGAGGAAATGAAATATTTAATATTTGCATTTCTTCGTTCTGGTAACGAGGCAATGCGCGACGTTGAGTTCCATCACTCAACTAGCAATGCCTCCAGAGCATGGCGGAAGGTGGGTAACGGAAGTGTTTTAATGGGAACGGATAGCTTAACACCAGGTTCCCAGATTCATTCCGCCTTTGCCTGCTGTGTGTTGGTTACAGCGTTAAGTTAAAAGACCTATAACAAGAAAATTATAACACGGTGGAGGTAAGGTAAAGGTAACCAAGACGTTCTCGACTTTCCGCGCAGTTTTCAAGAGATCTAGTGTTGAGTGGTGGAACTCAATACCTCACTTTATCTTCCAAGGTGAGAAATTAAAATAATTTAATTCCCTCGAGTGGGAAGCGGACCCCTGTCGCGTATACAGTCTGATTCTGTTTCAGTACTAAACAGATTGAATCGTAGCTATTAAACAGAGTCATAGACAATATTTTAAATACATTAAAATTAAATAAAATATATTTAAAATAGAAGAATATCAGGTTTTTCATTAGTTGTTATCTATACTTCCATACTAAAACT
Organism: Heliconius hermathena; assembly: GCA_013403705.1. Lineage (NCBI taxonomy): Eukaryota > Metazoa > Arthropoda > Insecta > Lepidoptera > Nymphalidae > Heliconius > Heliconius hermathena. Next base: position 786,250 of record JAAIXJ010000037.1, on the reverse strand, counting down.
ATATAAATTAATTTTTAACAAAAAAAAAACCGACTTCTAACAACGAACTAAAAAGTAAAAAAAAATTAACATAAAGTAATACGTACTTATATTTTGTTAAACAAAAATAATAAAATAATAAATAAAAAAATATATAATTTTGTAGTCGGTGCCAAGTAAAACAAACAGTCTTAGTAAATCGATATTGTAGTAAGGTTGTTGTAGCATTAGCTTGACACCGACTCCAAAATTATATATATTTTTTTGATTAATATCGTTTAACAAAATCAAAGCACTTTATGTAAAATTATTTTTTACTTTTTAACTGGTTTAGAAGTCGGTTTTTTTATGTTAGAAATTAATTTATTTTACTATTTTTGGGTAGACCTTAAAAGGATGCCTCTCAAGATAGTGGTTGTCCTATGTAAAACTTCAAACTTAATTACGTATTACTGTGCATACTAATATTTTGACATGTTAACAAGAACATACATTAAAAATATTCGGGCGAATTGGGAACCTCTCCTTTTCTTGAAGTCGGTTGAAAATGAGAACATACTCTTTTTCGATGTCGGTTGAAAAGAAATGAAACGATGAGGAATCTCACTTCTGACATCCATTTTAACAATTTTTTCCTTGTAACTATTACAGTATAAATATATTTTTTAACAAAAAAAAAATTGTTCAATTTCAACCGGATCCCATAATCAGAACCTAACTAAACTTTCACCAAAATATCCTTGAAGTGTATCCTTTCAAATAAAAAAAGAAAAAAAATCCGAATCGGTTGGCGTGTTATTGAGTTATTCGTCCATTTGTCACATACCTAATGTAAATTTAAGACTTATGTGATTTTCTTATAGATATCATCTTCAGAAATGGACAAAAAAATGAGCACTAGATTTCAAATAAAAAAAACCATCAAAATCGGTTCACCCAGTCAAAAGTTCTGAGGTAATAAACATAAAAAAATACAGTTGAATTGATAACCTCCTTTTCTTACAGAAGTCGGTTAAAAATAGTAAGGTTTTTTTGGTTGAACGCGCTAATCTTACGAACTACTGGTTGGGATATATTTTTTTTCCATACATGCTGTATAGTCCACATAAAGAGGATGATAATAATAGCTTGGACGCAGGAACAGGGAGGGGCGGGTGATCCGTGCCCATTGAGGGGGCTCCCATACATTTTTTCCCTTTTTATAAATAATGGTACAGAATCTACTTTGAGCGCATTTCCGACTCACACTTGGCCGGTTTTTATTTATATTAGAAGTATAAGTGCGATGCAGATATATGTGGGTATGTTAGAAGCGGGTGACACCTATTATATATATAAAAAAATATAACTTTTAATTAATAGTAATTTAAAAATATATAAATAAAAAGAGCGCTTCAATATTATAAGCAACCATAAAATAGCTATAATTACAAAGAATAAACGTGATAAAAAACGTACTATACAGTTTTTTATTTGTCATCATGCTATATAAAATGTAACTAGTTTAAAATATTAAACAAATATAAAATAAATAAAACAAGTTTTTTTTATTAACAAACAGCCATAAAATATGCAGAATAAAAATATTTTATCACCTTTTTATTAGTCATTTAAATATTTTTCTAATTAAGATATTATGATTAAGTAAATAAGATAGCATAGCAGCTTCACAATTTTTCCAACATTGTAGACAGAGCTCAGGGTAAGCTACCTACCTAAAGTTAAAATCTTTCTCCATTATCCTCCAAAATTTCGAGACATTTTGTGTTGAGTGACGCAACTGAACGCCGTGTTTTGTTTACCAGAGCGAAAAAATAAAAAGTATTTAAAATAACTGAGATAATGAGAATCAAACCCACAATTATCGATGCAGTTAGACGTCCTAATATAGTACGACGGGCTCAAAAATTAAATACAACAACTAACATTTATTTATTTTCATAAATTTTAAAGACTAAAGAAATATAAGTAATATAAATAATTCAAATTAACAGCTAGACCATCGGTTCCCAACCAGTGGTACGTGGACCAGTAGTGGTCCGCAGCAGCTAAAATATGGTCCGCGAATGATTTAAAATTTTGGTGTTTGAGCAAAGTCTGCCTACAGTTAAGTTGTTTCCTCAGTAAAACATAAAATATTTTGACTTCAAAATTTAATATACTTTGAAATTCATTGATTTTTTATATTTACATAAAAATTCACCCATCCCATCATACAAAATGTCAGTTGTTTTTTTTTTACATTTGTCTTTGAAATTAAAATTTTTGTTTCATTATTAATTTATTTTTCCCGACTGCTAAGGAAGGGTTATGTTTTTCGCGCGTATCTTGTATGTATGTAATATTCTTTATTACCTCATATCTCCAGAACCGCCGAACGGATTTAAATAATTGAGGTATCGTTAGATTTGTCATAGCAGCCCAAGTGTTCTTACATAGGTGAAGTTAAAAAAAATCAATCATGGCGGCTGTGGGACGCCATTGACTTAGTGAAAAAAAATATTATCGTTTCGAATACCACAATATGGGTATCAAATTCAAGAGCTCAATACGAGGATTTCAAAAAAGTACATCATGATTATCATTACTATAATGAATCCTAACAAAAAAGTGAAAAATAAAAAAAATATTTTTAAAAACAAAAACCCCGACTGCATAAAACTATTATAAAAAGAAAATAAAAAAGTCCAATAGGTTATTAGGATTAATAGTCGGGACCTATAAGTAATTCTTCAATCAATAAAATCTTTACCAGGAACCTCGCATAATTTAAAGAGGTCCCGACTGTTAATCATAATAACCTATTGGGCTTTTTTATTTTCATTTTATAATAGTTTTATGCAGTCGGGGTGTTTGTTTTTACAAATATTTTTTTTTATTATACCTACAAAGTGGTCCCTGCTAAAAAAAGTCTATAAAAGTGATCCCTGATCAAGAAAAGATTGGGTACCCCTGAGCTAGACTGTAGCGTTTGGCTCTCCGTTCTCTCTGACTACCCCGCTAGGGATAAAGAGTGAAGTTAAGAATAAGAAGAAAAAATAAGTACTTCAATGTGACAAACCTCCTCGGCAGAAGTGGCAGGTTGTTACCAAACAGCCACAAACGCTTATCACCGAACCATTTCTCCATGCAGGTCGCCACGTTGTTCCAAATCTTGAAATCTGAGTAACTCTTATAATTACTGACACTTTTCATTCGAAATATTACACGAAAACTTGTATATCTTGCCAATTAAATATTTTTCCAATTATAATCTCCTTTTTTATCTGTGGTATTTTTTTTTCGTTTTTTTTCTCTATTTTTCGTATTTTTACTTTTTGCGCGTTTCTCTTTTGTTTATTTCTAATGTGCGTATAATTTGTAGGAGATGTTGACGTCGTGAAAGCTGCTCTGCTTTTACTTGGAAGTATGGAAATATATCGATCGTACGGTTTGTTTACAGTTTAAGTTCGCCTGTGTACATGACAACCGCAGTGGGAGGGCTAATCAGTAACCCTACCGATAATGTAAATGTGGATTTTTATGCTAGTTTGTCTTTTTAGATGTTAGGGGAGAGTAGGGCAATNTTATTATAATTTAGTAGGTATTTAAAGACAGAAACAGCCAAACGTATTTTACTTTTAGCTTTACGCTATTTTCCGCATATAGCAGAGTAAGTGGAAGGAACTTAGAGTGAAGACAATGAGATCTCCAATTTCCGGCCAATTTTCGAGACATTGCGTGTTAAGTGTCTGAATACAACGCCGCGCTCTGTCTTGTTACCACAGCAAGTAGATGAAATTGATTCCTCCAAGTGATAAACAACTGAATAAATAGGAAAAACAACACATACAATATGTAAATTAAATATATCCTTATAAGTATCGTTTTATCTATACGAATGATACAGTGTAACAAACATTATCAATTTTTTATTAGAATAAACATTATCAGAGAATTAGAGACCAACTTGCGCACTGAAGGGTTACCTAAGGTAGAGTAATTTTTTTACCGATCGTTGATCTTAATTTGTCTTCTTTTCTTCAATATTTTTAACTGTCAGACCCGACAAAAAGATTTTACCTAGGTCTGAATTAATGGACAATTACTATCAATTACAAAGCCATTACAGTTATAAAATTATATCAGCTTCGCGCTGTATCCCGCATACAGCAGGGTAGGCAGAGGGAACGTAGTGTTAAGACACTCCGTTCCCCACTTTCTGCCGAATTTTATAGGAATTGTGTGTTGAGTAGCAGAACGTAACGCCGCGCTTTGCTTCCACACCAGAGCGAAGAAATGGAAATATAAATTCAAGCAAATATTTTATCTCCTCAAGTGGGAATCGAAACCACAACCAGTCGATTTTACAGTCACACTTTATGCTGCTGCGCCACGACTGGCCTCATTACAGTTATAATTTTTGAAATGTACTCATTGGAATTAAATAATGGAGATTATACTTATGTATGCATTTACGAGTATATGCCGGTTCAATATATTTGTTTCAAGGATTACTCTGAATTTAGATTTTGGAAAATGCCATAGTTGAACTGTTCCAGGTCAGGTATGGCGCAGGAACACAAGCTGTAAACACTACAAGGTTGTAGGTTCGATTCCCACTCGAGGAATCGGAATATTAAATATTTTCATTTGGTCGCTCTGGTAACATGGCAAAGCGTAGCGTTGTGTTCCGCCTTTGAACACGCAATGCCACCAGAATTATATAAATTATAGAATTATATTACAAATAGGTTCCCAGATTCTGTTTGCGGTAAAAAAACTGTAAAAATGATTTGAATTTGTATGTTAAAACATGCACGTTGTATAGAATAATTATTTATTACAACAAAATGTACCTAAATGTTTTTAAAGTAGACATTTCAAACTAGATAACGTAAGATAATAAAATCATCAAATCAAATCAGCTTCACGCTGTATCCCGCACACAGCAGGGTAGACAGAGGGAACCTAGTGTTAAGACACTCTGTTCCCCACTTTCTGCCGAATTCTGGAGGCATTGCGTGTTGAGTGGCAGAACTCAACGCCGCACTTAGCCTCGACACCAGAGCGAAGAAATGGAAATATAAATTTAAGTAAATATTTCATCTCCTCGAGTGGGGATCGAACCCACAACCAGTCGGTTTTACAGTCACACTTCGTGCCACTGCGGTCTGCGACTACGACTGGCCTGGTAAGATAATAATTATTAAAAAATATATATTTCAGAACATAAAAAATAATTGATTTCACGGAATATTAAATTCAATTAAATATATATCTACCTAATACCTCTATCCTTGATAAAAATACTGATCGAAACTTTCCTGTCCTTTTAACATCCGGGAAATACCCGCAATGCCAAATATATTAGAAGTAATAAATAAATACCTAATAGTTTTCGGAATGGCATAATAAAAAGAACAGAACAGAACAGAATAGACAGGTACTGATTTAACAGGTTAGTAATTAATTTGCATTAACGAATAAAACGTACATTTCATCAAAAAATAATCGATAAATAATATAAGTAAAGCAACTGCTATTTTTTTTTCTTCTTCTTTTTTTTACCTCATTTATTGCATGGCGGAATCAAACGCCGCGATTAACCTTAGATGCTAAGCTGAAAAACGACGGATGCATAGATATTATATTTAAATATAAACATTCCCCAGATTCAGGAGCGAACCCATAACCACAGCGTGCACAAACAGCCAAACAAAAATACATCAAATTGAGAAATCATTTTCTTTGTATCTCATTATCTACGCCTTGTCATTTCAACGCAATGAAGTACGTTTAGTACTAGCGCATTAACACCCGGGACGATTCCGAAATTTAGAGATGTACTATGTAAGTAATTTCTGATCGATTTTTATTTTTTGTGTTGATTTTGGATATTTTTCTTTGGTTACATGTAAATTTTCAAAACTACAAATTTAATTATAAAGAATAATGTTTGTTTCATTTGATGATTTTGAAATTAACGTCTCTGATCCAGAATAAATGTGTTATTTTTCAATAGTAAAATATATAATTCATCTATTTACCAAAAAGAAATCAAATCCAGTTTATTTCCTAACCATTTTTATTTTATGGAAGGTTCCATGACTGATATAGTGGAACACACCATTAAAATGACTATTTCCAACAGAGATGAGGAGGCAATAAAAATATTACTTAACCAACTAAGTGCACCGCAATAAACATGACCAACGACCACAAAACTCGAATATTGACAAAAAGGAACCTGCTGACCACTCAAAATATAAATGTTCACTTCACATTTTATAAAGAAACCAACAACAAGAACGTTAACAAATCAAGAATAAAAAAGGCACGGACAACAAAAATCTGTGACGCCTAGCAAATCATATTTAAAAAAAACTATTTCTAACTAAGTTTATAAATATTAATATTCATAGTCGTTCTAGACATTATTATTATTTTTATTAACATCTGTTTCGTCTTTATAGTTTACAATTATATAATATGAAAAAGAAACAGTTGTCATAATCTCAATATTACAAAAAGTACAATACGCTACACGTGACAAAAACACTATAACTAAAATAATTGTTAATTACCTTAACAATATTTAAATATAATACATTTGTTACAAAAAAATGTCACGTGAGCGAAGAATAACCTGAATCGAATGATTCCATTAATGCCAGTCGGTAGTCGCAATCGCTCGCTCTACAGTCGACGGTCGACCTCACTATTCTGTCATCGCTACATCAATTCCATTCTGTCAAATTACGTTGCACTGGACGAATGTGCGCCGCGACTCGATCTCCTCTGTTTTCCTTTCAATCAATGTTTTTGTTATTATTATAGGATAATAAAATAAAATTATTATATAAACTAACCCATTTTCCTCAAGCTTAGACCCGATGTGAAATATTGCATTATTGTTTTATACTTGAGCAATAACTGTAAAGCCACTCGCTGCAAATTGTTTACGAAATTAGCAAAATATTGCTTTCTGTGTTGACGAGATGTGGAGATAAGTGTTGTGTTGTATTTTTGTGAAATGAACCAATGTGCAGTTCAAGCGGTTGTCGTGCTATTGGTTGTTTAGTTGTTTTTTTGTAATAATACAACCCAATACAAAATGGGCTCCACGGGATTGACTTTGGCAGATTTGCCGAATATATTTATAATGATCGGTGCCCTTGTTGCACTCTTTGTGATGTTAGTCATACTCCTCAGGTAATGTATCTTTTTGTTTATGATTTTTTGTCGTTTTATGAAATATAATATGTACTGATATGTATAGAAGATATTTTATGCTTTTTTGTCTTGTCTGGTTCACTGAATGTCAAATCTACAAGATAAAAATACTCTGTTTACAGTGTGTAAATTAAGTGAAATATTTTATCTAGGTGGCTTAATGTGAGATTTACTGATCATTAGTCAGAATATTGAATCAAATAAAATTTATATATAAACTCACGAAAATATAAAAGTAGGTACTAACTAGCACACCAAACTTTCAAAGTAAAAAAAATTATAAACCTAGTTATAGATTTTTTTTCCTAGTTATGAAAACTAAAACTGAAAACCTTAAAATAAAGCTTTTTTATTTTTATTATGCTGCAAGCATAATGAAAATAAAAAAGCTTTTAAATTTAACTGTTCTTATTCAAAGGATATGAATTTGTTTCAAAGCCATAACATTAATTAAACATTGTAAACTGATTATTACATTTTATTAAAAGAAATTATAGGTTTTACAGGCATGTGCTATGTGCAATTTAAAGGTTAATATGTTAGTATTCTAGAAGTTTCTATTCATGAATACTAAAATCTTATATTTTAGTATTCACTTTAAAATATACATTTTACATTTCAAAAACAATGCCTTTTGAATTAATCTTACAAGTCAGTCCATATGTAAATGAGATGTTGTGGGTTTAATTAACTCCTACTTACAAAAATGAATTATTTTCATTTACTTGCTTTGGTAACAAGACAGCAACAATGACCTGAAAAAAATAGTTGTATTTATGGTGTTTGTGGAATGGAGTGTCTAAAGAATAGGTTCCCTCTACTTAGGCTTACCCTGCTTTATGGGATATAAGCTGAACCAAAAAAATTCCAGAAGGATTTCGACCTGGAAAATTTTAAATCAGTACATTTATGAATTGCAATACTTAATTTATTAAGTGACATATATAAAAAACAGAAAATATATTTTTGTTTACTAAGTTATTAGTAATTATTTTTGTCATTAATTTTATTCTTCTTTATATTTAATTCTTCTTATATATGATTTAATGTGCTATCTTCTACACTTACATTTTAAAAATAAACACTTTTTATTATTTGTAACTAACCTAGTAATAAATATTTATATTTATCTTAAACATGATAAAAGATAATTAAAAATGTCCAAATATATATATTTTGATCACTTGCTGCCCAAATTTTCCAAATGCTGTGTTAGTGATGAGTGGCATAACTCTCCTTAGTCCTGTTACCTGAGTGATGAACAGAAAGTTCCCCTGAGTAAGAATCAAACTCACACTTGTTGTGTTTGAGTGCGGTGTCAGACACTGTTCCACTGCACCACAATAGTAATCTTTATGTTTTATACATAATTAATGGCATTCTTTAAAAATATCTAAATTATTATTTCTTTTTATAGAATTATTAGAAGCAAATTGCATATTAAGCTACTTTATTAATTTCCTATAATACAAGTCACCTCTAAAGAACTGTAAATGAATATATTAGTATGTAAATGTTAATAGACAATTAAATGTCAAGATTATAAGTTATAATTCTTAACAGCCAAGAACAAAACATATTTTCTATTTAAAGATGCAAATAATAAAATCTGTTGAAAAAAAATTTTAATGTAAAAGTGAATGAATATTTTTATAAGTATAATTTTACAATTACATATTTTTCTTCATGGTGTATCCCCAAAATGTAGGGAACAGGGAACCTACTGTTAAGAAACTCCCTCCTGTTTCCCTCATTCCAGCCAATTTCCTTGATGTTGTATGTGGTGAAACTTAATGCTGTGCTTTAAACCAATCCCATCCCAGTCAAACCCATAAACATTACACTAACAGTCAGATGTTGGCCCACTGTGCAATGATGATCTCAAATTTTACAGATTCAATGATTTACTATATTTTCTAAAGCCTGAACTATTCAATAACCCACTTTTCAGCAACATTTATGTCTATTTTATAGAGTTTCTAATATCATCATGTGCATATTTCTTTATTCCATTACTCTAACATATCGGTCCCCAACCAGTGGTTCGTGGACCAGCAGTGGTCCACAGCAGCTAAAATATGGTCCGCGAATGATGTAAAATTTTGGTGTTCAGCTAAGTCAGCCTACATTTAAGTTGTTTCCTCAGTAAAACATAAAATATTTTGACATTTGAATTTAATATCATTTGAAATTCATAGATTTTTAATATATACTTAAAAATTCACACACCCCATCATACAAAATGTCAGATTTTTTTTTTACTTTTAAATTAAAATTTTTGTTTAATTATTAATTTATTTTTAATATACATACAAAGTGGTCCCTGCTAACAAGAATTTCTATAAAAGTGGTCCCTGAGCAATAAAAGATTGGGAACCCCTGCTCTAACATAAGTAATATAGAATTCAGTTCTTTAATTAGAGTGCTTTGAACATGCCAGTTGAGCACAAAATCACATTGCCAATGTCAAATTTTATTTTGTTTTCATAATTAATCATTTACATAATTTTTTTTTGTTTGTCATAGAAAGAAAAAAATGTACTTACATAATAATTTACTTACAATATTCAAATATTTTGGATGTCACTATGGAACAGTGGGATAACCTTTGACTGTAAATGTGACTGGAGTTGATTTGATTCTTCCTTGGCTCGGGGACAAAGTGTGACTTTGCCTGAAGAATGGTGTGTTTAGACACTATGTTTCTACTGTCTACACATTTAAAAGGAAATGCTCGATTCATAAGACTTAAAAAACATATTTATAAAGTAATTTAAAACTTATGCTGTCTGATAACCTCAAGCTGATATTTTGTAATATGCAATAAAATCTTTAAATGCTTGTTAACTGTTTACATTATAAACATTAAAGTAGAGTTATGTCTATTGCCCATGTTATTTGTTAATTTTCATATGACCTTAAGATATTATCAAATAATTAGTAATTATATTTTAAATGGTATTTGTTTTGTTATTTACCAACATTACTTTTCGTAATATTACCTTGACTTGAGTTTGTGAAAAAGTTATCAAACTGTAAACATATATTATACTAACGGCCCGCTCGCGGCTTCGCCCGCATACTACCCATATTTTTTTATTTTGTAGCAATGTTATCATTGATAATATAATTTATATGTTCAATCATTTTGAGAAAGTGCACGCACTACGTAGCTGTTTGCGAGGTCCAAATTGGCGGTAAGGGCGCCCCCCTCGCGGGACTCGAACCTAGGCTTGCGGTCGTAAACAGTTAGTAGAATTATTTTAATTTTACATATTCTCCAAATGACATGCTATAAAAGCCAAAGCTTATCTTCATAAAATTTCCTTGCTGATAGAATAACTTTCGCTTGTAAATTTCAATACCTTGCAATTTTCAAATATTTTTTGTTACAAAATGCCTTATTGTGACTTATTTATAAGAGATAGATATAAGATGTCGCGGACTTTATTTTAGATCTAATGGAACTGAATGTTTTCGTAGTACAATGTACTAATATATATTTACTATTTCTACATCGCACGTGGTTTAAGTAATACCTACGATGGCTTTCCTTATTATTCTTATTTCATTATTTAAAGCTACCTAACTAAAATTTAAACCGTAATATTATATGGCTATATCCTCCTATTAACTCCTGAGGACTCAACACGCAATGACTCCAGAATTCGACGTAAAATAGGATACGGAGTGTCATAACACGGTAATAAGGTTCTCAGGTTCCTTCTGCCTATCCTGCTATATGCGAGACACACGCATGAAGCGAAGAAAATATTAAGAAAATATTCGGAAAAAGAATCCACAATCACATCACTACAGAAAAAATGCTACGATGACATTAAACTACTATTTATATTTTTACTCTTACTAATTTTACATTATCTAACGGTATGCGCGATGACTGTGGTTGTTGATGGTTGTGCATTTTATTTAAAAAAAAAAAGTTATTTTCATATACTTTCTCTGCCATTTAATACGCAATGTCTCGAAAATTATAGTTAGGTTCTGCTAACCCTGATATGTACGGGATAGAGAGTGATGTTTGCGTGAAAAAATTGATAAATTACATTGCATTGTTCCAGGAACATGGAATTCATAGGTATAGTTGGTGAAGGTAGAGAGGACACTTGGCCGAGGGCTATGCAGCCTCCGCGCCTCCTCATGCAGAGGGTCCACATACCTTTCACATTTAAGCTAAAAGAGAATGAGCCTATTGGATATAGCGGTAAGTTTCAGTTATTATTTTTATTTATAATATTATAAATATTATATTATATAATAAATAAATATTATAGTAATAATTTACGTTAATATATAGATGTGTCTGTAACAGTATGTACCTTGAGTATAAGTTTAAAATAAATAAATAAATAAAATAAAATAAAATATGCATGGCAATACACATAAATAACATAGTTAATTATGAATAATACAAACTATATATTTTGAATAAAATATTAATCGAGACGAGTTCGTGTATTGTCGTCCCGAGTGTCGCGACCGTCGTTCTGTCTATATATGTGGGTGCAGAACTCGGAAGGCAGCGGTCGAGTCAAACTGTCAAGTACTACGGTACTAATATGTATGATGCACAGACTCGTACCAAATGTATTATAAATATAATATCATAATTTGAAGCCTATAATGGCACGATCTTTTAGGATCGAATTTCTTATAAAGGCAATATATGTGTAGGGGCGACACATATTGTAGATCCAAGTGATCTTTGACCAATGTTATGAAATTGAATGTTGCTTGACGTCACGGAAGCTGACGTGATGGGCTTATGCGAACTGTTATAGCGACATTAACTATGTCGTGGCTGATGCCGTCTCGCAGTAGGCTCGCGATACGTAAGCTATGCTTGTATGGCGTTGGTCATTGACATATTTTATACCACGTCTATGACTTGGTATACGACTAGTAGGTGTGTGGTGCTATTTTATGTCCCAGGTCCGGTGTATGTAGTAGTGTCCGCCCTCATACGGGTGTGTGGTGCTATTTTATGTCCTGGAACTCTGGTGTATGTAGTAGTGTCCGCCTACGGTTCGAGACACGACTGTGGGGTGTGTGCCGTGCGTTTATTTAACATATCGGCCGCCTAGCGGTAGTGCGTTCGTTCCAACGACTTATATTGATCTCACAAATCAATCAACATCACGAATCACCATTCTAATACAATCTTAATATAAACAAGCGTAACAAGTACCTTCGGAAAGATCACACACAAACGTCCCGGAGAGTTCAATAAGACTGTTGCAGCCGCAGTCTGGTAGGAATTCACGGTGTAGGGCGGGGAGGGGCCCGTACTCTTTCTTCTTTTTATTATGACTAGTTCGCAGTTATAGTGGAGAGGAAGATAGGACGCGCTCTTGGCTTTTCCTCGGACGAGCTTCGAGTTATGACAATGTCATATTGTCGAGTTTCCAGTTATCTTAATAACTGACACAGGAACAACTTCTGATGGCAAATATCTTATTAAAGCGATACCTTCTAATGGCATAATATAAAATCCTTAATACTGTTACCTCTGAATCTCTAAAAGATTTTGGGTTCTTCACGATCACAACTATAAACGGTTATAACCACTAGACACATCACGAGCCAAGACATTATTTATTAAATAATATTTTCAAAGGTGTTTGGGATATCAGTTACATGTCGGGGCATGTATATTTTCAAAATATTTTTTCTGCGTATTAAATAATGCGTTACTTTTATTTATTATTAGACCAGGTTGCGTTGTTTTTGTCTACTCCTATTCAGTAGTTATCAGTGTTTCAAGTAAAATTTGTATTGTTTTTTTTTTTCGAAAATACAATGAATACCAAGATAAAACCAAAAAAAAAAGATGTACTTCCAATCTCTAAGCTTATTAATATATCAAAATTGATTCAATTATCTCCAATAGTTTCTGCGTGATTTGCGAACCAACTAACATATAGACAAAAATTCTGCTGATTGATTTTAGCTTCTATTATCGATATATTAACGAAGTCACTTTTTTCTATCTAAGACTATTTAGGCCTTCATAGACCAATGCGATATCATCAGACTGTAAAAAAGTAATGTTTTTTTAAATACTGCAGGAGATGCAGTCTAATTGAAGCTGAGATCCCCACTCGAGAGAACGAATGATTATTTCTTAATATTTTCATATTTTCGCTCTGGCACGAAGGCAAAAGCCCGGCGTTGAGTTCCGCCACTCAACACGCAAAGCCTCAAAAAATTCGGCGGTGCATGGGGAACGGAGTGTCTTAACACTAGCTAAAGCTGATTGATTGACGCAGTCAAAGTTTGTTAATAGCCTATGCGGATAGGCAGACTGTTTAAATATTTCTCTTGTTTTTACTATCTAAAAAATATTCCGCGCTTCGTTGAATTAGCGACAAAAGAATAGAAGATACTATTAATTTTTAATATAATATTCTCGTATATCTTCCATGTACAGACAGCGATGAGTTACTGTTTTATTATAAACAAGTGGGCGTGCGCAGCTTCGCCCGCTTATTTGCACCCTTAGGGGTGAATTCTAAAAAAAACATTTTTAACAGTCTGAATTTAATTTTTTATAAAAATCGGTGGCGACTTAAAGATTTTTACATATAAACTTTCAACCCCTTATTTGAACCCTTAGGGGGTGAACTCTAAGAATCCATGAAACACGTGTTCAATGAAATATTTTTAAGATTTTTAAGAGTAATTTCAAATTTTATAAAAATCGGTGCCGAGTTAAAAAAAAATCCATACAAACTTTCAACCCCTATTTCATCCCTTTAGGGTTAAAATTTTTCAAAATCCCTTTTTAGTGGATGTTCAGATTATGAAAATAAACATCTGTCCAAATTTCACATTTCTAACATCAGCGGTTACGGCTGTGCGTGCGTCTTACCTCAGTCAGGTACATTTTCTTTTATATATCTATATATATATATATCTATATATATATATATATATATATATATATATATATATATATTGATATTAATATAGATTACACCTGCATCCAATGTAAATACGTTATATGACTTTACAATTACTAGTACTACTCTTTACTACATTAGTAACTTAATGTATTGATGAATTATAGAACAGGAAATAAAACTGCAACATAATTTTTGCATACTATCCGGTAATTAATTAAATTTACGCATGGGCAGGTTAGGTTAGTATAATAGTTTTATTGATAAATTTCATATAAGAGTATAAGTTTATGTTATATTATATGAAAGAAAAAAATATATTATATCTACCGTTTTTATATTTCCTGTGTCGTTTGCTTTATTTATAGTTTTGTAAATGATATCCTATCATAAACATAAATGTGCAATGAGAGCCAAGTTAAATGTTAAGTAAGGCAACATTGCGGTTTTCAGGGAGAAAAGAATGGGAGATCTTTATGGGTGGCAAGTTGTATATTCTCTCGGGATAACATTTAAGCTCTATCTATTATCTTTTTAACTCCCCTCTCAAGCAGCCAGGCAGTGCTTGCATTTCTTCTGGGACAGAGTACCCTCTTCCCTACCCACCCGGTGTCGCTGTAAAGGCCAATAGGGCTAACAGCATTAACCTCAAGTTCGAAAAAAAAAAAAGAAATTCAAGCTCTAAATTTCACTCATCAATTTTCTACGCGCAGGCTTTATTATATATGCAAGTTAGTGTAATTTCAATCTATATTGGATGAACTAAGAGCTACTGAATGAACTACCACATATCAAGTTTTTAGCTCATTTAGAAGTGGATTAGGTTTTTGATGAATGACAGAGTCAGTTACCAAAATACCAGTTTTTAAATGTTTATATATCAATACCCGTTTTAGTTAAATTGTTTGAAATTTTATATACATCACAGGCTCGGGGATTGACATATGTTTTAATTTTATACGTGTAGACTAAATGGTTTGCAAGTTCTGAATAGACTTTGCAGGTTACCAGCTTTTTAACTTGGCTGGCTAATCTGGTGCGTATCATGATTCTTATTCATACACTATTTATTATAACATAAATTTAAAAGTAAATTCACTTCGAAGTCTCTGAATGACTTAATAAATAAATACAGAAACTTTTATTTTTTTAAATTTCAACTGTAGCTAGGTTAGGCAGAGGGAACCTAATGATAATGATGTGACGACACTCTGTTCCCCTCGCACCGCACAAGTTCCGAGATATTACGTGTCGAGTGGCGGTACAAAATGCCGCGCTTTTTCATGTGGGACGTATTGTATCCTCAAGTTGAAATTGAACTACAACAGTCTTGTTTTCAAGCAGTAGTTGTGCCGCTGCGCCACGATGGTGTCGTTTATTTTGTTCAAGATAACTAGATAAAGTTTAAAGTGAAAGTCCCTGACTACAGCACCAAAGGAACCTGTGTAACAGGAACCAGTCCCTCCTACTCAGATAAACACTTACACTTATTACATACCTATTCAAAGTTTCTAATATAAAACATGAGTACAATGGATGAATGAGTGATATACAAATTCTTGGAGTTCAGATTGAGTAGCTCTTTAGCTTCACGCTGTATCCCGCGTGTAGGAGGGTAGGCAGAGCAAAACTACATAGGTTCCCTACGTAATAGGTGACATTAACGGTTTTCTAATTAAAGTATCGTAATCATTTATACCCCCGATTGGTATTGAGCCTACAACCTTCCCTTTCACAGTTAAAGCTTGTGCCGCTTCGCCATGATAGGCTCGTGATTATCCATAGATCAAAAACTGAAACTGGCTATCGTTTTGCGTTAGGTTGTATGTGGGGACGGAGTTTCTTATCATTAGATTCCCTCTACCTACCCTGCCATATGCGGGATACAGCCTTACCATTTTTTTTCTTGACTCATTTTACATTATATATTTTTGCTAAATGTGAAGCACACGAAGAATTCCATTGAATTCTGAGCTGAGGAAAATTGAATTATTCACCTAGAATTGATTAAAAAAAATTGTGGTTTGGATCTGCCTTATGACTCAATGAAGTACAAGATTTTGTAAGATTAGTATGAAATAATTAAACTCTATGAGGAAGTAATGATTCAAAGAATAATGAATAAGAATATAAAATATTATTGTCATGTAGAAATATTAAAATATATATTTTTTACTTGAAATTCTATTTTAAAAATTCTTAAGTATTCATTTAAGTTCACAACATACTTATATGTTATGAGGCCAGTCGTAGCGCAGGGGCGTGTGACTGTAAACCCTATAGGTTGTGGGTTCGATTCATACTCGTGGAAATGAAAAATTTAAATATATTCATATCTTGGATTCGATTCGAAAAGGAAATCTTAAGCCTTTTCGTTCTCCATTTTACGCGAATTCAAAATGCATGAATGAAACAATTTATTCAAAGGATGCGCTCCGATGATCTCCGTTAAGGCAGTTAATCAAAAAAAAACTTAAGTAGGTATAACTTAACTTAGCTTCACGCTTTATCGCTTGCGGGGTAGTCAGAGAGAACGGAGCGCCAAACGCTATGGTCTCTACATACATACCTCTTTCGCCTCGTCCACTGTCATCAACCTCTTCATACATGCCCTTCGGGGGGTCCTCATACTTTTTACGTGACCTTCCTCCAGTATCTTTGATACTGTGTTTTCGAAGGTCAACCGAGGTCTCCCCCTACCTCTCTTACCGCTCATTTTACTGTAGGTATATATTATAAAAAAATGGAATCGAAATTATTATTTACATAGAATGACAAGTTGAAGATATGATGAATCATTTTTATGATCATATAAAATTATATATAATGGGTTAAACGTGAATTGGCCTGTGTAAAATCTTTGATTTGTCTCGGCCATCGTGTCAGCTGTCAACCGAACGACAGTTTGCGTTGTCCTTGTGACCATTATACATAGGACATAGTAGCTAAGCGTAACTATACGATACTAACTATAGTAAGTAACTATTAGGTGTAGTTTTGTAGCGTTTGTCAAATCGATTTTTGTACTATTTTGAAATTATGCAAATAAATATGACAATGAAAAGGTGTATTATGCATATTTTTAGGAAACCGTCGATCGTAGCGGAGAGAACGAGAGATTCGAACGATCGAGCCGTCTCAGACGGATTGCATGAGGCGCGGGTTCGAGTATTTTTATGTTAAAAAATGTTGATTCATATATTTTTCAATCCTTAGCGTAGAAATAACACTGCAAAAACGTTAAAAAATATAGTATATTTCAGCTATGAATAAATTATATGTAGGATACTTATTTGACATTTTACGTATAATAGAAGGCAGTATTAAGTCATTTCATCTACTTAGAGCTATTACTTGTTATGTGATGATACCTTAAACGGTAAGTATAATATACATAGAAGAGAGGGTCTAGATTTTATATTCTTAATTATCATTGAATAGAGGCGACCATAATGCAGGATAAGCTTCACGCTGTATCCCGCACATAGCAGTGTAGGCAGAGGGAACCTTGTAAGCTAGCCGGTTCCGCAGGATAACGTCTGTGTGACTACGATTTACTTTATTTTATCTCATTGGAAAGCGCAGCGTATTTCTTCCAACCACGCAATGCCCAAATTTAGATATAGAAAAGAATTGTCTTAACTAGCTTCCCAATTTTAACACTAGGTTTCCTAACGGCATAAAAGGGACAAACCCACACCGATTAGGTACATACATAAATAATATATACTTAATAATCGAAGAATTTACATTTTCATACTACGTAGAATCGACATGCGAAGTGCGCAATACAAAAATAGAACCTGCGACACCGAAAGCCTTGAATATATTTATTTCATACAGCATTAGATATTTCCTTGAAATGAAATATCATACTTTCTTATGTTCATAAATATTTATATTCTAACGTTTCGATGTGGGCTAATTTATACGAATATTCTTATTAAATATATCTATAGACATTTTCCTAGATTACAATTTAAAGATTGACCTTGACGGCTCCATATACGATAGCCGTAGTGTCTATTTTTTGTCTTAGTGCTTGTTTATCGTCATTCAAGGTTTAATCAGTTTAATAGAGTATTATATAAATAGTTTGTATCCCGCCCACAGCAGGGTAGGCAAAGGGAACCGGGAAGTGTTAGGTCAATCGGTTTCCTTTTTTCCATCGAATTCTGGCGGTATTGCGTGTTAAATGGCGGAACCTCAACACCAGATCAAAGAAATGAAAATATAAAATATTTCATTTCCTCGAGTGGGATCGAATTAATAATATAAGAAAAAAAAATGTTAGCAAAAAGCGTGACGAATAGTGGGGTGATGAAGTGCAAGGTGCTGTAGAGAGAAAGAAGAAGGCATGGCAGGTATAATCCAGGCCTCTGGTAAGGATAAAAGTATGAGAGAGATAAAAAAGAAAGAGTATAAGCTGCAAAAGCACCAGACGAAAGTACTGATAAAGATGAAGCGTGAAAAGGCAGAGAATGAAAGAGATGAAAGGTTAACGAACAACTTCAGGGAAAACACGAAGCTTTTCTGGCGAGAAGTTAGTGTTTCTCGAGGTTGCTCGTTAGCCTGTAGNAATGGCCGTTATAACTGTATCGCAGTCATTTAAAACAGTTCATGGCTGGCTATTACATATTGACCTCCACAATCCACGTGTGTTGAAATATTACGTAAATTACAATTAAACTTTTAAGTATATACGAAAGTGCTTAAAAAACTTAAATATACGATTTTTTAAATATAATATGAGTGATTTTTAAAATTAATTTCATTTTTTTATTGATAGATATATAAGTTTCGTAAAATATTTTATATATATAATAATATTTAGTAAGTGACATTGATTTTTTTTACAAAATCAGCCAATATTTATATATAAGTATATAATTATACATTTTGGATGCAAAAATTAAAGCTGTACAAATGTAAATATTATATAAATGATAAATAAATAAATTACATATTTATATATTTCATAGTAAGTATTCGTATTTAGTATATTTATATTAAAGCGCTCGCTGCCGTCGATTGAACCGGCGAGGTGTCGTAACATCTACGAATACTCCCTTGTCGACGGCATTTTTTTTTAAATCTTGATGCTTGCTACTCGTTGCGCTTTCTATACGTTCCATTGTTTTCTCAGTTATTTCTTAATATTGTTGTAATTATCGCGTTCTCTTTTATATATATGTTTGTGTGTAAGTGTATTATTAAAGAGTTAACTTTAACTTGACATTATATTCAAATATCTTCCCTTTGAGGCCGTCGGTCGTGGAGTAGGGGCACAGGCGTGTTACGGTAAATGACGGTTGTGGATACCATTTCCACTCAGAGGAATTAAATAATTAATATATTCATTTTTAGCTCTGGTAACGAAACAATGGGCTATAGAGAAACTAACCTACCCGGAAGTGGGGAAACGAAATGGAAACGGAGTGTTTTGACACTAGATTCCCGGGTTTCCTTTGCCTACCCTACTATGTGCGGGATACAGTATGAAGCTAAAAAAAGAACTCAATATTATAACATTAAACTGCATTTTTTAAAATGGCAATCGAAACAGTTTTAAAAACGTTTGTTTTTGAAGCTCGAACGCCACTGCAGCCAATTTGCTGAAGCTGTGCCAAAAATAGGCTTTCACTTAAAATAACGTTTCAATATGTTTTATACTAAACGGAAAATAAGCGTTTTCAGAATTCATAGATACAGCAAAAATAAATCAGTCCAGAGCATTGGGGAAGTGTGACTGTAAACTCGTTGGTTGTGGGTTCGATATTATCTACACATATATTATTTTGGCCAGTCGTGGCCCAGTGGCACAAGTGTGACTGTAAAATCGACTGGTTGTGGGTTCGATCCCACACAATATTTTATATTTTCATTTCTTCGCTCTAGTGTCGAGGCAAAGCGCGGTGCTTAGTCCTGCCACTCAGCACGCAATGTCTCCAGAAATTGGCGGAAAGTGGGGATTGGAGTGTCTTAGCACGAGGTTCCCTCTGCCTACCCTGCTGTATGCGGGATACAGCGTGAAGCCGATTTATTTTTTTATTTATATATTAATTTTCAATTTCTCGCTCTGTGATGATGTGTGATTGTAAACGAGATGGTTTTGGGATTGTCTCCAGAAATTGGCGGAAAGTGGGGATTGGAGTGTCTTAGCACGAGGTTCCCTCTGCCTACCCTGCTGTATGCGGGATACAGCGTGAAGCCGATTTATTTTTTTATTTATATATTAATTTTCAATTTCTCGCTCTGTGATGATGTGTGATTGTAAACGAGATGGTTTTGGGATTGTCTCCAGAAATTGGCGGAAAGTGGGGATTGGAGTGTCTTAGCACGAGGTTCCCTCTGCCTACCCTGCTGTATGCGGGATACAGCGTGAAGCCGATTTATTTTTTTATTTATATATTAATTTTCAATTTCTCGCTCTGTGATGATGTGTGATTGTAAACGAGATGGTTTTGGGATTGATTCGCACTCAGATGAATAAAAAAATATATATCTTCGAGAAAAAGACAAGACCTCATAAGACGATATGTCCAAGTAAAATTGGACGGAAAGTGGAGAACGTAGTGTTTTAACACTAGGTTCCCTCGTTTTATACTTCCTAAAAAAAATTAAACCTAAAGTTTTGTTTCACTCTCACTATAGTCCCCTCATTGACTATTAAAATAGAAATAGTACAGTATAGACGGTTGTTGCGGAAATCGATTTAAATTAAATGAGGATTTGGTCATTACGTTCAATCATAAAGCAGTTATTGAACTCCGACTGGCATGTCTGCGTATGAGTAACTGGTGTTTGTTGTGATTCACATATCTCATGTGAATACCGAAGATTTATAGTACTAAGTTTATGTATATATAGAGATATTCATACGTTGCGTCTTTGGATAAAATATTATTATTTTTTTATACTATCTTCTTTATAAAATGTAGCTTGCACAATAGAGCACTTAGGCCAGTCACCACTGAGTGATAAAGTCCCAGATAGCCTTATTTGCCAGACAAGCTATAGTTTTCGGTTTGACAGGTCTTGAATAGCAATATCTAGTAGATAACACGTTTGATATAATATGCATTTAAATTTTTACGTACTTGCAATTTATAAATGTAACAAATCGTATGAACTGTTACCTACTATTATCATTAATGAGACAATTATTCTTGAAAATATAAGAAACAGCTATTTTGTATAATATTTAAATCCTCTGTCTGTAAGATAGCATTAATTATTAGATTACTATCTGAAACATTATTCCTAACCGTTGAAACTGCCCCTTAGTGTCAAGACACTTTGTTGTGTGTTGGTTCTTTTGAAAATATTATTTTGATACTAACGGAACCTAACGCGTTGATATGCATTTATTGGTAAGGAGAAATGAAAACATTTAAAGAATAAACTTTACCCCGAGTAGGGATCGAACCTACAACCGTCTTGTGCTGGAACACTTTCCAACAGCACCTTAAATTAATAATGATATCAAAAATATTCTATACAACTAGTATTTCAAAATGAATATTTTATGTTAAGAGTACTTAGTACTTCATAATTATTTATTATTGTAGTATACTATAATATATAAGAGGCCAGTCGCGGCGCAGGGGCACAAAGTGTGACTGTAAACTCGACTGGTTGTGGGCTCGATCCCCACTCGAGAAGATGAAATATTTCCATTTCTTCGCTCTGGCGTCGAGGCAAAGCGCGGCGTTGAGTTCTGCCACTCAACACGCAAAGCCTCCAGCATTCGGCAAAAAGTGAGTGTCTTAATACTAGATCCCCTCTACCTAAACTGCTGCTTGCGGGATACAACGTGAAGCTGGTTTTTATAGTATATGTACACATAATATGTAATTCATTTTGTTGCCTATTTTTTTATGTTAAAATTATAGCCTTGTCTTAGTATATTTCATATTTTTTAACATTTGCCGGCATGTCAAATATATCTTGATTTATATTAGTATTTTGATACTAAATAACGACATGTCACAATTTTTATAAGGAAATAAATATCTATTTTTTATGTAATTATACGTTTTCGTTAAAAATGTTTTTGCTTTATTAAAAAAATGAAATTTGTATTAAAAACGGTTAAAATGTGGTCGTCGGCCTGTTGTGGCACGACACTCGGTTTCCTACTTTCCGCCGAATTCTGCCGTTTCGCCGACTGGCATCATTAGTTTCAAATTTTGATTATTTTATTTTTAAATATTGGTACTCACACCTCAACTCCTTATTTTGTCTAAGCTTCTTTATCTTGGAGCTTACTTTCAAACATAAATAAACATATACCATTTCTTTTAGGTTCTATTACAATTTGTGGGTAGACTATCTGTCGTTCTTTTTATCTTCTTTCACTTATTTTTTGAAAATTTAGTTTAGAAAATTTACTTCTTTCACTTATTTTTTGAAAATTTATTCACATTTTAAGTCGATTTTTTATTTAAAATACTCATAATTAAACCTAGACTTCTGTCACAAAGTCCAAGTACTGCATTAAACTCCTCACCCTGCATCGCTATAGACAACACCTACCCACTCGGTGGATCCATGAAATGCTGAGAAGAATGTTTCTTCTCTAGTATTATCGTTTCAAAATAAGAAATTATATAACAATATAATATAAAATATCTATATTTGTATTTAGATCTAAACTATTTACATACTTCATAGACGCTAACTGGTAGTGACAATTTGTATCTCACGTTCCCACACTGACGGGATAAGGTGAACGACATCGTACTATTAAAACTTGTCGAGTTCCTTTGTCTAGCGGTAGTAGTAGGTACAAAGATATTTTACAATGTGTGCGACATTGCTATGCAATATTTTCCCCGCTTTCCGCCGAATTTTTCGAGGTACTGCGTGTTGAGTGGCGGAACTCAACGCCGGGGTTTTGCCTCGGTGCTTCTTTTATATCGATATATTTTTAAAATTTTGTACGTTTTTATTTTGTATACAACTGTGACTTGATATTAATTTATTGACAACTGACAGTAATGTGTACATAAATTTGTCACTTATGCCACAGTCTATCAATATCTATTGTCCTTGGTTATTTTACGTTTCGTTTTACGTTTTACTTTGATTTATGTAAAAGTATACTTTAACTGTTAAATTATTATTTTTAGTGTGAATTTCTTTTGTAATCAACTTGTGCACGTGGATTTATTTTAAAATTTTAGTATATATTCTTTTTATATAATTTTTAAATTTATATTATATTGGTTATTTATTTATATTTCTGCATCAATTTATTTATTTATTTGTATATTAATATATTATATGTGTATTGACGATGAATACTTCTCTTGTTCTTCTAGCGACTATGACAGCGCCGAAAGCAGTAACACACTAATTTCTGATTCTGAACCACTCGAAGATAAACTATCGAAGATTTTTAGCACTCCGTCTAATTCTCTTTCCTTAGTGCATATCAACTCTCAGAGCATTCCTGCTCTGATCAGAAGATCAGTAGATCTTCTCGCATCTTTTGGCTCCGGCGTAGTTGACTGTATACTTATATCCGAGACTTGGTTAAAACCATCCCTTCCTTCTATTAGTTACTATATTCCAGGTTACCAGTTGTTTCGTAACGATCGTACTTTGCAAGGTGGTGGAGGCGTTTGTATTTACCTTCGCAATAACATCCCTGCCAGTATTATTAAATGCTCTAACGAATCTATAGGTGACCTGGAATATCTCTTTTTAGAAATTTTGTTACACCAAAAAAAAAATCTTCTGGGAGTGCTGTACTGTCCGAATGATAAAATAAATTATTTTAGCGCTTTGGATGATGTGCTGAATTTTCTTGCACCTAAGTATGAGCATGTTATCTACATGGGTGACTTAAATGCATGTCTTTTGAAAAATAATACTAGATCTGATTCGTTAAAAGCGCTAAATGAGTCATATAATTTACACATTCTTCCTATGTCGCATTTTCCCACCATTTTCCTAATTGTAAGCCCTCTCTTATTGATATCATCTCTGTCTCTAATCTTAACTTCGTTGCTTCCCATGGACAAATCACTGGTCCATTCTCTTTCCATGATTAAATTTTTCTTTCGTATAAATTACGCCCTCCTAAGATTAGAGACAAAATATTTCTTCAGCGCAACTTTAAGCATATGGACCTTAAGCGTTCTTAAGGGAGGATATGAGGAACATGAACTTGTCGCCTATATTGTCATCAAATAATATTGACAGTATGGTGGATTTTTTAACTTCTGAATTGATTTACATCTTTGACAAACACGTCCCTGTGAGACCAGTTCGAATGAAACGTGCACTCGCTCCTTGGTTAACACTTATCATTAGACGTTCAATGTGTAAGCGCGATAGAGCCAAAGCAAAAAACAAGAAATTTCCTTCTCCAGAACATCTAGCTGCATACAAAAAACTGCGAAACATTTGCAACCGAATGTGTAGGGATGCTAAACGCCGTTATATTCATAGCACTATTCAGAATCTCTCTCAAGCGCAAGTTTGGAGATTCTTAGAGTCACTTGGGGTAGGTAATACCACTGATACTAATTCTGTATCAATGAGTCCACATCACTTAAACTCTTTTTTTACAACTCTACCTTTAAAAGTAAGCCCCAAAGTAAAATCTGAAACTCTCACACTTCTATCTGAAATTGGCCTACCCGACTCTGCTCCCTTTTCATTTAAAACTGTTACTGAAGATGATGTCAGGAAGTATATCAAATCTATCTCCACTAAAGCCATCGGCAGTCACCATCTAAGTCTCGACATGATCCTTCCTGTGTTGGAAAGCATTACAACAGAGGTCACCCACATAATAAATTTTTCACTGACATGTAATGTTTTTCCTGCTCAGTGGAAAAATGCCTATATCATTTCTTTACCTAAAACTTCCAACCCCACCTGCGTTACTGAATATCGTCCCATATCTATCCTCTCAATTCTATCTAAGGTCCTTGAATCCATCGTAAATGATCAACTTTACTCTTTCCTTTCCTCCAATTACCTACTATGTCCTTATCAATCCGGCTTTCGTCCTTACCACAGCACAGTTACTGCGTTGTTGAATATCACGGAGGACATACGGTGTGCTATGGATAACACCAAGCTCACTGTTATGGTACTTCTGGATTTCAGCAGCGCGTTCAACTCTGTTGATTTTGATATACTTCTAGGTACTCTTCGGGCAGTTAACCTTTCAACCTCAGTGATTGAATGGTTCCACTCTTATCGTTTCGGACGCCAGCAGTGTGTAAAAGCTAACGATGTTGTATCGACGTGGTTAGAACTCTTTGCTGGCGTTCCTCAAGGTGGCGTGCGTAGAAATGGAGAACACTTCTTTTTTCTATTTTCATTAATAATATTTCTAACATCATTTCTTCTCCTTACCATTTGTATGCAGATGATTTGCAGTTTTATTGTCATTGCAACATAAACGAATTGTCAGAGGCTATTGCTTCCTTAAATAAAGATCTCAGTGCTATTCAATCTTGGGCTGAATCTTTTGGATTGCTAGTTAACCCTCAAAAGTCACAAGCAATTATTATTGGCAGTAATAAACTAACAGTTAAAATAAATTGGGATTCAACACCAAAACATTTTTATTCGGTAGTTGAAATTAAATATTGTAATAAAATTAAGAATTTAGGTCTAACTATTGACAGTAATATGTCCTGAGCGTCGCATATCAATGACATCAGCAAACGCATATATTTCTCTTTCCATTCTATTAAGCGTCTCCAATATTTCCTACCTCACAAAACCAAAATTATGCTAGCGCAATCTCTTCTCTTGCCAATTCTAGACTACGCCGACCTCTGCTATTTAGATGTGATGTGATGTCTTTGGTCTACGTAAATATGATCACGTATCCCAATTTCGAGCTCAGCTTAATTGGCTCCCAATCCGACTTCGCCGTGATATGCACATCCTTTCTCTCCTGTTTAAAATCCTTAATTATCAACATACCTTAACCGCTTAACCGTACTTCCCACTCCCTCACGCTCTCGGAGGTCTTGTGTCATACCGACACTTGACATTCATTTGAAGAGTAACACCAAATTCCTGCAAAAATCGTTTTCAGTCTATGCCGCATCCTTATGGAACCAACTACCAAAATCCATCCAAAAAATAAAGAATATAATAAACCGAAGAAATGAAAAGATTGATAAATAATAATTCATTTCCTCGAATGGGGATCGAACCTACAACCGTTACACGCTTGTGCCACTGCGCTACGACGGATATATTTATGATTGTTGTATATGTATTAAGTAACAATGGTCTTTTGTTTCTTTGACTAATATATTGATTCTGGATTCGCCTGTAAATGTTACTTGGATTTTAAGTAGCGTTACGATTGAAATTTTGGTGTAAAATATAATAATAAAGTTATTTAATTTAAACGTGAGACTTTATTGTATTTCAAGACAACGCGCGGTGTTAAGTTCCGCCAATGAATTCTTGAACTACACGGAAAGTACCGCATTATTAGGTTAAAGCTTTAAATTTCAAACTGAATGTATTTTTATCTAGTTTTTCTTAAATATGAAACTTGTACATATATCGACTATTTTCGATACAACTATATTTATTAACAGACCAGACAATGTAAGTGGGCGGCTTGGCATCGATTCGACCAACTGCTTTCGTAGCCACTTCGAATCCAGTGCCAAATTCACATTTTACACCACACCTTTAATTTACCTATTCTAAAATTTATGAGCATTCACAAAATGTAAGAAATGAATAAAGAATAAAAAGGTACAGGTATTCCACGAATATAATTTAAATAACATAATGGCATACCATTCGGAGAACAATTTGGCTCTTTAATAATCTACCATTATTAAAGGGCCAGATTATTCTTTTATTCTATTCTTCTTTCTGAATTTCTGTTGGCGATACAAGACTTCATCTTGAGATACGGAACGCTTATTTTGAATTAAAATTGAAAGTTATTGAAATAGACCTGTCATGGCTCACTCGACACACAATGTCTTGAAAATTGGGCGGGGAATAGGTAATTTAGTGTTTTACCATTAAGTTTCTCTGCCTACCCTGTTATGCGGTAAAAATCGTGAATTGTTTTTTTTAAATAGAAAACAAATCAAGCTGTTCATAAGTTTTAAATTGAATTAAAAGAATCAGCTTCCCACTATATCCCACACACAACAAGTCAGGCAGTAACCTAGTGTTAAGACACTCCGTTACCCATTTTCCGCCGAATTCTGGAGGCATTGCGTGAGAGCGAAGAAATCATAATATAAATTTAAATAAATATTTCATTTCCTCGAAAAGGGAACCACAACCAGTCGCGATTACACTCACTTGTGCCTCTGGCTGCGCCACGATTGGCCTCTATGAATTAAAAGAAGATTTTTAAAGATCAACTTACCCTTTAACCTTTCCTCTGAAAAACTTCACTTGACGTAGATGCAGTAATAAATCAATACTCGAGTACAATTTCTTCACATAATGAAAACTTTCTGTATTAAATAGTATAAATTTCAAACTTTCTTGGAGCTTGCATTTTTTTTATATTATAAAATTAAACAACAGGAGACTAGTGTTAGTACACTCCGTTATCCATTTTCCGCCGAAATCTGGAGGCATTGCTTGTTGAGTGGCGAAACTCAACGCTGCGCTTTGTCTCGTCACCAGAGCGAAGAGATGAAAATATAAATTTAAATCAATTTTTAATTTCTTCGAGTGGGAATCGAGCCCACATCCAGTTGCGTTTAAAGTCCCACATTTGCTAGTGCGCCACGACCTCAATAATATTATATTGATTATTATTATAGTTGTTGTAATTTGTTTAATATTATATATGAAAAAAAAAATTAAATTAGCTTCACGCTGTATCCCGCACACAGCAGGGTAGGCAGAGAGAACCTAGTGTTAAGACACTCCGTTCCCCACTTTCTGCCGAATTTTGGAGGCATTGCGTGTTGAGTGGCGGAACTCAACGCCGACCTTTGCCTCGACAACAGAGCGAAAAAATGAAAATATAAATGTAAATAAATATTTCACTTCCTCAAGTGGGGATCGAACCCACAACCAGTCGATTTTACAGTCACACTTTGTGCCCCTGCGCCACGACCGGCCTCCTTCACCGGCCTCATTTTTAAATGAACGAACAAAACATAACATAGCCAGAAAAACACATCTTTTTCCACGACTAGAGTAATAAGACCTGAAGCGATGATTCTAAAGAATATTTAACCGAAAAGGAGAAGGTTCACAGTTCTATTGTACGTTTTTTTTTGTTGATTTTACTTGATGTTTTTATCTCTTATCGCACAGGTGTAAGATGCTGCGTATCATCAACGGTCAGATACTGGCACGCGAGCTGGTGGGGCGCGCCCGTCCGAGATCTGCACCAGACGCTGTGGGGCACTCTGCCAGAAATACTCGCGTCGCGACATCTGAATTTTAGCAAGTAAGGCTATTTTTGTAACTAAGTATAGTAAAATATTTGTTAGGATGTTGTTGAAATTTTGTATTTATTACAATTTTGACGGCAGTAGGATTTGAATGTGCGTCCTGTGGTCCTAGTTAAAGTACTATTTATAGGCTATTAAGCTATTATATATAATGACATCACATTATCAACTTTTATATTAAAGGGGAGTTGAGTTCCTTATTCAACGCGTAATGTCTCGAATTCAGGCGAAAAGTCAAGAACGCAGTCTCTTGATATTAAGTTTTCTCCCCATTTTCGACGAATTCTGGAGGCATTACGTGTTGAGTGGCGTAACACAAAACCGCGCACTGCCTCGTTACCAGAGCGGAAAAATAACAATATTAAATATTTCTTTCCCTCTAGTGAGGCCAATCGTGGCGCAGGGTGACAAAGTGTGACTGTGAAATCGGCTGGTTGTGGGGGTCGATCCACTCGTAGAAATATTTATTTATATTTTTATTTCTTCGCTCTGGTGTCGAGGCAAATCGCAACACGCAATGCCTCGCAAGAACTCGGCGGACAGTGAGGAACGAACTGTCTTAACAATAGGTTCCCTCTGCCTATCCTGCTGTGTGCGGTATACAGCGTGAAGCTGATTCTCTAGTGCGAATCAAACCCACAACCGTCACGTTTACCGTCGCACTATTGTGCGTCTGCACCACGATGGCTGCGATGTATCTAATAGGCAAAGTTTTGCTTGTTATCAAAAGACCATTATCAAATTTGTTACTGTTTTGTTTATGACCCAGAAGGAAATAATATCTATGTATATTCTCTACATCATTTATTATTCATATTTATAAATGATTAACAAATTCAGTAAAAAAAGTAACAAAAGCCTTTTATTGTGGATGTAAAAAATCATTTCTTTATAGTTCTAGTATTCAGGTCCTGACTCGATGAAACTATATTATAATATTGAATTCCTATACATAACTACCAGTCGTGAGTCGTTGAGGCCAGTCGTGGCGTAGGGGCACAAAGTGTGACTGCAAAATCGACTGGTTGTGGGTTCAATCCCCATTCGAGGAAATGAAATATGTATTTAAATGTATATTTCCATTTCTTCGCTCTGGTGTCGAAGCAAAGCGCGGCGTAGAGTTCCACCACTCAACACGCAATGCCTTCAAATTTTGGCGGAAAGTGGGAACTGGAGTGTCTTAACACTAGGATGCTTTTGCCTACCCTGCTGTGTGCGGGAAATACCGTGAAGCTGATTTTTTATAACTAGCGAATTTCATGATAGGTAGAATTCTACAAGGTTTTAATAATTATATAAAAAAAGTTAAAAATTAGTCAAATAAAAAAAAACTGACAAAATTTAATCATATTTTTTCACGTAAACCCATATGTGTACGTATGAAATTTAAACAAACAACGTCTATAAATGTACATACATAGCTGTAATTAAAATTTGTTGCACCATTGCCTTATCAAGACATAATCAAGTTTTTATTGATACAATGACAGGTTACGAAATTGAAAAAAAAATTATGAAATTTTATACGCTTATAATGTAGTAATAATCTCGAATGTATATTACTTAATGATTGTGATGATAATGATCATCGATTGATGGTATTGGGTTGTGGGACTCGTGCCATAGTTGTGGGTTTAGGTTCCAATTGGGGAACTATGCTGTTACTGGCTATTTTGTTTTTTTTTCCTTTCATATTTGTGTCTTTAATCTAATTTAATATGTCATTTGAATTACAAATCAAATCAGCTTCACGCTGTTTCCAGCTCACAATAACCCTATTGTAGGCAGAGGGAACCTATTGTTAAGACACTCCGTTCCCGCCGACTTCTGGAGACATTGCGTGTTGAATGGCGGAAATGATTGCCGCGCTTTACCCCGACACCAGAGCGAAGAAATGGAAATATAAATTTAAATAAATATTTCATCTCCTCGAATGGGCATCGAACCCACAACCAGTCGATTTTGCAGTCACACTTTGTGCCTCTGCGCCACGACTGGCCTTTGAATTACACTGTCAGATATTAGTGAAAAACGGATTAAAATCCGTACATCGATGAAAAGCTATTGGGTAATTGAAAGGATTGTTTTTTTTTAATTCTTTTTGCACGAATGTGCCAATGCTTATTGAAACAGAGTAAAAACCAATGCCATAAAATTCTGCATACAATTCAATGTACTGGTATACTATACTTTTTTATATTTTGATTTCTTTTATAGTTACAGGCTCTATCCCTGTTAAGACTTCAGTTCAGTACAGTTACGCACATAGCAGGGTAAGCAGAGAGAACGTGGGAACCTAGTGTTAAGACATTCCGTTCTGCATTAAAGCAGTTTCGTTCCTCCGCCGAATTTTGAAGGCATTGCCTGTTGAGTGGCGGAACTCAACTTTAGAGCGAGGAAATATTCTTTTATTTCCCCGAGTGGGAATCGAACCCACAGCCAGTTGCGCTTACGCGCATACGCGCTACGTTTGGCCTCAACTCTATATTTAATATAGTAATAAATAAGTAAATATTTTTTAATAATATTTACTGCAATAAATCATTATACAGTTTACTGATTATCGATAAATAATAGATGAACGGTGTTTGTTTATTATTTTCTGCTATAGTTGACCGTCATTTTATACATCACGAATCGTCGAAAGAATACAAAATTAAGTATCGACTCGATAGGGCAATTCTCTCTGCTCTCTCAAACACTTTGCTCTATTCAAATTAAAATAAATAAATAAATCAAATAAATTAGCTTCACGCTGTATCCCGCATACAGCAGGGTAGGGAGAGGGAACCTAGTGCTAAGACACTCCGTTCCCCACTTTTCGCCAAGCTCTGGAGGCATTGCGTGCTGAGTGGCGGAACTCAACGCCGCGCTTTGTTTCGACACCAGAGCGAAGAAATGAAAATATAAATGTAAATAAATATTTCATTTCGTCAAGCGGGGATCGAACCCACAACCAGTCGATTTTACAGTCACATTTTGTGTCCCTGCGCCACGACTGGCCTCAATGTGATAAAACATATACATTTTTTTATTATATAATTAATATATAATTTTCCTTGTTTAAATGTGATTTTTCATAACTCCTGACATCTAAATTTAGTCTCTAGTCTATATTATATCATCTACGTATAATAGCTTATCTTCACTTTAAAAACATTGCAGATAGTGACGTGAATGTTAAGATTAGAATGATAAAGTAAAAAAATATCTGAGTTCTAAAACAATTTTATAAGAATAGTATAAACAATATTTTTGTCTCTATTTTTAATAAAGGAATGTAGATCTGAGCATAACCAATGATGTACGAATATGCTAGTACACATTAAATATTCTCATTCTCTTTTTTAGAAATGCCAAAAATGCATGGGGAAACAGTATTATTGGGAAATTTAGGAGAGGTCATCATGGCGCAGTGGCTGACATCCCTATGATGAGAAATAGTTTATGTATTAATAGAGATGATTTATGTATTAGAGGCCAGTCGTGGCGCAGGGGGCACAAAGTGTGACCGTAAACCGACTGATTTTGGGTTCAATCCCTACTCGAGGAGATGAAATATTTACTTAAATTTATATTTCCATTTCTTCGCTCTGGTGTCGAGGCAAAGCGCGGCGTTGAGTTCTGCCACTCAAGACACAATGTCTCCAGAATTCGGCAGAAAGTGGGGAACGGAGTATCTTAAGACTAGGTTCCCTCTGTCTACCCTGCTGTGTGCGGGATACAGCGTGAAGCTGAAACAAAAATTATGTATTAATAATTTTCATTTGCACGCTCTACAGTAACAAAGTGCGGCTTTGGGTTCCACCATCTAACACCTCATGTCCCAAATTCAAGTGGAAAGCCTAGGACAGAGTATTTTGACTCTACGTTCTCTCTGCACAGGGTGTTCTATACATAGAAGGGAACTTAAATGCTTGAAAAAAATATATGTTATATAAATTAACAATCCTTGCGAGTAAAGCCACGGTAAAATAACTAAATTAAATAATAAATATCACGCCTATTTTAAACACTCAGTTGTATTGTAACATTGTGTAATACGATGCCTCCGCTAATTGATGTTAAAACATTTAACACGGTCTCGTCACCTTATTTACTGTATGTTCTACCTTTTAGGAATATTTTAGGGTGTCGTTTTTAGTCAACATTGCTTGTGACGTGTACAAATACTGCACCCTGGCTTTGCACGGCCAAAAGTGAGGGTAAAAAGTTGCTCCGTTATATCCGGATATTGAACGAAATGGTGATAGTGAAACCAGTCGTGGCGGAGGGGCACAAAGTGTGACTGTAAACGCGACAGGTGGTGAGTTCGATTCCCACTCGAGGAAATGAAATATTTCATATTTTCATTTCATCGCTCTGGTTTCGAGGCAAAGCGCGGCGTTTAGTTTCGCCACTCAACACGCCTTTGCCTTCGGAATTCAGCAGATGATGGGGAACGGAGTGTCTTAGCACTAGGTTCCGTCTGCCTTCCCTGCGGTAACAGCTAAATAACATTCTCTCGTTTTTATTGATCTAATTAATATCTTTTGACTTTGTATAAATTAAACTGCTACAGGTAGATAGATGGTAGAAAATAAATAAAAATCTTAGTTGACCATATAATTCTCTATATATTATTAAAACAAGAAAAAATACAGTTTAAAAATAAAGAACTGATTTTCTAAATTACTATGATGAGAAAAAAAGCATACATTGCCTTTATTATTAGGTATAGGTAGGTAGCCATTTTGGGTATTTGTATACCCAAAATGGCGCCCCTTTGGGTTGGGTATCAGTACCGTAGGTTCTGACGAGTTCAAGGACAACTCATATGTCAAAAACCGCCGACCGTTTGTGCTGTAGCATGTTTGACGGAAATGGACAGATCTATACAAACATACACGTACGCTCAAAAACATTACCCTCCTTCTCAAATAGTCGGATAATAAAGACTGTAAAATTTTGATATTGTATTGTATATTATGATTTGTCGCGTCTTGCTATAAAAATATTTCAGAATCGTTTGAATAAATCAGCTTCACGCTGTATCCCGCATACAGTAGGGTAGGCAGAGGGAACCTAGTGTTAAGACACTCCGTTCCCCACTTTATGTCGAATTCTGGAGACATTGCGTGTTGAGTGGCAGGATTGAGCCCTGCCACTCCTGTCCACGCCGAAACCGCAGATTCGTTTGGTTTTAATAAAAATACTGAATGTTGCGTAGGATTGTAAAGTGATATTTGTTTGTACGTTTGTGTCTATCATTCTACTTGACAACAAAATAAAGATGCATACTTTTATACTAATATTTTAAAGGGTAGTGATAATAAAATTATTTGGATAAACGCGCTAATATCAGTAACAAGAACTGCTGGTTGAAAAACCATAATTGAAACAGACTGAACTCTTTCATGAATTCAGGATAGATTTTGACTAACTTATATATACTAAATACGCCACGTTCATACTGTGTATATTTTTCTTTATAAATTAAATCTGTATCCCGCACATATTTAAGACACTCCGTTCCCATTAAGACACTTCCGTTACCCGCTCTCCGTCGCTCTGCTTGTTGAGTAGCGGAACTCAACGCCGCGCTTTGTCTCGACACCAGAGCTAAGATCTAGAATATATAAATACATTTATATAAATATTTCATTTCCACGAGTGGGGATCGAACCCACGACGAGTCGCATTTACGATCACAGTTTGTGGCTCGACTGGCCTCAAGTTTACAATATATATTTTAAATGACATATGATATGTGTATATATTTAGCGGTTGTAAAAACTAGGCCGTGCAAAGGAAATAAGTTAAATATTTGCCAATTATTAAACCTATGGACTGCTCGCGGTCAAATCAACGGTCAGCTAAAACTAACGTGACCAGACTTTTCGTCCCTTTTTTCGCTTGTGTGTTTCGATATCTTGGGACATGGCACTGGGGCGTAAAAATGTCACGTTTTTCGAAAAACTTTTTCGTTTTGCTGTAAATATCGTGATACGTCATTGTCAATAGATAACTGCATAGTCCAAAAAAAAGACGAAATCGAAATTGTAGTCAATTATAAAGATAAAATAGGGTTATAGCAAACAACAGTGTGGGCAGACTTACTTATAACTTATATTAGATACTTCTTGCTTGTTGCGTATTTTGCAGGCGTATTTGGCAGAATTTTGACTCATTAATATGTAATAAAACACTATCCCAAAATTGATTCGAAGCTAGTACCATCGTGTCATATATTCTTACAGTGTTCAATTTACGTAAATTAAATTTATAATTTAATCTTTAACTATTTCAGATATAAACAAATCGTAAATTAGTCATTAAGATAACAATGTATCGTAATCTTACAAGATGTATACGATAAACAGCAATAATTTATATTTACATAGAAGATTAAAATAAATTATATAATGAGGCCAGTCGTGGCGCAGCGGCACAAAGTGTGACTGTAA
Source organism: Heliconius hermathena (assembly GCA_013403705.1). NCBI lineage: Eukaryota > Metazoa > Arthropoda > Insecta > Lepidoptera > Nymphalidae > Heliconius > Heliconius hermathena. Next base: position 751,252 of record JAAIXJ010000037.1, on the reverse strand, counting down.
AACCGACTGGTTGTGGGTTCGATCCCCACTCGAAGAGATGAATTTATTAATTCGGCGGAAAATGAGGTGCGGAGTGTCTTAACACTAGGTTCCCTCTGCTTACCCTGCTGTGTGCGCGATACAGCGTGAAACTGATATAACGGATGTTTATTATAAGACGTATACTTTATATCAATATTATCCCACCAAAATAATTTTTGACGTTGTAGGCAAAGAGGTTATACTCTTTCATTCCATTTTACAGTCATCAACCTCATCATATATGTCATTGGAGAGGTCCTCAAGCTTTATAAAAAACCCCATAATATCATTAACTCTTGGGTTGTTACAAAAATTAAAGAATAATGATTTTACTTATTTAGAAAACGTAAAAAAATTTGAGCCGCTACGTGCAAATTTTTCTCCTCGGACTCGAACCCGCGCCTCCTGGAAACCAACCAGGAGGCGCGGGTTCAAGTCCCACTACGTTCAAATTTTATACGGTTCCTAAATAAGTATTTTTCTTTCCTAAGTGTGGAATAACACTTTAAACATGTTAAAAATAATGTTTTTTTTTTATTTATATTAAGCTTAAAAAGAACGCCCGCTAATAATTATCATTACTTAGTTTATGGCTATTTTATTGCTAAGATAACATCGTTTTTAGTGATTTTTTTCTTAACCCTTTCTATATTTTCACGTGTGCTGAAACATTTGTGAATGACACATAAATACAACAAACGGCAACGATGTTTTTTCGTTCGATTTCCAAATTGGGGGAAATTAATTATTTTGTTAATAAAGACAAAGTTAAGTTGGGGCCAGTCGTGGCGCAGCGGCACGAAGTGTGACTGTAAAACCGACTGGTTGTGGGTTCGATCCCCACTCGAGGAGATATTTACTTAAATTTATATTTCCATTTCTTCGCTCTGGTGTCGAGGTTAAACGAGGCGTTGAGTTCTGCCACTCATCACGCAATGCCTCCAGAATTCGGCAGAAAGTGGGGAACGGAGTGTCTTAACACTAGGTTCCCTCTGCCTACCCTGCTGTGTGCGGGATACAGCGTGAAGTTGATTTAATTTTTTTTTTGATTTAGTAAGAAAATGTTCACGTTTTCTGATTACTTTTTTGATGAAGGTTTGTGTAAACATAAGATAAATTGTATTATCAACATTCTCGTAACATAATAAGATGTAACATATGTTTGTTTCATATAACATAACACATTTACATTGTAATATTGATTTACACACTTTGAAGGTAATAACATTTTTTTTTTTGTATTAGTTTAATATACCTATTCTAGCAGTTAAATTTAAAATAAAAAATCTCCCTAAATATTTTTATCTCCTAAATAATACCTGTACCTGAATACCTGTTTTTAATGTATTTGTTTTTTTTATAGAACAGATTTTGAAAGAAATTGGAAACATCGCGTTTACTATTACATGCTTCCCACCGCGCCGATTAATTTCGTAGTATATTTAAATATTCTTTATTCCCGACTGCTAAGGAAGGGTTATGTTTTTCGCGCGTATCTTGTATGTATGTATTATTCTTTATTACCTCATATCTCCAGAACCGCTGAACGGATTTACATAATTGAGGTATCGTTAGATTCGTATTAGCAGCCCAAGTGTTTTTAGATAGGTATAGGATAGACGTTAAATAAAAACAATCATGGCGGCTGTGGGACGCCATTGGACTTAGTGAAAAAAAAATTTCGTTTCGAATACCACAATATGTATCTCAAATTCAAGAGCTAACTACGAGGATTTCAAAAAGGTATATCATGATTATGATTACCATAATGAATTCTAACAAAAAAGTGAAAAAAAAAAATATTTGTAAAAACATACGTCTGCATAAAACTAAAAAGAAAATAAACAAGCCCAATAGTTTATTAGGATTAACAGTCGGGACTAACTATTAGTAGTTCTTTAATCAATAAAATCTTTACCAGGAACCCCGCATAATTTAAAATCCCGACTGTTAATCCTAATAAACTATTGGGCTTGTTTATTTTCTTTTTAGTTTTATGCAGTCGGGGTTTTTGTTTTTAAATATTTTTTTATTTGTTTTTACATTTTGAGACCAGTTGTAGCGCAGAGGCATAACCAGCATGTGATTATTACCACAAATGATTGTGGCTTCGATACCCACTCGAGAAAATAAAATATTTAATATTTTCATTTCTTCGCTCTGGTGTCGAGGCTACACGCGGCGTTGAGTTCCGCCGCTCAACACGCAATGTCTCTAGAATTTCATCAGAAAGTAGGGAGCCCTCCTACATGCGGGATACACCGTGAAGCGAATGAAAAAAAAGATTATCTTATCTAAATTTCTACGTGCCTAGCAAACTATATAGATTATATATAGATGTTAGGGAATATGAAGAAAAGTATTTGCGTCTTACTTCGTTTAATTAAATTTGCACGCCACTTTACACTTGTGCAAATAAACTGTTTGTTTTGTTCAGAATGTGCGAAATAGCACTTTTATAAACTGCAGAATAATTTTAAATGATTAACAATGTGTTATAAAATGCCGGCTTAAACTTATTGTTTTATTATAGTGCAATTATTATATATAACATTTTTACATAAATTTGAGACCAGTCGTGGTGCAGAGGCACAAAGTGTGACTGTAAAACCTACTGGTTCTGGGTTCGATCCCACTCGAAGAGATGAAATATTTATTTAAATTTATATTTCCATTTCTTCGCTCCGGTGTCGAAGGAAAGCGCGGCGTTGAGTTCTGCCACTCAACACGCAATGCCTCCAGAATTCGGCAGTAAGTAGGAAACGGAGTGTCTTAACACTAAGTTCCCTCTGCCTACCCTGCTGTGTGCGGGATACAGAGTGAAGCTGATTTATTTTATTTATTTTACATAAATTATAGCCTATATGCTTTTCTGGTGTAAGAGCTATAATACTGAAAAAAATATTTTAATACATTTATTAGTATTTGCATTAAAACGCAACAAACATCCATCCTCATAAACTTTCACATTTATAATATAGTCATTTGTTTTGTATTGATGAAACTAGTAGTAGAACTAGTCGTCACCAGCAACTTTGTTCCACTTTGTTATGCTCCACTCAAACTAAGTTGTAAAACAGAATATCTCGTTTTTTTCCCTTTTCTATTGTAATTTCACAAAATCCCCCTTCAAAATGTACTGTTTATTTTACTTCAATCGGTTGACAATTATTTTTATTTATATACGTAGTAGATTCTTACGATAGGCACATGGATCCCGGGAACCTGGTGTTAAGAAACTACGTTCCCAATAAAACACTTCCGTTCTCCATTTTCCGCCAAACACTAGAGCATTGCGTGTTAAGTGGGAACTGGTGGGAAATGGAACTCAACGCTTTGCCTCGTTACCAGAGCGAGTAAATGAAAATATTAGATATTTTTCTTGAAGTGGTAATCGAACCCACAACCTGTCACATTTACAGTCGCACGCCTGTGCCATAAAATATATAATATATATTATTATTATAATATATATTATATATTTTGTCGAAACATTACTTTTTAGTCTAAAGACTGTTTCTGAAAAATAAAAAAAAAATAATAAAAAGCATGAGCTATGTTTTGAAAAGAGGCCAGTTGTGGCGCCGGGGCACAAAGTGTGTCTGTAAAGGCGACAGGTAGTGGGTTCGATTCCCTCTCAAAAAAATGTAATTTGTTAATTTCTTCACTCTGGTGCTGAGGTAAAACGCAACGTTGAGTTCCGTTAAATTTTTATACGTTTTCTAAATAAGTATAAATCAAAATTTTACTTCAAATTTATATACGAGTACTTTCAATTTTATTCTTTTTCGCAGACAGTTAAATAAATTGTTAAAAAACATTTTCAAATATATGTAGATATAGATTTGTATACTTTGTTTGTCTAAATGACACAGAAGGAGGGTAATGTGATGTAAATTGAGGGTAATGTCACATTCATAGATGTGTTTCTTTAGTACCACGTGAGATTTAAACGACTTTGTTGTGTTTTGATGAATGTAATGTTATCTATATCTCTATATAATAAAATCTTAACGAATCGGTGTCTGTTCTTGGAAGATATATAAGAAAATATATTATTTATTGCATTACTCTAACGTAATAGAACAAAAAAATATGATTATTAAAAATACTGAATTGTATTTTGGCAAGGTTTCCTAAATATTATTAGGACCTTGAATAAGTTCTTACTGTTTTTTGAAAGATGGCGATTTTATTGTGGCACTCTATGCATGGAATTTCATGGAATCACCAAAATAGTACTATATGTAACCTCAAATTATAGTAGAATAGTGTTTACTACAGTGTCAACTACATATTTATTTTCCCTTTGTGAAAATGTGTACTTTTGTGCCAAATAAAGTGTTTTTGCGGGGAATTTTATTGCACTGCTTTATTCAGAAAAAATCTGCAGCAGAAGCACACAGAATTCTCGTTGAGACAATGCTTTGTCGAATACAACGTGCAGAGACTGGTTTAGGCGCTTCAAAAGTAATGATTTTGACCTTGAAGACAAAGAGCGTTCTGGAGCACCGACAAAATTTGAAGACAGAATTGGAGGCATTGCTTGAAGAAGATCCATGTCAGACGTTAGTAGAGCTCGGGAAAACGTTACAAGTAGATGCGTCAACAGTTTCAAAACGTTTAAAAGCGTTAGGAATGATCCAAAAGCAAGGGCATTGGGTGCCGTATGAGTTGAAGCCGAGAGACGTAGAACGACGTTTTCTCATGTGTGAATTGTTGCTTCAACGGCAAAAGAGAAAAGGTTTTCTGCACCGTATCGTCACTGGGGATGAAAAGTGGATTCACTACGACAATCCAAAGCGAAAAAAATCGTGGGGCATGCCGGGTCACGCATCAACATCGTCGCCAAAACCAAATATCCATGGTTCTAAGCTTCTTCTCTGCATTTGGTGGGATCAGCAGGGCGTAATTTATTATGAGCTGCTTAAACCTAATGAAACTATCACGGGAGCTCGCTATCGACTTCAGTTGATGCGTTTGAGTCGCGCTCTGAAAGAAAAGCGGCCACTATACGAGCAGAGACACGACAAAGTGATTTTATTACATGATAATGCTCGGCCACATGTGGCAAAACCAGTCAAAACTTACCTGGAAACACTTCAATGGGAAGTTCTACCCCACCCGCCGTATTCACCGGACATAGCCCCCTCCGATTACCACTTGTTTCGGTCGATGGCGCACGGTTTAAGCGAGCAGCGCTTCCATTCTTTTGAAGAAGCCGAAAAATGGCTTGATTCCTGGATTGCCTCGAAAGATGAGTCGTTTTTCCGACGGGGGATTCAATTGCTACCAGAGAGATGGGAGAAAGTGGTCTCTAATGATGGTCAATACTTTGAGTAATGTTATTGTAAGCATTATATTTTAAATTATTTTTTTTTTAAACAAAAAAAACCTGTGAACTTATTCAAGGTCCTAATATATTTTTTTATTTCAATCGGTTTTTAAATAAAAAAAATCATATCGTTTTAAAGAATGTTATTCGACAAAATTACTATAAATAACCGTTTCATTCAATCGCTTGAAACTTTTCTTTTCAATACAGATATAGATATAGTTTTTAAAATGATATTTTTATTAGAAAACCACAGAAATCTAGATAAGTAAATTAATAATTATGTAGTTCAAGCAGGCGAAGCCGCAAGCGGTTCGCTAGTCATAAATAAATTGATGTAAGTAATTACACTACCATACCTCTTTTATAAAGTGAAACACACGTTGCTATGGCAACGCGAATTGTACGCGTCAATTAGTTCTCTGGTATATCTATAAAATCGCTTAACTTAATATTTTGCAGACAAACTCTATAGTGTAAGTGAACAAAGAAAGTAGTTAAAAAAGAAATTTTGGAATGTACACCTTAATTGAATGAAAATTCGGAGTTGAAGAAAATAGAGACGCTTATTTTAAAAATTAAATGTATTAAAAAATAAATTAATTTTAGAAAATAAATCAAATCTGAGGCCAGTCGTGGCGCAGCGGCACAAAGTGTGACTGTAAAAGTAGCGAGCGGAGTGTCTTACATTAGGTAAGACACTCCGCTCGCTACTTTTACAGTAGCGAGCGGAGTGTCTTACCTACAGCTGCTCTGCCCCCCACTTTTTGCCGAATTCTGGAGGCATTGCGTGTTAAGTGGCAGAACTCAACGCCGCGCTTTGCCTCGACACCAGAGCGAAGAAATGAATTTTAGAAAATATTTCGTGATAAAAGAGAAAGCCACGTGGGCAAAAGATAAGCTACTCTATAATATAGATAAATATGTTACTATCACAAATACTAGATAGATATGTATTATACATATCTATGCTAAAAGCCATATTATTATTTGGGAACGGAGTATCTTAACTCTAGATTCCCTCTGCCTACCCTGCCGTGTGCGGGATTCAGCGTGAAGTTGATTATTTTTTAAACCAATTATGAATTTCACACAGATACAGAAAGAGTCACAGGCAGAAGTTAGTATGCAATGTATTGCACATTGAATTCAAAAATGATGAAATAACTCCTTTCTCACACTCAGGAAAAACAATATTTATAGAATTGTTTCGGATCAGCGACCGCTGTGGGAAATAGTAGTAACGGTTCTCGTAGCTTGATTACGGACGCCCAAGGCTAGCATCCTCATTAAAAATGCATGTACCTACTAGTGAGTCACTAGTTAGTTAAAAAAAAGGCTAATTTAGGTTAAATATGTCCCTAGTAGTGACTAGTAGTCTTAATACAACTCATAATATAATTGTGGTCATGTTACTACTATGAGGCCCTTATTTATAAATCGCTCTTAAACCTGATATCGATCTTGAGATGCCGTTTTCATGTATAAATAATATATCTATAAATGAAAACGGCATCTCAGGATCGATCTCGGTTGGTTCGTCGCGCGGTTTGAGATTGTAACAAATCAGTGTTGTTGTATACATGACCGCGCGTCTCCACGCGTGCCCGCGCGCACCACCATGTACCGCGCACAAGATCTTGTACCGGCCCTCACCGCGCGGCGACCCACGGTTTAAGCTCTACAATTCTGTATTCTCTCGATCTCGATCTGTATTACTCGATCTGTATTACTCGATCTGATACGCAAGGCATTCGACTGCGATCGCCAACTCTTTTCTCTCCTTCAGGGTCGAGCTACTCTCGCCCCTTCCCGGTCAACAGCAATAAAGCCAACAGTAATAAAGCCAAGTCGGAAACAAAAAGGAAAAGAAAAAGAAAATGGAGGACGAGATATTTATTGATTTACTAATTAAATAAATTATGCCTTAATGTTACTATCAATTTTTTTTGATGATGATATGCATTATCTTACACCACCCTTTGTAAGTTACAAATCCTTTTCAACACAATCATACAAAAAGTCAAAGGATGCAATCAACATCCTAAAGTACTTGTAAAACCGATCTTCGTTCGTTTAGTGTGTGATATAAAATCACAAACAGGTTTAAAGAAAGTCTTTGACTCAAAATAGGGTGAACCCACTATCATCTTTGCTTTCAAAGAGGATGTCGCACCTTGCGGTATAAAGCCCACAAGCAAACGGCTTCCTCCATGTCATTCTCACTGAATGTATACACTAGAATGCCGCCGCCAACAGCTAACTCGCGCGGCAGCTCGCCTTTCCGCGCATTTATATAGCCTAATACCGACACAAAATCTGGTAGATCCGACAGATTATAAAAATATATTTAAAAAAAATACTTATAAGTATTTCAATATAGCAGAATACACGAGTATGACTTTTAGTACTTTTAATTAATCTTTTAGAAATATTTTTAATTAAACTATTTAACTGAATTAACCTCGTATATTTACCACTACGTGTTTACTAAGTCTTTATTAGGGGTCGCAACATCGGACCATTCAAAACCGGGATTTTCTATATCGACTTCAGAAAAATCCCGGGATCCCGGTTTTTTCGATATTTTTGGGATTTGACAAAATAAGTAATTTTTTTTATCGAGAAGAATGCAAGAGAGATCTGAAAGGCTGTTGTGGGAGGCCCAAGGAGGCTTTAGACCTGGAAGAGGGTGTACGGACCAGATCTTTTCCCTCCACGTGACCATGGAAAAATTTGTGGCTGTTAACCAAAAAGTTTTCTGTTCTTTTGTGGACTTGGAAATGGCGTTTGACAGAGTTGTAAGAGCGAAATTATGTGAGATACTACCCCGGTACAATGAGCGGACCCTTGCTGTAGGCTGTAAAGTCTCATTACAGAGATCACTCAGCCTGCGTGCGAGTAGCTGGCATGTAGCCCTTTTTTTTATTATGAAAAAGGACAAGGCAAACGAGCGTTCGGGTCACCTGATGGTAACTGATTACCGCCGCCCACGACCCCGTGCAACACCAGAGGAGCTACAGGTGCGTTGCCGGCCTTTAAGGTGGAGATAGACGCGCTTTTTGAAGGTACCCATTTCATATCGACCTGGAAACACTGCCGCGGGTAGGCCATTCCACAGTTCCGTGGTGCGAGGAAGGAAATTCCTACGAAGCCTTAGCTGCATTGATGAGACGGCAAAACGTCAGCACAGCTGCGCGTTTGGTCGTACACAGTGCAGTTTTGGTACCGACACTGTTATACGGCAGCGAAACGTGGGTATTACCGAAGAAGAATGAAGAAAAGATGAATGCAGTGGAGATGCGGTCTTTTCGTAGGATATGCGGAATCAGCTTAGCCCGAGGTACACAAAATGGCAGGTACTAGCGAGGATGTCACGGTGAGAATGAAGAAGAACGTGCTCAGCTGGGGGCGTGCTGTGGGCACGTCGAACGAATGAGTGATGAAAGAATGGCAAAAAAGATTTATGATGGAAAAGTAAGTGGTAAGAGAGGTAGGGGGAGACCCCCATTGACCTTCGAAAACACATTATCAAAGTTACTGGAGGAAGGTCACTTAAAAAGCATGAGGACCCCCCGGAGGACATGTATGAAGAGATTGATGACAGTGGACGAGGCGAAAGAGGTATGTAGATACCTTTAGCGTTTGGCGCTCCGTTCTCTCTGACTACCCCGCTAGGGATAAAGCGTGAAGCTAGTTTAGTTTAGTTTTTTTTTGTAATTTTTCAAGCTTCTTATTTTTAAAGTTAAGTTAGGAGAATATTTTTAGGGAAATAGTAAATTAAATTATATTTACTAAATAAAAGAATTTGACGTGCAACAAAGACGCGCAACAACGACGCGCAATGAGAAAATACGGTACTGCGCGTTCGTTGGTCGGACCGGTCAAACTCAGTTAATGTCATAAAATTCCGTATTTTGAAGAAAACTCATCGCTTACTTTTGTTGATGTTATGTACCATTGTATATCTTAAAGAAGCCTGGATTTAATAGCAGGCACGTTTTAATTCGAATAACTAACTTTTAACTTTGTAAAAACCGAAAATATCGAAAATCCCGGTTTTTTATAAAATTAAAACCGGGATTTTTAAGACCTATATTTGGTCCAATATCCCAGGATTTTTGAATCCCGGGATCCCGGATTGCGACCCCTAGTCTATATATACTACATCAATAATTTTACCACTACATGTGATCACGGACTACTGCAAAATGTTCGAAACGTCATTGGTTGCACAAAAATGTATACTACTAAATATACGCAATTAATCCAGTTAAATAATTTCATTTATAATATGTATATTAATAATCGTGAATATTAAATATCTTACTATTTTTATAAATATTTTTTCAGCAGACAGAGGCAGAACACTAGGTCTTCAGGTTCCCGGGAACCTAGTGTTAAGACTCGCGTTAAATCATTTTCTATTCTTGTTGCAGAAGTAACTCACACGATGAGAAGGAAATGCAACTTTCGTCGGAGCCACTACAGCTGGGCAAACCCCCTCGTACCTGCTACCCTCTAGTCGTTATTCTGGCACGTGATCAACGTGACACCGCTGAACTGAGGCCTGATGATACGGTAAATTTAATATACTAAGTTTCTTTCTCTTTCGCTGTATTCTGCATGTACTGAGTAGGTGGAGGGAGCCCTAGTGTTAAGATACTGCTCTCCCCACTTTCCGCCGAATTCTGGAGGCATTGCGTATTGAGTGGCGGAACCCAACGCCGCGCTTTGCCTAGACATCCGAAGAACTAATGAAAATATTAAATATTTTATTTTCCCGAGTGGGAATCAAATCCACAACCTGTCACGTTTACAGTCTTACGCTTGTGCCCCTGAGCCGCCACAACTGGCCTCATATACAAAAAGTTCTGATTAAAAATTGTGCTGATGAGGAAACTGTTCACTATACCGTTTTAACGTTACAAACAATAACACAATACGCTTACATCTACGCTGCTAGCTGCTAAGAAAATTAGGTCGTGGGGTCCAATTCCCTCTCGAGGATATGCAATATTAAATATTTTAATTCCCTCTAGTAAAGAGACAAAGCGCGGCGTTGAGTTCTGCCACAAAACACGCCAAACCCCCAGAATTCGGCGGAAAATGAGGAACAGAAGTAGATTAACACTAGATTTCCCGATTCCCTCTACTTACCCTGCAATGTGCGGGACACAGTGTGATATTAATTTGTGTAAACGGAATTTAAATTGAAATATTTACTAAGTCTTCTATATTTACTACATCAATAATTTTTAAATATTTTAGAAAATATTATTACAAAATTTGTTTATTATTTTAAGTTCAATACATTATATGAACTTATTTTTTTTTTCATTATATCCTGCACACTGCAGGGTAGGCAGAGGGAAGAACCTAGTGCTAAGACACTCCGTTCTACATTTACCGCCGAATTCTGGAGGTATTGCGTGTTGAGTGGCGGAACTCAACACTGCTCTTTGCTTCAACACCTCTAGTGTTAAGGCGAAGATGTGAAAACATTAAATATTTCATTTCCTCGAGCGGAAATCGAACCTTTGTGCCCCTGCGCCACGACATGCTATTAAATATGTGCATGCATAATTAATTATGTATATATATGGCTGTTAATTCAGTAAACGCAATTTTTGAACAATATTCTTAGAATTCTCATAAATTGTTACTGTTTAATAAAACTAACGTTTTCATTTCAATTTCAGCATTATCGTGGATAATAGTTTTTAATTTATTATTTTTAATATAGTATTTCGAGGCCAGTCGTGGCGCAGCGGTACGAAGTATGACTATAAAACCGACTGGTTGTGGGTTCGATTCCCACTCGAGGAGATGAACTAAACTCAACACGCAATGCCTCCAGAATTCGGTAGAAAGTGGGGAACGGAGTGTCTTAACACTAAGTTCCCTCTGCCTACCCTGCTGTGTGCGGGATACGGCGTGAAGCTGATTTTTTTTAATTTAGTATTTTATGACCAACCCACAATTCTACATACCTATATGTATAAAATATATGTATCAAATAGAGTTTTTTTTTTAATATTGTTGGAAGTTGTGACGGTTGTGGACTCGATTCCTACTAGAGGAAATGAAATATTTTAATATTTTCCTTTCCTCGCTTTGGTAACGAGGCAAATAGCGTTCTGTTCCGCCACTCAACACACAGTTCCTCGCAATTCGCCGGAAAGTGGGTAACGGAAGTGTCATAATAGAGACGGAGTGTCTGAACACTAGGTTATCAGATTCCCAGGTTAGGTTATCAGAACACATTTGATCTATGTTTCTATGTTTATTAATAACGAGAAAAAAATGTTTCGTGTAATCATTATCAAAAACAATTATAGGTATAGTATGTAATAGTAATAATATATATAAGTAGTTAGACAATATTCAGCGTTGAGTTGCGTCGCTTAATATGGAATGTCTTAAAAGTTGAACGGAATTAAAGAACGTAGTGTCTAAGAAATTCTAAGAACACTAAGTTTTCTCGGCCTATCCTACTATACGGGGTAAAACATGAAGCTCTTATAATAATAAAAATCAGCTTCACGCTGTATTCCGCACACAGCAGAGTAGGCAGAGGGAACATAGTGTAAAGACACTCCGTTCCCCACTTTCTGCCGAATTCTGGAGGCGTTGCGTATTGAATAACAGAACTCAACGCCGCGCTTTGCCTCGACACCAGAGCAAAGAAATGCAAACATAAATTTAAATAAATATTTCATCTCCTCGAGTGGTAATCGAACCCACAATCAGTCGGTTTTACAGTCACACTTTGTGCTCCTGCGCCACGACTGGCCTCTAATAATAATATATATTTATTAATAATAATTATATATTTTTTTTAATTCCAGGTAGCGCTAATAACCATAGTCCACATCAGAGACGACCAATGTCAGTTGCCCAGCGGTATTATAGCACAGTATTTAAAACAGGCAAACGGGCACTTGTCATGCTTAAAGGTATAGTAAATTAAAGTAGAGAGGAACCTAAATGAATAAAACGAAGGCGAAATGTTTTTTTTTTAAACGAAAATGAACGCTAGTGAGAAGACCTTTTCGCAGGGAGATAAACAACACTTTGTTTAGTGACACGGAATAGTTTTCCAAAACTTCATAATTTGATCATCTTACGTGGCGTCCTAAAGTATTTATTTAGTTAAGCTCGTTTTTCCATTTTGACAGTCGGTTTTATTTTATTTTAATAATATTTTTATTTCAATTCAAATTATAGCTTCACGGTGTATCCCGTATATACCAGGATAGGCAGAGGGTACTTGAGAACCTATTATGCACATTGAGACACTTCTGTATCCCTCTTTTCGCTATATTTTGGAGGCATTGCGTGTTGTTTGGCGGAACTCAACGCCGCGTGTTGCCTCCTTGCCAGAGCAAGTTGCAAAGGTATGTATTTTTTTTTAATAAAATGACCTCCCACAGCAACTGTACGTGTCGAGCGAGACGGACGCGTGCCCCAGCGACGCGGACATGGGCGAGTACGCGCGCGAGGCGCTGTGCTGCGTGTGCGCCGCCGCGCCGCTGTCGCGCGCGCTGCTGCCCTGCCGGCACGCCTGCCTCTGCGCGAGGTGCCTGCGTGAGTACTCCTATAATATAGCTTCACGCTGTATCCCGCACACAGCAGGGTAGGGTGAGGGAATCTAGTGTTAAGACACTCCGGTCGTGACGCAAGGGGCACAAAGTGTGACTGTAAAACCGTCTGGTTGTGGGTTCGATCCCCACACAAGGAGATGAAATATTTATGTAAATTTATATTTCCATTTCTTCGCTTTGTCGTCGAGGTATTTAATGTTACTTATTTAGAAAACCTATAAAAAATTTAAAGTGTCAGGATTTGGACCCGTGTTTCTAGAGGAATTTCGTCGCTCGTAACTTGATGAGATCGTATGACTAATAAGTGTACCGCTACGTTTAAATTTTTATGCGATTTCTTAATAAAATATTACCGTCCTTAGCGTGGCATAACACTTTAAAAATGTAAAAAATATTTAATATTTTCATTTCCTCGCTTTGGTAACAATACAAAGCGCGGCGTTGAGTTCCGCCACTCAACACAAAATGCCTTCAGAATTCGGCGGTAAATGAGAAGCGGATTTGTCTTAATGGAAAACGGAATGTTCATTACTCAGTGAAAGACTTATTTATCAACTTACTGATTTATTATAACAACGCGACGTTAAGTTCCGTTAATCAACACGATGATTTTATTTTTTGGTGAAGTATATAGTGAACGATCTTATATACATATTTAATTATAGTAGCCCATGTTAAAGGTTCTGTTTTCATGAATATTTCGTCTTTTCTACAATCAATGTTTTGTAACAACTGGGTCAATGCAAACAACTTTTAACCAAGTTAATATTTTTATTGAATTAAAAAGTCGTTCAACATTTTAAATGTGATGGGTATTGAACTTGGCACCTCTCGGAAAACGCTTCCCCAAGTTAATTGTTTTAATTGACTATTTGTATAGTACAGGTTCAATTCTGATAATGTATCAATATTATTTACGAATTTTACTAAAGAAACATGCATTTTTCAGTTTAATATGACATATAACGTTATATTTAATAGATTGTTTCTTTATTTTTTTATTTACTTTCTTAGAATTGCATCATCTGCAGTTTCCAAGAGGCGCGGATTCAAATTTCTTGTGTAATACTCTATACGTTCTCTAAATTTTTATTTATCTAAGTGTGAAATAATACTTCAAACATATAACAAATATATAAAATAAAAATCATTACTTAGTAACGAAAACCGTATCAAAATTGTCAGTTATCCAAAAGAATAATCTACGAAGAAACAAACTAACTTTACCGACTCTTTAATCAGACAATATACTATTTAAATACAAATAAACATACAGACATATATGTAAATGTCAAACAAAATATTACATAATAAAGTTGGATTTAATTAACATTAATTTAAATATTTATTAACTTGGCTCTGTGCGTACGATCGAAATTCGATTTAAATGATGTTCTACATACAATCGACGGCTTAGTTAAGCATGCACAACGCATTTCCAATGATTTCGGTTTGTTCACTCTCGTGTTGGCTTACAATCTATATGTAAATTCAGTTTAAATTATGGCACAGAAAATATTTGATTTTCCACGCGATGGTTGTAAGTTTGATTCTCGCTTGGGATATGCTTGTTTTTTTCTTCGCCGGCATGGTATTGGGTCATTTATAGGAATTTGTAGAGAACGTGAGGAGTTTCTAAGTTCTTTTTTTCTAGGTTCTTTACTTATTCCTTACGAGGCCAGTCGTGGCGCAGAGGCACAAAGTGTGACTGTAAAACCGACTGGTTGTGGGTTCGGTCCCCACTCGAGGAGATGAAATATTTACTTAAATTTATATTTCCATTTCTTCGCTCTGGTGTCGAGGTTAAGCGCGGCGTTGAGTTCTGCCACTCAACACGCAATGCCTCCAGAATTCGGCAGAAAGTGGGGAACGNACAAAAATAAATGTTTCAAATATTTAATAAATAGCATTCTCTCTTTCTAAAGGGATACATGCTAAAAAAAATGTAATAAGTATATAAAAGTTTCGACATATGCATGTAGGTTAATTATATTTTATGGACGTTTCCCAAGAGGCGCGGGTGCAACGTTATACGTTTTTTTTTTGCGTTTCTAAATATTTTCTTTGCCTTAGTGCTTTAGGAATATTTTTTAGCTTTATACAAACCCCGCACATAGAAAAAAATTCTGTTAAGACACTACCATTCCCATTAAAACATTTCCCACTTTCCGTCGAATTCTCGAAGCATTGTGTGTTGATATGCGGAGCTCAACGCCGCGCTTTGCTTTCGTTATCAGAGCGAAGAAATTATAATATTAAATATTTCATTGCCAAACCAATTAAGAAATATAAAGTACCTAATTTTTTATTGTATAAATAGATTATTGATACAGTGCTAGGTGTTAAAACTCCGTTGTAATTCAATATGTGTTCTTCCCACATAAAATTATGTTAGACAAATAAAACGTTTCGCGACATATCTAAATATGTACCATACATATATGAGAATTAAGATGTCGGCCCGTGATTGAGTTTTGATATTTATTTTGTAAAGTTTACGTTCCAATTAGACTTGGTGCTGTGCACTCATTTGAAGATGAGGCCAGTCGTGGCGCAAGGACACAAGTGTGTGACTGTAAACACGACTGGTTGTTGTAAATAAAATATGCATGGTAATAAACATAAATAACATAGTTAATTATGAATAATACAAAATATATATTTTTAATACCATATTAATCGAGACGAGTTCGTGTATTGTCGTCCCGAGTGTCGCAACCGTCGTTCTGTCTATATGGTGGTGGTGGTGGTGCTTAAAAGGCAACGGTCGAGTCGAACTCTTAAGTACTACGGTACTAATAAATATGATGCGCATAAACACTCGTACCAAGTATATTATAAATATAATGTAATAATTCGAAGCCTATTTAGGATCGAATTTCTTATAAAGGCAATATATGTGTAGGAGCGACACATATTGTGGTTCAAAGTGATCTTTGACCATT
This sequence comes from Heliconius hermathena, assembly GCA_013403705.1. Classification (NCBI taxonomy): domain Eukaryota; kingdom Metazoa; phylum Arthropoda; class Insecta; order Lepidoptera; family Nymphalidae; genus Heliconius; species Heliconius hermathena. The sequence goes on along the minus strand of JAAIXJ010000037.1, from coordinate 735,344 downwards.
ATTATAATATTAAATGTTGACAAACGAAGCGAGATATCGATTTTTTTTATTCTTTATTTTCACTTTATTTTGACGTGTAGAACCTAAAAGTAGTTTCAAATCGCGGCGCCCCGGAAATAGAATAGTACTCTTGCCAGTTTCGCTACTCAGCATGCAATGCCTCCAGAATTCGGTGGAAGATGGGGAACGGAGTTTCTTAACCCTAAGGTTTCTCTGCCTACAACGTGAAGCTAATTAAAGATGCATACGAACTTAAATTAAACAAAAATCTCTAAGTAAAGTACGGTCGACAAGTCGTGGCCGCCAGAAGCTAGTTGTGGATAGGTGGTTTTAATGCAATTTTTTACTCTTGATTTTTTTCTTCGCGAATGAACTATGCGCAGTGAACTATGAGGAACGGAGTGTCTTAACACTAGGTTCCCTCTGCCTACCCTGCTGTGTGCGGGATACAGCGTGAAGCTAATTTTTAATTTTTTGAACTATGCGCTAAATTTCAAAAACTATAACATCTGGCTAACCACGACTCGTCGACCTTACTGTACTCTGGTTTAAGATATTGCGGCGTTATGTTACATCATGCAATATTTGTATATAAGTTGTTGAGAACTGAATGATTAAGTAATAAAAAAAAGATATGAGAGAGAGATAAGCAGGTTATAAACATATCATTACAAAAAACATATAAACAAATATATTACTTGTGATGTGATGTCAATGTACCATACATTGACATCACATCACAAGTAATATATTTGTTGTAGTGGTCAGAGCGATTATTAAAGAGAGCAGGTTCAAATCTCGCTACGTTCTAGATTTAAACGTTTTCTAGATTTATCTATTTTTGCTTCCGAAGTGTGGAATAACACGTCTTATACGCATACAGCGGCTGCTTTCTAAATTCAGGTACATTATTGTGACTATGCTTGTAATATTATTTATTTTAACATGTAACAACCATTATTAGCAAGCCTAAATATTTGTTTTCTTTTACATTTATATAATATTTCACGCTGTATCCCGCACATGGAAAGGTCGCCAGAGAGAACCTCTCCACGGAATTCTGAAGGAATTGTGTGGAAAACGTTTTAAATGATGGAACTCAACACCGCGCTCTGCCTCGTTACCAAAGCGAGGAAATGAAAATATTAAACATTTCATTCCCCCGTGTGGAAATCCGTCCCAGTCCGTCTACAGTCGCACTAAATAAATAAAAATGTCTTGTTAGACATAGTGCGGCGTTGGGCTACGTCAGTGTCTATAAACGAGCGTAAATAATCTCTACATCTAATATATTTCTAATAAACTAACTAAAATGATAATACGTTAACGTACGTTCTTAACGTATGCCTTAGTGGTCAGAGCGCCTGGTCGGTTTCCAGGAGGCGCGGGTTCGAGTCTCGCTACGTCCCAGTTTTTATATGTTTTCTAAATAAGTAAAATGATAATTTTCATTAATATTTTACCGCAGTGCATGGATGTAGGATATTTTATTGCAACCTAATAATCATATATAGTGATTACTGACCTAGTATACAACGCCCACTCTTAATAAGGGATATAAACCTGTTATTATAGTTACAATATGTAAACAGAGCAGGTAGTTATATACATACATACATACATATAATACATAATATACATATATACATACATACAAACATACATACATACATTATGCATGAATCGACGCTACAAATACTCAACGTCAAGTTTCTTGTTTGTGTTATAAATGTAAATTTATTTGGAAGAATGAATGAATATTCTGAAATATTTTGTAAGTACTACTAAGTAAGTAGAGGTCAGTCGTGGCGCGGGGGCACAAAGTGTGACTGTAAAACCGATTGGTTGTGGGTTCGATCCCCACTCGAGGAGATAAAATAAATATTTAAATTTATATTTCCATTTCTTTGCTCTGGTGTCGAGGCAAAGCGCAGCGTTGAGTTCTGCGACTACAACACGCAATGCCGCCGGAATTCGGCAGAAAGTGGGGAGCGGAGCGTCTTAACACTAGGTTCCCTCTGCCGACCCTGCTGTGTGCGGGATACAGCGTGAAGCTGATTCATTTCTTTATATATACCCCATTTAGCTCTATTGTTTTTTTATCGTTACATATTTTATATATTTTATTTTTGTTGTATTTTATTATAAAAAGCAAAGATAATTTATGTTCATATTCCAAAGTTACTTTAAAAAAAAATATCGTTATCATCAATTAAATAAGCTCGTCCTGGCGCTGTGGGATAGGGTCAAACTGTAAACGTGGTAGTTGAGGGCTATATATCCAGTCTTGGAGTGAATTATATTCAAAACGCGGCGTTAAAATACGCTGCTTGACACGCTATTTCTCTGTTCCTGTAGGAAATTATGCAGGGTTCCCTGAAATAAACAATAGTATTAATAATAAAATTGTTTTTTATACATCCATTATCTTAAAGTAAGTCTTAAGTTAAGTCTTATATATTTTAAAATAAAAATAAACCAATGAGCTTCACACTGTATCCCGGACATAGCAGAGAGAACCTAGTGTTAAAAGACTCCGTTCTCCACTTTCTGCTGAATTTTTCCAAGCTTTTCATGTGGAGTGGCAGAACTCAACGATGGGCTTTTGCCTTGTTGCCAGAGCGAAGAAATGAAAATATGAATAAACAATAATTCAATCCCCCAAATAGGGATCGAACCCACAACTTGTGCCCCAGCGTCATGATTACCTAGGTTTTCTTATTCTTTTAATATCAATGTATATAAATCGATGACTACATGTATTTTCTGGAATTGCATAAGAGACGCACTTGGTATTCTACATAGATCTTTCTCTTGGATAAATCTTCCTACGCGGAGCTTCTTTCGTATTCGATGCGAGGTGCGATGATCTGCATCGGCCAATGACAATTGAAAAGGGTGTGGTTACATTGGGAATATATATTATAAATAAAAAAAATCAGCTTCACGCTGTATTCCGCACACAGCAGAGTAGGCAGAGGGAACCTAGTGTTCAGACACTCCGTTCCCCACTTTCTGCCGAATTCTGGAGGCATTGCGTGTTGAGTGGCAGAACTCAACTCGCGCTTTGCTTCGACACCAGAGGGAAGATGTGAAAATATAAATTTAAGTAAATATTTCACTTCCTCGAGTGGGGATCGAACCCACAACCAGTCGGTTTTACAGTCACACTTTATGCCGCTGCGCCACGACTGGCCTCATATATTATTTTTTGCGAATATATAATTATTTTATGCAATGTTTTTTATTTGCATCAATTTACATATAAAACTTGTAGGCATTTAATTTTGTTTAATATTTCTACCCTTAATATAGTTAAGTTTTCCTTATTAAAATGAGAAGATAGAAAATAAATCGACAGTTTTAGCTTCATGCTGTATCCCGCATATAGCAGGATTTCAGCGAAAAATGAAGAACTGAAGTGTCTAAATGAGAACACAGTGTCTTAACACTAGGTTTCCAAGTTCAATTTACTCACCCTTCTACTAAATATATATTTTTTTAATAAATAAAACAAACCGCTAAACGCTGCCACAGTTATCTCTATATAAAATCAATATTCAATTCACAGTCCTCACATCCGATAGCATCGGTGCCAATGTCGGTACTTTAAACTTTAGACCTTACGCGGCGACCTTCACCGCGTATGGGACTGTTAATGTTAGGGACGTCTAATAAACTATACTATCTACAGTATTGTACTATAATAAAAAGCGTTGTGAAATAAAACAACATTTTTTTGTTTTATCTGGTGATGAGTCTGTTTGTTATGCCCTTTCGGCCGTTTCGTGATAAATTGACTGATTTTTGTTACTAAAAAATCAAAATTAAATTAGCTTCACGCTGTATCCCGCGCACAGCAGGATAGGAAGAGGGAACCTAGTGTTCAGACACTCCGTTCCCCACTTTCCGCCGAATTCTGTTGCAGAGCGGCGAAGAAATGAAAATATAAATGTAAATAAATATTTCACTTCCTCGAGTGGGAATCGAACCCACAACCAATTTAGTCGATTTTACAGTCACATTTTGTGCCCTTGCGCCACGACTGGCCTCGGTAAGTTATCAAAGTTGTAAATATATATAATGCAATATTATGAAGGGATAGGAGATATGTATCTTAGATATTACAAAGCTAATGAGTTTATTTGGTTGAACGCGCCATCTCAGGAACCACTGTTTCGAATTAAAAATGTTTTTTTTTGTTTTCGATAGCTCATTAATAAATGAGGGAGGCTATTTACATTACATCGTTAATCGTTTCGATGTAAGCTATAGTTAACATGGGCGTAGGAATATGAGAGCTCGTTTGGTCTGTGCCCAACTCAGAAATTTAATAACAAAAAAAAATATCTTTGACAAGTAAAGAAACTCTTATACACGAACGGATCTGTTAAAAAGCTTACATCCAGAATTTCTTTTAAAAGTCTTAACGAAAACAAAAGTAAATTAATTATTTTCTTTGTTTTATCTATTTTATAAATTATTTGGATTTGTAAAGTATTGTATGAAATGTAGCTTCCAACGCTGTAGTATCTCTTTTGTTAATACCGGGTATGAAATTTCGACGTGATTGTGTATAAGTGTTAATACCGTGAGCTCGGACTTACTCCAAGAAGCGCCAGTTCAAATCTAATCCATCTATGTTATATTTTTTAAACAATTTCATAAATCTAGACCACTTTGTCATTATCCACGAAGATTATGAAAGCTTTTTTTCTCGTATAGTCTCTTTTTCAGAGTAAGCAAAGGGGGGAACCTAGTGTGTAAACACTGTGATCTTCAATTTCAACTTTAATGGTGTTAACAGTTGGAACCTAAGCCGTGTTTTGCCTTGGCGCCAGAATCGAACTTACGACCGTCGCGCTTATAGTCACACGCTTATGTCTCTGCGCCACAACAGCCTGTGCGCTGTGTCGTTATAGAAATTATGAAAACTTATCTTTTGTTCTTCTTTTTATCTATAAGAAACTGAACATTTTTTTAGTAAAATGTATTGGTGAAAATAAGGAAATAAATAAAACTATTATACATATTATATAATAGTATTAATATATTTAGAAGGAACTGAATCAAAAAAAAGTGTTAGGTGGTGTGGTGTGTTAGGCGTACCTTTACAAAAAAACTCATAAATACATTACATGTGTATGACAATGAAAACGAAACAAGAACGGGTCAAAATTAATTATTGAGTGTTAGTTTATACTTTATTGCACACAAAAAAAAACAGAAAAGAAATAAATACAAAATAAACAAGTTAATCAGTGTTATTCAGTAGTAATAAAAATATTTAGGAGAGACGTCACTTTGGAGACGCGTGATGGTACCAAGAAATATATAAGATGGCTTTTTACTGTCTTTTCCCTGATGATGTAATGTATAGAAGTAAGTAAAGAGAACCTTCGTATAAAGAAACTTTTCAAATTACCATTTGAACTTACACTCATCGAGTCTAGTTATTCATGCATTTCCCAATTTCGCCACAAATTCATTTAGAAACAAAAAGCATTGAGAACATTTTTTTTGTTAAAATTCCATGTTTCTATTAGTCCGAATCGATAATTACCTATCAAAAATCAATAATTTGTATCCTAATCTACATAATTGTTTTCAAAATGGCATTTCTATATAAAACTTTTTATTATTATACTGAAATGTGCATCGTATGTCTTAAAAGTTGATGTTTGGCTTAAATGCGTAAAAATGGTCATATTTGAAAAACAGGATGATTTGATAATATTCGATTTGATATTCGATTTCCAATCGAAGAAATTTGGTATTTAATATCTTCATTTTCTCACTCTCGTAATTAGATTTCAGCGGAAGATGGGGAACGGAAGTGTCTTAACACTAGGTTCCCTCTCCTTATCCTGCTATATGCAAGATACAGGTGAAGCCAATAATCAAATATCATAAAAATAACTATAAAAATTACATGTTTTCTTATTCCAGCTAAACTCGACAAGTGTCCAATATGCCGGAGTGCGATAACCAGCTACTTCTGCATCCGCAACGAGGAGGAACCGCTGTCAGAACTGAAGCAGCAGTTTCCTTTCAACCGGCGTATTCTTAATCTATTCCATTATCATTAAGGTGAGATAACTCACTTTTATATATGATTAGTATAATTGAGGCTAGTCGTGTCAGTAGACGCGACGTTGTGAGTTCGATTCCAACTCGAGGAACTGAAATATTAAATATTTTCATTACTTCGCTCTCACTCAACACGCAATGCCTCAGCGGGATGTGGAGAGCGGAGTATCTTGACACTAATCTACCTCTACCTAACCCGCTACTGGTGGGAACCCGCTACTAGAGTACATTTAAATAAGAATATTGAAAATATACTTTATTACACATAAAACATGTAATAAATATAAAATTAAAAGGTTAAATTAACAAAGGTGGGTTTATATACTATGTATACAAGTCTGTCTGTACTATCATTATCAAAAGAAAATCAGCTTCACGCTGTATCCCGCACACATCAGGTTAGGCAGAGGGAACCTAGTGCTAAGATCCAATTTTCTTCCGAATTCTGGAGGCATTGCGTGTTGAGTGCCCGGACCCAACACCGCGCTTTTCTTCGATACTCGACACCAGAGTGAAGAAATGAAAATATAAATTTATAGAAATATTTAAAAAATAATAATTAAATTATTTTAATTTAATTTATACATTAAAATAATAATTTTAATGTATAAATTAAATTAAAATAAAAAGTAAGAAGTTAAAAACATCATTTAACAAGATGAACAATAAATAATAATAAACTTTTTTTTCCAGACCGATCTCCACTTGACTGCATTGAGGGTATTGTGATAGCTGTGTATGTGTAAAAAGACATTTCGTTTGTATGGCTGTTCGTTAATAACTACTAAACTAATAGATTAAAATTATTATTTTTATTTTGTGTATACTTTTGATTGATATCGTATATGACTAGTCCTTAATGCTTTTTAGTTCTTATGTTTTTTAGTCATTATAAAATCTTATGATTAGAGTCAATTCATTTATTTCTTATATCTAATATACTTTTCTTTGTTTTTAATATAGATTAATATTAAGGTATATGTATTTTATTTTCTTCAAGCATCTCTTCACGCGATGAGCAGAGAGAACAGAGTGTTATATCACTATATTGTTTTTGTTTTTAATACATTATTCGGAAATGCTTGAAATTAAAATAGTGCATGTCATATTCTAATTATTATTGATTATTTTATCACGATGTCTCATTTTTTTGACAAAAAAAAAACTAAAAAGAAATCGATTTTAATGTGTTCCTAATAAAAATAATATTTTTATTGTATAATATTTTTTTTGTTTATTTACATTTATTTATTTTACATGATTAATTATTAATATTTATCTGGTATTATACAAAATTGAGCAATGGAGCAATTAAAAATAGTGTGGGTGCAATGTATGCAACTGTGATAAAAGCTTTGTGAATTAGCGACCGTATTGTAAATAGTTAGTTAGTTTAAAAATTTAAATGTGAAAACAATAATGATGCAGTTTTCACTATATCGTAAACAACAGGCACTATAGAGGTGTTTAAGTGTTTATTATTATGTATATATATTATCTGTAATAACACATTAAATGTAATCGATTTTAATTATAAAAAAATCGATATTCAATTTTGATTTTTAATCGATTGTAATAACTGAATATACTAATTTGTTGTTGTATTATAAATGGTCTTCCAATAAAATTATGAAAATAATAATTACATTACAATATTGCTACTATTTTTTGATTAATAATTAAATTTCTCAGATTCTCAGATTAATAATTAAATCTTATTAATTATAATAATCCGAATAGGTGTGGCCTTTTGACATTCTAAATATCTAAAGGACCTCTAATAATAAAAAAAATACCTTCATATAAATTTGTATAACGTTAGACATTTTTACTAATATCTTATTCTATACAGACAATTAATAGTTTAATCTTATTAATCTATAAAATTATTACATTATTTTTATTAATAATTAGCAAATAAAAATTGTAAATATTTATATATGATCGTAATAAATTATTAATGAGTCTCTTGTGGACAACTGTAACTGTAAACACTATTGTTGTGAATTTGATTCTAGCCCCGAGCTAGATTATAATTAAATTATTTTTATTTTCTCGCTCTAATACACAAAGCACAGCGTTAAGTTCTGCATCTACATGCAATGTCTCGAAAATTGGGTAGTGCATGGGAAACTGAATGTCTTATCACTTTTCTTTCTTTCTGCCTATCCTGCTATGCGGGAAAAAACGTAAAGCTACTCTTTTTACTAGTTTTTCTTTGACTTGCCGTGTTAGTATGTGTGGTGGTGTATATGAGGTCTTACAAACTCTATTTGAACCACTTCAAATCCCAGTTCAGGGATTTTTCATTGGGCTGAAATTTGGAATATGACTTCTGTACTTGTAACAATATTAATATTGATATGTCAATATTGTTGTTAACTCAAAATGGCTGCCGTAACAAAATGGCGGGTTACAAATTTTCACACTTCCCACCTAATATGGGTATCAAATGAAGGGATTTTTTTGTAAAATACATACATACATACATACATACATGCACGAAAAATAAGTGTTGTGAAAACTTGTTAAAAAATGGTTTTGATTTATTTTGAATATTTTAGTTTAATCATAATAATTTCAATTGTATTTAAAACAATAAAAACTTTTAAGCTAGCATTATAAAATGGCCCTTTTCTAAAAAAAACTATTTGGTTTTTAGTAATATGAGCTCATGAAACGATATAAAATATATATTTATTCATATGTTACCGTCCAATAACCATTTAAATGTTTCATTTAAATAATAAACACTTTAAAATTTAATTTATTTCTTTACAATATGTATTTATTTATTTAATAATTGAAAAAAAATATGTATGTGATATTTTTTTCTTGAATGTATTTATTTATATGACTTCTGACATATTGTTAGATTACTTAGTCTTTTCTCAATATAACTTTTCAAAAGCATAAAATTATTTTAAAAATAAAAAAAAATGTTTTTATCCATTTGGTGATAATTTTTTTTATTGTATAATTTATTTGTTTTTTGTTTCTCACTTGACGAAAGTAATAAAATGTAAAATCCTCTTTTTAATTAATTAAAAATTATATATTATTTCTTTAGTATTTAAAATTACTGATATTTCACTTAATTATTTTATTATTTAATATTAATAATAAAACATCTAGTATATAAAGACCACGTGAAAACCCGCGGGCGACTATTATATCAAAAAAAGTCCTGTTAAAGTTATACGTGAATATATAATACGTAGAGGCTAGTAAATAAAGATGTAGTGAATGTATATTTTTATCTGAAATATTGTAAACGAATTTGTAAATAAACATTTGCCAAAGTATGCTGGTTGTTTTAATATGTACTCTGTACGCGCTTATCTCACGAACTAATCAAATGAATACGTCTAAATTAACACGAATAGTACGTGGCTCTTTGCCAGTGTGCGGTTTCTTAGGAACTTTCTTCCAGGCGCCCGCAACAGTAGAATGGTTACCCGCGGCAGTGTTTCCAGGTCGATATGACATGGGTACCTTCAAAAAGCGCGTCTATCTCCACCTTGGCGGTAGCTCCTCTGGTGTTGCACGGGGTCGTGGGCGGCAGTGATCACTTACCATCAGGTGACCCGAACGCGAGTGTCTTTTCCATAAAAATAGCGTGGAGCTTAATAAAAATATATATAATAAGAATATTTCATCATTCGTTATACCTCTTAAACATAATATAGTTTAAAAACCAATATTTTAAAAAAATAATTAATTAAAGGTACTAAATATAAGTAAAAAGTACAAAATTTTTTTCTTCAAATTAATGTGTGATTGAAAGTCAATATATAATATTCAAAATATTATTTTTAATGAACTTAATATTATTATATATTTAAAAAAAATGGTAAACATCATCTTTTAATTTTTACATGCATTTTAAAAACGAAATCCTTAATCCTAGATCTTAGTTCTCCAATATGTATCAAGCTTAAAAAATTAAATATAAACAATTAAAATATTTTGCTGTTGGTCCTTAAATGTCATTACAATAGGCAGAGAGAACCTAATGTGAAGACACTCCAAACTTTCCGCCCAATTTTCCAGATCTGGCGTGTTGAATGACAATTCAATGTCGACTTTTGTTTAACTAGACGAATTGAAAACACTAAACAATCCTGACTCCTGAGTGGGAATCGACTCCTGATTTCCTCCTGATTACTTTATAACTATCTGTTATTATAGTACCATCACAATACATTCTAACCACCAACCCCTTTCTCCTTCTCTCTCTCCGCGTACAACTGTGAATTCTTGACCGCAGAATATAAATTAAACAACAAATGTAAAGCTTGTATTCTATCATTCAACGTGTCACCTTGTACGGGGATATCGAATAGAGCGCAGACCAAATCCACATATTGGGAGAGAGAGCAATCGATGTTGGCTGGTGGGAAGCCGACGTCGTTGAGCGTCTCCTCCATGACCTCCGGCCACTCCTCCATTAGAGTGTCTATGTCGGGCATTTTGCTGAAAAGAGATTGGATAAAATTATTTTATATATTAATATTATATTGTATATTAATATCATGAGGAGCTCTCGGAGGGCATGGGCAGAGGTTGAAGACAGTGGATGAGGTGGAAGAGGTATGTAGAGCCGTACCGTAGCGTTTAACGCTCCGCTCTCTCTCTCTGACTACCCCGCTAGGGATACAGCGTGAAGCTAAGTTAAGTTTTAATATTATTAAACTAACTGAAAGTGAAACTGGGGCCAATCGTGGCGCAGGGGCACAAGCGTGCTGTAAACGCGACAGGTTGTGGACTCGATTCCCACTCGAGGAAATTAAATTGAACATTTTCGCTTCCTCGCTGTGGTAACGAGGCATCGCGCGGCGTTCACCACCACTTGTTGAGTAGTAGTGAACGCCGCAATAAGTGGGAAACGGAAATGTCTGAGTGGGAACGGTGTGTCTGAACATTAGATTCCCAGGTGTCTTCTGCCGACCCTAGTAACGCTGTAAAAAGAGAAGAAGAAGAAGAAAAAATATATAAAACTGAAGAGTGCATCAACGTGCTAATATCAGAAACTACTGCCTTAAATAAAAAAAACATCATGTTAATTGTTTCGATGTAACCGATTGTGTCTGCGGTCAGAGCTACTTGGGGCATTTAGAATGTGTCACATATTATAAACAACTTTTAGTTATTTCCATATATGACTACAGGAGCTAAGCCGCTGGTAACAGTTAGTCCTATATATGTATATATATATATATATATATGTATGTATGTATATATATGTATATATGCTTGCCACTTTAAACTTCCTTTCTACACCGCCTAAACGGCTAGACAGATTTGGGTGAAGTTTTATGCTTATATTTTAATAGGTTTTTGGATGGTTTAAAAATATAAATGGACCTGGTAGATAACGCTGCACTATATATACAAGCTAAACTAATAAGAAATCTGAAAATAAAATCACTAGCCATCCGTCTTGTCGCAGTAGTACAGCGCTTACCTACAAGCCCGATGATTGTAGCTTCAATACCCGATCGGGGTAGTACAGTATTTTAATTTCCCCGTTCTGCTTTGACAATTCGAATACCGCGTCGGTGACTATGATTAGTTTTTTTTTTCAGCTCACGCTGTATCCCGCACACAGCAGGGTAGCCAGAGGGAACCTAGTGTTAAGACACTCCGTTCCCCACTTTCCGCCAATTTCTGGAGGCATTGCGTGTTGAATGCCGGAACTCAACGCCGCGCTTTCCCCACGACACCAGAGCGAAGAAATGAAAATAAAAAATGTAAATAAATATTTCATCTCCTCGAGTGGGGATCGAGCCTATAACCAGTCGATTTACAGGCACACTTTGTGCCCCTGCGCCACGACTGGCCTCGATATGATATATATGGTTAGTTTATATTAATATAAGAAAATATATGTAGTTTAAAAATAAAATAAAGTCAATATTAATATTAAAAAAACTAGGTATGTTAATTAACGATTCCTTTGCTACATCTAGCAAAGGAATCGTCAATTAACATACCTAGTTTTAGTATGAATCAGTACCCAAGAAGTGATTTAAATGCATGGATCGTTAGAACGCAGTGGGCGAAATTTAAATACATATCGATTTACATTATGATCAGAATTTTCTTGTTGCCCGGATTCAAAACATTGCAAGTTGAGTTGTGGCATTTTGTTTTATCAGAGGGAGAAATAAGAAATTATTAATTCCGCCAATCAACACGCAATGCTCCAGACTTCAGCGGAAAGTGGAGAACTTTACCTTTATAGGGGATCGAACCCGCAAGCGTCGCGTTATAGTCATAAATTTGAGCAACGCACGGACACTATCGTGCATGTAGCGGGTTGGCCAGTGAAACCTAGTGTTTAGGCACTCTGAAGTTAAGGACAGAAAAATCGACAATATTTTTAAACATATTATTAACATGTAAATAATTTCTACGATGAACATCAAACATACAACTAATTCGTAACGATAACGTAACGACACAAGGGTACAGTTGTAGTATTATTATCATCTCATGAATATATATTAAAGATTTTTTATCATATAAATAAATAAAAAACTACATTTTCTTTTTTAACTATTATATAAAATTGAAAATATTAGAAACTGTAAATTAAAGTTTAATTATAACTTAGACAATAAGGCTTAATTTGGGGCCAGTCGTGGCGCAGCGGCACGAGGTGTGACTGTAAAACCGACTGGTTGTGGGTTCGATCCCCACTCGAGAAGATGAAATATTTACTTAAATTTATATTTCCATTTCTTCGCTCTGGTGTCGAGGTTAAGAGCGGCGTTGAGTTCTGCCACTCATCATGCAATGCCTCCAGAATTCGGCAGAACGTGGGGAACGGAGTGTCTTAACACTAGGTTTCCTCTGCCTACCCCGCTGTGTGCGGAATACAGCGTGAAGCTGATAACTGATAACAATAACATTAAAGAGACGTATTTAACAAGTGGCACAGTGTGACTGTAAAATCGATTGGTTGTGAGTTCGATTCCAACTCGAGGAAATGAAAGATTTATTTAAATTTATATTTCCAGTTCTTCGCTCTGCCTACCCTGCTGTGTGCGGGATACAGGTGAAGCTGGTTTTTTAAAATATGACATAAAATGTTCCAAATGAACGGATGCTGAAAATCAGATCGTATCAATATTATTTTTTCTTTACCTACCGGTATCCCAACGGTATATATTTTATATATATAAAACATTGTAAATAGAGAAAAAAAACCAAAAAAAACGTTACTTACATAAATACATTAATATAATTTATCATCGGAGTTGGTAGACGAAACATCACAATATTTTTTTAACTTCACGCTGTATCCCGCTCATAGCAAGAAAAACAGAGTAAACTTGGGTTCCTAGTGTGCTAGTAAGAAGACACTTCCGTTCCCCATATCCGCCGAATTTTCCAGACATTGTGTGTTGAGCGGCGGAACTCAACGCCGCGCTTTGCCTCGTTACCATAAATATAATAACGCCTACCAGATCAAATTATATTTTCAAACTATCCAGAAACTTTGAAACAGTAATTAAAATATAAATATAAAACTCCATCCAAATCCAAAGACTAGAGTGACAAACAAACAAAANATAATATGATACAGCGGCAACAATGGTCTGTCATGACGTCACGCTCCAATTCCTCCTGGTTATCTCTCATAATAAGAGGTTACATGGTTTATACAAACGAATATGAACACGTTACATCTCAGTCTCAGCATTTAGAGAGCGTATTTTCTCATATAATTCTATAGATACCATTATTATATTTTGTTAGAAATAGAAACCCCCTGTAGAAAGTCAGTGAACACTTATTGTTTAATTAAAATAGTTTTAACTGATATTTACGTGAATGTTTTAATAAAAATACCTGCTCATATTACAAAGGAGCAGTGTCAAAGTGACAGACTGTGAATATGACGATTGTGGGTTCGATATAATTTCGGGGGAACGAAGTATTTTCGTTGGATTCCGTCATGTCTCAAAAATTAAGCAATGCGTGGGAACCCTTAACACCAGGGCCTTAACACTAAGGTTCCCTCCCAGCCTGCTATACGCGGAAGAAAATATAATCAAATAACTTTTCTTTTTTTTTATCAGCTTCACTCTGTATCCCGCACACAGCATGGTAGGCAGAGGGAACCTAGAGTTAAGACACTTCCACTTTCCCCCCACTTTCTGCCGAATTCTGGAGGCATTGCGTGTTGAGTGACAGAACTCAACGCCGCGCTTAACCTCGACATCAGAGCGAAGAAATGGAAATATAAATTTAAGTAAATATTTCATCTCCTCGAGTGGGGATCGAACCCACCACCAGTCGGTTTTACAGTCACACCTCGTGCCGCTGCGCCACGACTGGCCTTCTAGTATATAAATAAGTACCGTTAAGTTGTAGTTATAAAATTTGAACTGGTACAAATACAACCAGTCTAAATCAGGAAACAATTATATTTAAAAAACAGGAATTAACTCGTTATTCTATTTCTAATACAAAATTACGATATTTAAGTTTCTTCTATTTACTTTCTGCTCAAAGTCTAAACTTTTTTTTTGCCTTACGTTGTATCCCGCATACAGCAGGGTAGGCAGAACCGAACATAGTGTTAAGACACTCCGTCCTCATTATAAATAAATTATTTAATATATTATAACAAACCAAGTATAAGTGTATGTGGGCGCGGGTTTAGCGGAATGCAACTCGCTGACATCTTTTATCCAGCGCTCGATTGATTTTGGGTTCTTCTCAGCGCTTTCTATTTTGCGGGTCAACTGAAATTTTGTGAGAAAATCTTTTAAAAACAAACTTTCTAGATTTATTTTGTAGTGTCGTGTATTTTACAAATCGAGTCCCGTTCATTTAATAGCAACATTAGGTGGGTTGTGTAAAAAAATCTTTTCCGCCATTTTGTTGCGGCGGCCATTTTGGAGTAAGAACAATATTATATGTAATTTAATTTACATCAGAAATGAAGTTATAATCCAGATTTCAGCTCAATCGGACACTGAGAAGTGGTTACTAACACACATACCGACACAAGCCAAAAAAAATTGTAAATAAATTATTTAATATACTCCACTGTACCGTAGCTACACGCAATAGTTGTATGTTCTAAGTTCGTCGAAAAAAATATTTAGATGTTAATAATATATTTAAAAATATTGATTTTTCTGTCCTGAAAACTGACATGAGCTTAACTTCAGAATGCCTAAACACTAGGTGTCACTGGCTAACCCGCTACATGCGGGATAGAGCGTGAAGAAAGAGCAAAATCAACAAACATGATCCACATTAAATCCAATAAAAACCGTCCATCCAACAAATTGTGTCTCGTTAAAGTGTTGTACGTAATTATTCAATCGTGTACCAAAACGAATCGTAATTTTGCGCTTCTTTCTTATCTCAATACTGGAGTAAGATTTAGAACAGCTCTAGATTCTTATAGTATGTATTATATAATGTATATATTTGTCATCAACAAGGCCATTTTTAATATTTTTATGTAAATAGATATATTATTGAGGCCGTCGCAGCACAGTGGCACATGCGTGTGACTGTAAACGCGACGGTTATGGGTTTGATTTTGATAGATTCCATTCGAAAGAACGAATTATTATTTATTAATTTTTCATTTCTTCGCTCTGATAACAAGGCGAAGCGCGGCGTCGAGTTGCGGCGCTCAAGACGCAATGCGCGCCTCGAAATTCCACGAAAAGTGGGAGCGGAGTGTCTTAACATTAGGTTTCCAGGTTCCCTCTACCTACTCTGCAATCTGCGGGATCTTACTTATGTTGTGCTACAATATCTTTAAAGTGGATATAAAGTTGAGAGAGAGAGAGAAACTTATCATTCGTTTTTTTAATTTACGAAATTCGTAGTTTTTTTTTCAACCAACTGAAAGCACAAAAAACTTGATGTCAAGAGACTCCGTTCTCTACTCTCCGTCTGAACTCAAGACAATGCGATTTGATCCACGGAAATCAACACCGCGCCGCGGTAAAGATAAGCAAACAACTACACAATACAAACAAACTTACAACAGTAGATTTTGCACTGGTAGTCTTAGAGATCGCCCGTAGCTGTAAATGTAGGAGAGCGGAATCACTTTGTTCCGCCGCTGGTTCGTCCAATATTGTTAAGCCTGTAAAATATATTGAGAAAATTATATTTAAACATTTAGCACGTTAAGAATAATATTTAACACCATAAATATTAATAATAATAAAAATCAGCTTCAAGCTATATCCCGCACACAGCAGAGTAGGCAGAGGGAACCTAGTGTTAAGACACTCCTTTCCCCACTTTCTGCCGAATTCTAGAGGCATTGCGTGATGAGTGGCAGAACTCAACGCCGCGCTTAACCTCGACACCAGAGCGAAGAAATGGAAATATAAATTTAAGTAAATATTTCATCTCCTCGAGTGGGGATCGAACCCACAACAGTTGGTTTTACAGTCACACTTCGTGCCGCTGCGCCACGACTGGCCTCATTAATATAAATATTAATAAACTAAAGCAAATAGGTAGCTACATGTACTATTTTAGTATATCTGTCAGTCAGTGGCTGGCCACAACTCTGGGTTCTTTTCCTCTATAATATTGGCAAGAACCAACTACCTTAAAGTTTTCAATACATACCCAAGTTATCAATAAACTCGAGGGCCTGTTCAGCGAGAGGCTCTCCGCGCAGACCGGCAGAGGGCGCGGTCACTTTGATGAACGCGTCGGTGTCACCGACCGCAGGGACGTACTCCGGCACGAAAGGTTGTAACTTAAATTCTATGTCGATTTTTTGAGGTGTATACCTAAAAAATTTGTTAATTAAAAATAATTTACCTTATAGCAGAGTACGGTGAAGGAACCTAGTGTTAGGACACCGTTCTCCACTTTAACGCCCAATTTGAAGATGTTTAATTTTAAATTGAATTATAAATAAAATCAGCTTCACGCTGTATCCCGCACACAGCAGGGTAGGCAGAGGGAACCTAGTGTTAAGACACTCCGTTCCCCACTTTCTGCCGAATTCTGGAGGCATTGCGTGTTGAGTGGCAGAACTCAACGCCGCGCTTAACCTCGACACCAGAGCGAAGAAATGGA
>JAAIXJ010000037.1:498745-716051 GCA_013403705.1 Heliconius hermathena | reverse complement strand
GATCGACGGAATCTCCACACTGTCACGCTCCTCTATTCTATCCTTTTCCATCCTGATACTCCTTTTTACCTTAAGGAGCGCTTTTCCTTCCTAGGCTCCAATTCCCGTCTTCCGCTCAGCCTTCGCTCGAAAAGTGACAACGTCCTAGAAATACCATTGTGCCGTACCCAATGTTACAGTAAGTCGTTTACGGTTGAAGCAGTAAAATTGTGGAATGCGTTACCACGAGAAATTAGGCAATCTACTTCTATAAACATTTTCAAAATAAGAGTGAAAAACTATTATCTTCGGTAAAAATATAATATTTAATATGTGCTAATATATTTATCCTTTATTTATTTATTTTCTATTTATTTTACTTATATAATCAGTCTATGTATAAGAACTTGTATGTATATGTGTATAATTATTTAATTATGTATTATATATTTATTTATATATGTATATATGTATTTATGTATATACGTATAATTATTTATTTATGTATTATATATGTATTTATGTGTAAACGTATATATTTATTTATTTGTTTGTTTATTTATTTAGTTATTTCTCGCGTCGCTTTGCACCGCTTTACGCCCGCACTTTTAATTATATCCTTCCGGAATCTGGTTGCCTGGAAGAGATCACTTGTTGATAAGGCCGCCTTTGTGCATTTTGTTTTAAGAATATCTCTCTTTTGTATCTTTTCAAGTGTGCAATAAAAACTTTTATTATTATTATTATTAAAGTTATAGACTAAATTTAAACATAAAATGACTGCGCTACAACAATGTTATTCCGAAATAACATAAATGTTAATCAAAATAAATGCAATATAAATCATATCATTTCAAATTACAATATTCAAATAGCCTAACCTATTTAACGCTACAAAATAGACAACCTTGTGGAAAAATATATCAAATAAACACACCTCGTCCTCCTCAGAGATATTATCAAACTTTTCGGGTGCTGAATCACACTCGCTTTCAGAATCGAAGTCGTGCTTGGCTGTGTGCCTTACTGGTGGGTTAAACTTGGCCATGGCTGCCTTCACAGCCTCCTCGTCTGAGCTGGGACTTTCTATCTCTCTGGCGTTCACTTCGACGGTCTCGTCGTACATGCCTTTCACAGGAATTTCGCTAAAGCAGATCGTTTGACAGTGCTTGTTTTGTTTGTCACCGGTTGCCATAGCAACGGGAGGTAGGTGAACGCAGGGAACTTTTGCCAGCGACGGTGAGGATTGAGTAAATGGCATACAGCTTTAAATGGGACGTCCTGGTTTTTTTTTCGTACTGGCACTGGTCGGTACCGCCTCGCGTGTCATATAGGATGTCTTGGAGTATTAGACAGCTTATTACTAGATACTATAGGTATTTTTCGCGCCAAATTCAAGTACTAGCTGATTACTTTACACCACTATTTATATGTTTATTCTTAATTGCTGTAATCATTAACTTAATTTATATTTCTATTTCTTCGCTCTGGTGTCGAGGCTAAGCGCGGCGTTGAGTTCTGCCACTCAACACGCAATGCCTCCAGAATTCTGCAGAAAGTGGGGAACGGAGTGTCTTAACACTAGGTTCCCTAAGCCTACCCTGCTGTGCGCGGAATACAGCGTGAAGCTGATTTAATTATTTTTTTAATTTACTTAAATTGTGTTGTAATTTCTACTATAAATATATAGTTAAGTGATTGATGATCGATTCTTATCTAATATAGCTAGGTAGCGGGTTCATTATGTATTATTACAATGAAATAAAATTTAGAAAATGTGATTTTCATAATTTATATTATGTGAGATGTATAACTAGTTTGGTTATAGTCCGACAGAACCGTTATTGCATATGGGAAGCACGCGCGGTAGAATTGCGCAGAACGCNGGAAAACAGGATTATCAGATTCTAATTAAATGATTACCATTTAAAAAACCTTTTCGATATTGTGTAATTATAATAAGAAACAAAGATACATTATTTTACTTTTTATGTTACTTTTTTCTTCGCTCTGGTGTTGAGGCAAAGCGCGGCGTTGACTTCCGCCATTCAACGCCATAATCGGCGGAAAATACGAAACGGACTGTGTCAGTACTAAGTTCCCATTGCCTACTTTACTATGTACAGGATACAACGTGAAGCTGAAAAAAAATTAAAAATTAAATTAAATCAGCTTCACGCTGTATCTCGCACACAGTAGGGTAGGCAGAGGGAATGTAGTGTTAAGACACTCCGTTCCCCACTTTCAGACGAATTCTGGAGGCATTGCGTGTTGAGTGGCAGAACTCAACGCCGCGCTTAGCCTCGACAGCAGAGCGAAGAAATGGAAAATATAAATTTAAATAAATATTTCATCTCGTCGAGTGGGGATCGAACCCACAACCAGTCGCTTTTACAGTCACGCTTCGTGCCGCTGCGCCACGAGTGGCCTCAAAAAAAATTACTAATAATTTAAATAGTGAATCACCTCAATTCTCATTCCTCATCAACGCAAACATCACATTTACTATCAAAATAACTATTTCTACGATGCAAAGATGGCCTTAATTACAAAATAATCTTCATACATACAAACAGCCACACAAATCATTTCTCTAGGCCGTTCTTACATATAATATATTAGAGACCAACTAGCCGCGATGACTATAGCTTTCACAATTTTCATTATAAAACGATACCGATAGAATGAAATGTGTTTATAACTCGGTCACGGTTGATAGCGCTTGGAAACGACATAACGCACCTAAATAGAATATACTTTAAATATACAGCTTCACGCTGCATCCCGCACACAACAGGGTAGGCAGAGGGAACCTGATGTTAAGACACTCCGTTCCCCATTTCCCGCCGATTTCTGGAGGCCTTGTGTGTTGAGTGGCGGAACTCAACGCCTCACTTTGCCTCGACACCAGAGCGAAGAAATAGAAATATAAATGTAAATAAATATTTAATTTCGTCGAGTGGGATCGAACCCACAACCAGTCGCGTTCACAGTCACACTTTGTGCCCCTGCGCCACGAGTGGCCTCAATAAAATAAACTTACGTGTGAAAGATTACCAACAGCCGGTTGTTACACAATAATATGCATTTAGAAAATCAATAAAAACGGCCAATTGGTTTTTATTTATTCATCTGATCTGGTGTTACGTTTTAAGTTCAACTTCTTTATTTCAATATTTTTTTTTCAATATTATTTTTATCTCTCGCGTCGTCTAATGTCATCAACCTCTTCCTGGATATCCTTGGGAGATACTCTTGTTTAGGTAGTAGTGATCTTCTTTTCTTTTAGTTAAATCAAGACCTCAAAGCCTCCGTAGCATCCAGGTATCTTCTTAGCTTAGAAATAGATAAATTAAAATTTTAACCAAACGCGATGACTGTAGGTTCATATCCACTAAAAATATACTTATGTTTATGGTAGCTATGTGTTTCTACAGTTCTAACAGGACATGTTGTTGTGTATGCCCAGAGCGAGATGCCTCGAGCAGGAATCGAATCCACAACCTGTCGCATTTACAGTAGTACATACTTTGTGCCACTGCGCCACGACTGGACTTGTATAGGTGGTTAAATTGCCTAAAACCCTGTTCCCTACTTCAAATATACAAAAAGACTTCTATAATGAACAGTGTTATGTGAGCTAAAATAAACTAAACAAAAGATATTTTTAAACCAGTATCACATTAACTTATACCCACCAGTGCGTGCCGTCGTCACGTCGTCACGGTCACGCTAGAATTTAATTCCAGGATATACAATTAAAGAATTGTAGTATTTTGATTATATAAATGTTTATTTACTTTATATGTAGAACATATATAAACATAATAAAGCAGAACATATATAAAGCACAAAATAAATAAATATGTCAATAAAGAATAAGACTTTGATTATGATCTTTCAAATGTATTGAGGCCGGTCGTGGCGCAGCGGCACGAGGTGTGACTGCAAAACCGACTGGTTTTGGGTTCGATCCCCACTCGAGGAGATGAAATATTTACTTAAATTTATATTTCCATTTCTTCGCTCTGGTATCGAGGTTAAGCGCGGCGTTGAGTTCTGCCACTCAACACGCAATGCCTTCAGAATTCGGCAGAAAGTGGGGAACGAAGTGTCTTAACACTAGGTTCCCTCTGCCTACCCTGCTGTGTGCAGGATACAGCGTGAAGCTAATTTAATTTAATTTTTAAATATATTTAGTTAAAACTTCGTTAAAAATATATCTAATATTATGCCAAAATAAATAATAATCGTAACCTTTTTTTAGCTTCAAACTGTTTGCCACATACAGCGGAGTAGGCAGAGCGAACCTAGTGTTAAGACACTCCATTCCCCATTTTCCACAGAATTGTGGAAGCATTGCATATTGAGAGACGAAACTCAACGCCTCGAGACCAGAACAAAGAAATCAAAACATTAAATATTTAATTCCCTCAAATGCTAATCAACAAGCTGTCGCATTTACAGACACGCCTGAGCTGTGATAAATTTATAAACTAAAATAAAAAAAGAGCTTGAAAGTCAATACATTTATTAACTAAGATAATAATCTATAACACAATATGATACAAAAATATAAGATTCAATAATTGCGAGAGAGAAAGAGAGAGAGATTAATGTACATGAATCATACAAACAAACCTTAAAGTGTTTTAATCATAATTTCTTATAAACATTTTTTTAAAACAATTTGAAAATAAAGATTCTTAGGAATGGTTCAGGTTAAGTTACAAGAGTGGACATTTTTTTTAACAATTATTAATGAAAAAAAATATTAATAATTTTTTAAAGCATAAATAATCACTAAGTCAAAGAGATTAACGCCCAATATTAATAACCTATCTCCAACGTCAATCTTAGATTGTTTCATACATCTATCCAATCTCTAGATTGGATAGATGTATGAAACAATCTAAGATTGACGTTGGAGATAGGTTATTAATATTGGGCGTTAAAGGGTTCAGATTAATTCTCATTTTACAAATAGTTTATTTTTTCAGAAATCTGTTTTTATTGAAATATATATTTTTTTATATTTTTAAGTTAATAGTTAGCCATGGCTATAACATACAATATTGTCTCTATTAAACATGTATAAAAATATTTTTTTATCAATACTGTGTCAAAAAATATTTGTTTTTTTTTATTTATTAATAATGCTCATCAAAATCTTATAATATTTTTATGTATTATAACTAACTCAATAAATCTAGGAAAATATTCATCATTCATTATACAATTAGAGAAATCTATTAAATAGGTTTTATATTCATATAAAAGATTTTTTTTTACATGAAAGTCTATTGTCAAGCATGTCCAGCATAATCACAATGTGTAGACATATTTTCTAGGTTCATGTAAGATTTAATTAATTTTTTTTTTTTTCATAAATTGCTTTTGTAATAATTTTACCTTTAGTATACCTATATAAAAACAAGCAGATGTTTAAATTTAAAATCTTTGATTACAAGTATTTTTACAATATCAACACACACTAAAGTTGTATTTAGTATAATTCGAAACAGTATCACATTTTACAGTCTTCTTTGAGAATTGGCACTTGGTTGAGGTCACTTGCTGCGACTTATCGCAAGATAAGTGCAAAAGCGTTTCGTGAATAATCAGATCACAAAGGCAATAGTTTGTTTAACTATCAAAATTGGTTCAGCCGACTTTATTTATTAGCTCGTCGCAAATGGCCGTCAGTTCCTCGTTGGCCTTGGTCTTTTGTGTGAGTGATTCTTCTAGAGACGTTATGTGCAATTCTTTGCGTTTTATCATAGCATTCAGTTTTAGGACCTCCGCTTCGTGCGATTTGTTGATTTTTTCAAGTTCTTGGTTAGCGTGGTTCAGCTTAGATGTTGCGTGCTGCTTCAACAGTTCATAATTGTTCTGCATTTTCAAGAAGTTAACTTGAAATTCTTTCATTGATTTCTTGTATGTATCCTCATTCCCCTTCATACTCAATATAATTTGTTTACTTTTCTCATACTTACTGTGCAAATCACTAAAAGACACTTCCATGCTGGCGAGGTGAGCAGTTTGCTCATCTCTTTCATTAATCAACATCACTCTTTCTTCAGCATTTCGTCTTTTCTCTTGATCCATATCAGCTATTAAACTAGCTATCGTCCTTTCATACTCTTCTACCACAACAGCCATACTCTTGTTCATTTTAGTTTTCTCTGTGAGGCGATCATTTAAATAGTTTACTTTCTTGAGTCTTTCCTCACTTTTCTTTTCTAATGTCCTTACTTGTGACTCCATTGTAGCTAATCTTTCTTTTAGTTCTTTGGTTTCTGATCTTAAGTTATGCACATGTATTTCTTTCTCAGCTAAAAGCTCTCTTAATTGAGTGAGAGCAATGTCAGTATCGTTACACTCTCTAGTCGGTTGTTGAATACTTGCGTCGTGATCCAATAACGAAGTGTTCCCGCTCAATGAGAGTAATCTATCAATGACGGCCATCGCTGGTGATGTAAAAGTGAGAGATTGTCTGTTAATTCTGGGAGGTGTCATTGACTTCCTTGGTGATACAAGAGAACTAACCGCAGGATTCACAACCATCATAGGTTTTGCTGCCGTAATATTAGGTTCATCAATGGCTTCCTCACTTACATTTCTTACAGCACATGCTGCTGTCGGTTCTAATGTTTCATTAATTTGATCTGTCTTAGTAGGTTTTATCGGCGTACTTTGTCTCTTTTGTATCCTATTAAGGGCAGAAAGGACACCATCTGAAGAAACTCTTTTAGCAAAGAGTGGATCAAATTTAAGAAATAAGCTTTCTTTACCACTGTCCGCCACTACATTACTTTTATTTTGATTGAGAAGAAATTCAAAGGCTTCAGCATCAATAAATAATTCTTCTTTTTTATCTGTATTAGAATCAACAGGAAAATCTTCAAATGGCATATCATCATTATTTAATTCAAAATCTGATTGCTTTTCAACTTCAGTGAGATCGTCTGCCTCGAAAAATGGACCTTCAATAGTATCTTCATCTTCTGTTTTAACCTCTCTAGCTGTACTATCTTTGCTATCAGTATCTTTTAAAGAATCAATGCTTCTTGCACTGGGTGACATGTGCTTTTCTTCCTGAACAGTACTCTCAATATTTATTGTTATATCATTCACTAATTGTGATTCGCTTTCGACGTCATCATTTAATGATTTGAGAGTTTGAGTCATTGATGGAGGTGGCGACTGACAAACTTTTGACTTGGTAGCAAAAGGATTAAAATTTATGTCATCAATCTCAGGTAAATTAAAAACACTTTTGTTTACAGTGTTAATAACAGAGGATTCTTTACAAGATTCAATTTCAGACATTTTTTTATCTATTGTATTTTCGTTTTTCATTTCAATAGCATTAAGCTTCTCGAAATCTTTACAGTCTTCTTGGATGTCATTGGCCATTTGTGTTACAACTTCTTCACTTAGGCAAGAATTTGGTTCACTTGCTTTTATAATTGCATTATCGCATGAACTATCTTTACTAATATCTTTACTTTCCTTGATTTTACGTTTCATTAACACAGATTCAAAGGACTTATTGAATTGTTTTTTGGTTGTACTTTGTCTTCTTCTTTCTGGTTGAGATTTTCGCCGGTTTTGCATTTGTAATCTTTTTTGCTCAATTTGTTTTTGAGATGTGTGATTTATCGTTGTATTTATAGAAGTTTCAGGGGGTGGTGAAGTCCTAATAGTTGTTTTTGTAGCAAAAGGATCGTCTATTTCATCAAAATTAATATTATATCCTTTTCGGATTAATTTTGGGGAAATTGGCGGAGACTGTTGAAGTTTAGTCTTTGTTTCAAATGGATTGTCAATATTTTCTACTTTAATGTCATTATTGAGGTTATTTATATCATCGTTTCCTGACTTTATATTTAAAGGAGAAACCATTGCACTCGTAACAATTTTGTTGTTATCAATATTTATGTCTTCTTCATTTCTCAACCTAACCTCTTCAAAAGATTGCACATTGTCATTACTGTCATTAATAAATGTATCAGTATTTATATTATCTGGAATCATCGGGTGATCAGGAGGCACTCCAGAATTGAATGTTTTTGTAGAATCAGTAATTTCTATAGTTTTGTTAATCGTTCCATCTGACACTTCTGATTCATTGGGAATCATAATTTGTTCTGTAAGACTATTTATATTGATATGTTCTAAAGTTTTATTGCATATTTGTTGTGTTATATCTTTAAGATTGCCATTATTAGATATAATGGTATTCACTTCAGTATTAAGATTTTCTTTTAAAATATGAATATCCACATCTTCATCAAATGGGAGTGGGCAATCAGATGGTGCACTAGATAGTTCAATGGGCAATGGTTCTTGAACTTCATGTGCATTCTTGAGCTCTTCAGTTGTTTTCTCTTCTGACTTGTTACTATCACCTGTGTCTATGCACTGAGCTTTACTAGTGTTATCAAATGTAACATCTAAACTCATAGGTTTTTGAAAACTTAAATTAACATCATTATAATTGTCTTCATAGTTATTTGAATCTACATTTATTACTTTATCTATTGGTTCTTTTATGTTAGTTTTAATATTGTGATTACAATTATTATCTATAAAATTATCTCTCAAAACTTTTTCGTCTATGTTTTGTAAAATTGAATTAACAATAGTATCATTACTGTGTAACAAAATGTTTTCATTATTTACATTTGGTAAATTAATTACATTTTTGTCCTCATTTATAGTTAGATTATTAATTTCTTCATTATTGTTATGTATTATTTCTGCATTGTTAATAATTTCTTCAACATCATACCTTTTTAATAGTCCTGAATTTTGCAAAGAATTATCATTATCATTTTCCTGTATACATTTGACTGAATTATTTATATTTTCATTATTTGGATAATCTGTTATTATATTTAAAGGTTTTGTTACATCATGTAGATTCTTTTCTTTATTCTGTTCTTTATTTTCTGATTTTATTTCTTGTTTGTTTTCATTGGCCTCTTGTGACCTCTTTCTTGTGACCTCTTGTAGCTGCTTTTCATGAGCAGAGTTTACTTCGCTAATGATATCATTTTGCAATTCTATATTACTATTATCATTAATTACTAAAGGATGTTCATTTTCTAATTCTGATAGCTTACACATATCATCTATCACATTTAATATTACATTATGAGTTTCTGTAACTTCAGTAACCAAGTTGTCATCACTGTTTTGAACATCATGAATAATATCAGATGCAATCAATATATCGGGTGAAATAATATTAGTTTGATTTAAATTTTCTGATTCTATTTCATTAGTTGTTTTATCTAAAGCAAGACATTCTTCGTCAACATGTTTTTCAATAGTTTCACAATTTATATCAATTGTTTTATCATTTGCATTATCATCACAATCTAAA
Organism: Heliconius hermathena; assembly: GCA_013403705.1. NCBI lineage: Eukaryota > Metazoa > Arthropoda > Insecta > Lepidoptera > Nymphalidae > Heliconius > Heliconius hermathena. Next base: position 706,678 of record JAAIXJ010000037.1, on the reverse strand, counting down.
GTATTCAATTCAGATTTTGATTGTTCTTCATTCTTGGTGTAAGTTGTCTCACAGTCCACAAATTCACTGTCAGACTCTATGCCAGTAGTAGCTTCAACAATATTAGAAATAGTTTTATTTTCCATTTCAGTCATAGTTTTGTCAACAAGCACAGATTCATTGTAAGATATATCCATATATTCTACATTTTCATTTTTGTCTGAGGGTGATTGTTCTTCTGATTTTAATGGAGGCTGTTGAAAAAAAAGCTTTGGAATGGGAATTTTTTCTTGTTTAAATATAATTGTTGTTTCTTCTTTCCACTGTAATTCTTTTTCTAAGTCATCATTGAAAATAACACTATCTTTAAGTGGGCTATTACACTTAGAGAAATTGTATTCTTTACTTTTATTGGTATTGATTGGTGTTGAGGCTAAGGTTGTAGGTGGTATAGTTGTGTCTTTACAAAGAGGATCTAATGAATTTAAACCTTTACTCGAAAGTTCCTCAGGAGGTATTGGACTTTGAGAGGATCTGAACATGTTTAATACACTTTTAAGGCCCCGCATAATAGGAGACCCTCCATCATCTTTTGGGATATCTTTTGTTGGTGTTATTGCTTCGGGTGTGTGCACCGAAGATGATGAAGTGCTTGGCAATGATAGATTTTCATCAATATTATCAGGTCCACTAAGTGTTACTGTACAGTTAGCATCTGTATCAATTGACCTGTGCACTGAAGCACTCATAGTATTATTTAACAATTGATCATTTGACACTACTTGTAATGGTAGCTTTGGTGACTTAGAAACAGACTCAGATTTTGTCAATGTTGAATTAAAAGAACGGGTTAAATTATAATTTTCATGAGTAATTGTATTATTTAGAATATCATCCTGGCTCATAATTTTGTTTTCTTTAAAATTTGCTGTATAGCTTTTAGACATAGGCGATGATGCTGGAGTGATTGAGTACCTTAATTTCATATTAAGCTCGGATACGTCCAGCTCTTCATATCCTTTTTCTGTGCAAGGCGTTCTTGGCAACACATTACTATTTTGTATAGAGTTCTCCTTGTCATCAAAATCACTTCCAATGTGGTCCACATCCATTGACTCCAAATAAGCCATTATCAACGCACTTCAAGACACTTCACGATCATAAAATATATAATTCAAAACAAACTATAATTATAACACTGTTCAAAGTTTATTTTTGTGTTATAGTTCCAAAACCGTAGCGTATCAACAAAAAATCAGTCCAATGTTTACAGTATCTGATTTTAGTTTCACTTCTTCACAATTTCTAAAGCAAGGCGGAATGTATGTCATATGAAAACAAAAATGTCTGAGCACGCAACTCACTCAGAAAATCTATTTTTAACCTTTTTGTACTGAAAGCGGTGCGACGTTCATTTTATGTAACGCGCGCTCGAGCCCGAGGGAACCTTGCCAAAAATCAGTTACGACTTACGCCAAGTTCGAACACACACCGGTCAACAATTTAAACCGTTTGAATTTACTTCAAAAGTCAACTGTCACTGTCAATGATAAAGTAGTCTACACACGAAGCGATTTCTGTTATTTATTATAATTATGTTTAAAAGATATATTTTTGTAGAATAAAATACAGGTATATAGTTGTAGTACACACTATTATACGTGTATTACATACCCTATCCATAAATAAGTAATTTTAATTCTTAAGTGTGGAATAACAGTTTAATAATTATTAAAATATTGGCATTCTCTCTTAACAAATAAAAATTCTAAGTGTTGGAGATTTTAAATCTATGGAGAAGTGAAAATTTGTCAAAATCTTTTTACAGAGATGCTAATAACATAAATAAGTTATAACAAGTGTTAAAGAATTTCAACATAATCTAATAAGATTGTGTTTATGGGTCAGAGCGCTCGAACGATTTCCAAGAGATGCGGGTTACATTTTTTTTTACTTTTTCTAAATAAATATTCTGAGTAACTATTTAATTTAATTAGAATTTTCTATTTACCCTATAAATCATTTAACTCCTATTTGGAGTCTAAATAAAAATTATTGATATTTTTGTGTTTTATATAATAACAATATTTTTTACAGTTCGGTTCAGTTCTTCATTTATGGCGCTTCGAGCGTGAATACTTTTTACTCTTAAGTGAATGTTAAAACCAGAATACAATATAGTCAAATATAAATTGTTTTGTATTTGTGTATTATTGCATTAGACTTACTAAAACATTGCAAAAATCTGATTTCAAATCTAAAAATGTTTTCTATTGACCCCATTTAGGTTAATATTTTTGTTAATGTTTTTACACACATTTTTAAAGAGACTCACTTAAGATATATAAATATTTTTTAAATATCTTAAGTGAGTCTTTATTTGATTCTACATCTTTTGTTTGCCGTCCAAGTGTTCGGACCAATAAACCATATGTTCCTGCTACGTTCACCAGAACGTGTAACGCTATGTTCAATTTCTTATACATTTATAAAAAATATTATGTATATATTTTATACGATAGTAGCGAGATACCATATATAAACAAAATATAAAAAAATAATATTTTATATAATAATAATATAAGTACGGTAATACAGTTACTGTATAATAATTCTCCACAGATTAAAATTGTCATGTAGGAAGCAATAAAATCCAGACACTGTCCGTCAAAATCATGTCAAAATAATTTCAAAATGAATAGTTCTTAATTAATAATTATCCAAAGTTGTTTCTTTATAATAAGAGAGGTTGTAATTTTCACTTTTTTTTTATTTAGCAATAATTAAATTTATTCAATTTCACATAAGTTGCGTAAACACACTTAGTTCGTGCTTTTTGCAAAAGTTCATATTCAAAAGATATTTTTATTCATGTAAATACTCCGAAAATCAAGTCGAATAACTTTAAAAATATATCAAATACTTTCAAACATTCAAGCAATGAGTAGAAAGTATTTTCGGAGTACCTTTATCATTTACTTAAACATTTTCGGTCAATATAACCAGTTTTTTATTTTTTGCGTATGTAGTAGTGTGATTAATTGACTATATTTGTAACAACACAACACACATAAACTTTTAAAGTAAAAATTATATCACATTGAAACGATTATAGTAAACGATTACTGAACACAAGTTTAGTTTGTCTTTCACTGTTGTGAGAGCTTATTGTGTTTTTTGTTTTAATTAAATTATAAACAGTTGTTTAGTAAAACCAGTTTTAACCTTGCATATTATTAAATTGAATAAATAAAGTGGTACTAAAAATACGTTTTTACTTTCAGCATTATAGAGATAATTATATACATTAATAATTTACAATTTTCAGGATGAAATATGGAAATTAAGCATGATGTGCCAATAAAACTATTATTTTTTGCTCAATCAAAAGAACTAGCTGGCACACGAGAAGCAATTCTACATTTACCTACTAAAATAAGTTATGAACAACTTTTAAATACAATCATCAAGAATTTTAATTTAGAAATTATAAAAAATAATATCTTGCTGGCGAAGAATGAAGAAGTTTGTTCTGATATAAAAGATATAGAATTAAGAGAAAGTGATCTTATTGCTGTGATCCCACCATTGAGTGGTGGATAATATTTTATTTATAAATATATAAATATTAAAACATGGATCATTTAAAGTTAACTGTAAATAAATTGTCTGTAGAGACTATTAGCGATTTGGTTGTGGATGATAGTTGTGGTGCAGTGTCTGTTTTTATTGGAACTACTAGAGATAATTTTGAAGGAAAAAAGGTGATTATTTTTTTTTTTGTTAATTTGTTGAATTTCTTAGATAATGTGGTAAATATTTTACCACCAGTTTTATTTGACCATGGGGTGACACATGGTCATCCCATCTTTTTACCATATGGTTTTAATTTGCATATTCGAATACAACAACATATTGCGTCCACGTCTATTGGAACTGAATATTGTGAGGCTGTTGTGGGTCAGTAGTATGTCTGACTGTAAATGCTCTGACTAAAAATGAAATCGAGAGTTCTATTCCCACATGGGGAATATGTTGTAAAACTAGTTTCTCTCTGCCCATCCTGCTATATAAGTGATCATGGGGATAGGAATGAGGGGTACCATGATACCTGTGCCCGTCCCAAACCATACCAACAAAAAAATAAACTAGAAATAATACTTTTACATTAGATCACTTCAAAAGTAATGTTAAGCCAGAAAAATATGCCTACATGAGGGATACAGTATAAACATATGACAAATATACATATGACAAAAATATTTATATTAATTTATTTGTTCAGGTGCTAAGACTGGAATATGAGGCTTATGAATCAATGGCCTTGAAAGCCATGAAGGGTATTTGTAATGATGTCAGAGACAGGTGGCCCGCTGTTCACGGTATAGCAATTTATCATAGGTATGTTATATTTTTTGTTTACTAGTTATACATATATATAATTATTATAATAATTTAAAATAAAATTAGCTTCACGCTGTATCCCGCACACAGCAGGGTAGGCAGAGGGAACCTAGTGTTAAGACACTCCGTTCCCCACTTTCTGCCGAATTCTGGAGGCATTGCGTGTTGAGTGGCAGAACTCAACGCCGCGCTTAACCTCGACACCAGAGCGAAGAAATGGAAATATAAATTTAAGTAAATATTTCATCTCCTCGAGTGGGGATCGAACCCACAACCAGTCGGTTTTGCAGTCACACCTCGTGCCGCTGCGCCACGACCGGCCTCCTATAATAATTTAAGATGTGTTTTAATAAAAATTGGGTAAAATTATATAATATGATAAATAATATGGTACTAAATTAGGCCAGTCTTGGCATAAGCAACAGGATGAAATCACGAAAGATGTGATTCCCCCTCGAGGAAATGAAATTTTAATTATTTTTAAACATTTTTTAAAGTGTTATTCCACACTTAGAAAAGAAAAATATTTATTTAGAAAACGTATTATATAAAAATTTGAACGTAGCGGGACTCGAACCCGCGCCTCCTGGAAACCGACCAGGCGCTCTGACCACTAAGCCATACGTTCTCATCGAGCTACGTCGAAATTTTTAAACGCTTCGCTACGCTGTATGACTTGGGTTTGTATGTGTGACTGATTAATAATTGTTGATTCAAATTCTACATTTTAATGTCAATGACTCTCAGTATCAAATCACTTTTTGTTTATTCTTTAATTAAACTTAACAAATATTTTCTTGAATAATATTCATTACTTTTAATATAATCAAAGTGTCAAGAACATTATCTACCCAAATAGTGACAAATTTGTAAATAAACATATTTCAAATGAGATTGTGGGTTCGATTTGCTCTCAAGTCAATGAATTATTTTCATTTCTTGGCTTTGGTAAGAAGACAAACAACGGCGTTGAGTTCCGCCACTCGCCACGTGATTTCTCAAATATTGAATATCAGGGTACTGAGTACCCTGCCTTGCAGTAGAACTGACTGCTATGTATAGGATACGGCATGAAGCTGAAATAAAACTTTAATTAGAAAAACACACTTAAACACGCCGCCAAATGGCACATACTACTGGAGTGCCCAAGGTTTCTGCTGCCCGATTCGAACTCGAAGTGGAGATTGAGAGAAGTCTGACCGAAGATTATCTGCCAAGTATTATGGCAGACACGAACTCTCGGAAAGCGCTACTCGACTACGCAGACAGGGTTTTCCGTATAGCATGTATTAGAAACAGCACTGAGAACATAGACCCACGTGCACTCTGCGCTCAGACAATGCAATCATCCCATTCCAACACACATATGCCTACGCATAATATAAAAGCTGCTACGTGCACATATAAACATTACCAAGAAGCAAGTAAACATACCATGGTCCAGTTCTTACAACAAGCGGTAATGGGCGAGCCGGTATTAACAACTAAAGGTGTGGCTCTGTTCATGGACGGCAGCTTCGAAAGGTTGGGTATAAGTTTCTGCACGGCAAGAAACAATAAATTTATTGCAGTTTCTCCCGGTCTAGCCAGTCTATTGAATGAGAGCACGAAAAGAACAGTGCGCAGTAAACTATATGAAGCGCTACCCACTAGGATTATAGGAGATATCACCTGCCGAATAGTAAGATCAAAGAACAAAATAGAATACAAACAAATAACAAAAAAGAACAAAATAGATGGTCGCCCTTCGAGCAGGCTCGGGCTATACTTACAACAATAAGCGAAATGGTTGGACAAGGTGCGCGTGTAATTAGTATTGATGCTATGGTAGTTAAATACAACATAGCCGAGGTGGTAGATCGACTGGGATGTGTAAAAGCTTCAGAAAAACACGAAGTTTTAGTATATGAAGACAGCGACGAAGACCTTAGCTACTTGAAACCTAAGAATTCTGGTATCCATACGGAAAAAGCACTCACTACTCTCACTACCACTGAAAGTGGCTCAGATCGCTTTCAAAGGAAGACAGCAGAAGCACAAGCCAAGACACAGCAAAAACGCTCATCTGCAAGAACTGTATGTAGCGCCTTAACATCGGTCGTGGAAAGTCTTTTAGACAGGAACAAAACACGTGACAGACAGGCGGCAGCGGTAGAGGAGTTCACGAGGAATCCTGCAAAAGATCTCCTTATCAAAGCCAGGCCCAAGTTAACAAGAGCGGCATTGAATCAAGTGAATTCTCCTGTCTTGGTACCGATACCGGGTCCCAAAGACCATTATAGAAACGCATTTCTCGAATTCCTAGCAGTCCTAAAAGCTACCAAACAAGTGAAGCTCAGGACTTGCGAGGACATAATGCTAGCCTTTCAGCGGCGATACTCAATCCTGAATGTTAGACTTAAAGAAGCTGAAGCCGCCATTTATAACAACGCTACCGCACAGATCCTCAGAGGTGACATAAAACATAGTTATGAGTTAGAATGCTACAGTCGGATTTGTAAAATTAAACAAAGAGGAAACCAGACGAACAGGCAACCTCAAATTCAATGCACCAAGCAGTGACCCTATAGTGGTCATCGCCAAGTGCGCAGTGCTGAAAGATGGAATGATAGAGAAATTGGAGAGCCTCGATCACACTTTAAGATCAACATCTAGGGAATGGGAGATACCTAGGATACAGTGGGTTAACGGGGTTCCTGGATGCGGTAAAACAACCTGGATCATTGAGCACTTTAACGCGGATAGGGATTTTATTACTACCAACACAATAGAATCAGCCAATGAACTTCGAGAGAAGCTCTCGGTACGTATAGGAAATTTGGTGAATAGTAAAATTCGCACTATGGCATCAATGCTGGTTAATGGGTTAGATACTTCAGAAACGTGTAAACGCCTAATTGTAGATGAAGCCCTGATGAATCACTTTGGAGCCATAGTGTTGGCTGCTAGAATCTCTGGAGCAGAAGAAATTCTACTGGTTGGAGATATAAACCAACTCCCCTATATTGACCGAGACAATCTCTTCGACATGTTCTACCGTAGTCCATCACAAATTGTCAAAATCAACCAGGACCTATTGTGTACCCATAGAAGCCCCATGGACGTCGCCTATGCACTTCAAGAGATATACTTTGGTATATACTCTTCCAAAAAAGTAGTACACTCCCTCCGAATAGAAAATTTAAGAACTACACCACCGCCACGAGACCTCAGTGAAACCCTCTACCTTACATTTACTTTATTTAGGAGAAAAAATCTTTAATCCATCAGAGATATGGGGTAAATATAGGTTCAAAAGTGTTGATTATTCGTGAAGCCCAAGCCTGTCAAATGCAACGGTTATAGTAGTGAACACAAAGTCGACCAAATTACAATTACAAGACAGCGTTTCACACGCAATTGTAGCAATAACACGTCACACAGACAGATGTTCCTACTACAGCAGTGGTGACGACAACGCAATAAAAAGGCTTGTTCGGAAGGCAACAGAAGCAGCGACAAAAGGTGTTGTGGAGTATAATTTAAAGATGGCCATAAAAGATAGAAACGAAGCGGTCATGTCCTCCATCTTGGCGGTAATGCCATCCACGTCCCAAATCCCCTAAACATAAGAAACATTTGTATGGTTGTATAAACAATTTACCTTGTAATCAGTAATGAACATATTTATCTTTTGTAATCAATTAAGTTAAATTTATTTATAATGATTTTTTTTTCTATGCATGTAGATTTAGATTAGAGTGTTAGATTAAGTTAAGATTAAGTTAGTAAGTGGCAACTGAAATGAATAACTGGACTGTCTTAATGAGATATTGTATAAATATAGAAATATATGTATGTAATAACATAAGTCTAGTTCTAGGTAATAGCTACAGAAAAAAAAGTATTAAAAGAAATGTAAAAATAACAAAAGGTACGGACCATAAGTCTGTAGTGTAAGAATTAAAATAATTGAAAAAAAAAACACGCCGCCATCGTGGCGCATGGGCACAAGCGTGTGAGTGTAAACACGACAGTTGTGCGTTTGATTCCCAGTTAAAGAATTATTATTTATTAATATTTTCATTCCATCAATGTAAACACGGCACGATCGGCTTCTTACGCACCTGTTCAACTAATATAACTCCCATATCATATTACATCCCTTAGTGAATGTGCGATGAAATCAATACTTAGGTACCTATCAATACCTATGCGTGATCAAAGTTAAATGTGGGTCAAAGGAATTTCTTGGTTGGTTTGAGTAATAAAAAACTACCAAGGCTCGGCGTTGAGACGCGGCGTTGAGTTCCACCACTCAACATTCAATGCCGTAAAATTTAACGGAAAGTGGGGAACGGAGTGTCTCAACATTAGGTTGCCTCTGTTTACCCTGCTATATCCGGGATACAGCGTGATCATAAAGGTTAAACACTCCACTACACTGCCTTATAAATGTAAATAAACTATTATTTATAAATAATATTTATTTACAGTAATTTGGCAAGAGTTCACCAAACCGTGCCATGTGATCGATCAAAATGTCATCTAATCATCTTTATATACTCTGTAGTTTATCTTGTTGCATCATCATGTTTATATCACTATACGTAGGTACTTTAGTCTACGCACAAGGTCACTTACGTATTTACTCTAGATAATTAGATATTATGTATTCAAAAAATATATGTATATTAAAATAGAAGCCAGTCGTGGCGCAGGGGCACAAAGTGCGACTGTAAAATCGACTTTCGGTTGTGGGTTCAATCACCACTCGAGGAAATGAAATATTTATTTACATTTATAATTTCTTATTTAGTACTTATTTAGAAAACGTATAAAAATTTGAACGCAGCGGGACTCGAACCCGCGCCTCCTGGAAACCGACCAGGCGCTCTNGCGTTCAAATTTTTATACGTTTTCTAAATAAGTATTTTTCTTTCCTAAGTGTGGAATAACACTTTAAAAATGTTTTAAAAAATATTTATAATTTCATTTCTTCACTCTGATGTCGAGGCAAAGGGCGGCGTTGAGTTCCGCCACTCAACACGCAATGCCTCCAGAACTCAGCGGAAAGTGAGGAACGGAGTGTCTTAACACTAGGTTCACTCTGACTACCCTGTTGCGAGATACAGCGTGAAGCTGAAGAAAAATAATTAAAATATGCTTGTCGCTTAAGGTTATAGAAAGATATTTATTTTAATGTCGGTTGTAGAACGTTATTATGTACGGTTTCACGCCTTTTCCCGTAAAGTAGAGAATGCAGATAGAACCACTAGGCCCGTGTTTTATAATTGCTTGCGATCTTGAGATTTCTTTCAAAGATATACAATTTATTAATGAAATCGCTATCTCAACATCGATCTCAGAGTTGAGAGCGCTTTATAAATAGGGGATAGTGTGCTGCTCCGTTCCTCACGCATCACGAAAATTTCGAAACTGCATGTTTAGTGGTGGAGCTATGCTCCTCGAAGTGTTAACTAGAACGGTGTAGTGAACATAATTTGAAATGTTGATTTGATTTTTAATTTCAGAATAGGCCCTGGGGATACATTATTTGTTATTTTTTTAAATAATTTAGTAACATTAAAGGTCCTCTTGCAATCAAACGTAAATGTAAAACGTAAACGTAAACGTGTAAAACGTAAACGTTTTAATTTTTTTGCTACAGTTTCAATAATTTGTCCAAAATAAAAATATCAACAAATTCAATTATTTTTTATAATATCAGATAGTTTATTTAATTAGTTTTATGATTTCTTACAAAGAATTCACTTAAAATTCGGATTTATTTGCAAAATGTATAAAAACCCAAATGAAGGTGCCAAAGTGTATGCACAAAATGATACTATCATAAACTATATGATTAATTTTACGACATAGTCACGACCAAAAAAAAATCATCTATAAAGTAGTTTATCAATTTTTTTTGTTACCTTCTACCAAAAGTAAAATAAAAGTTTTGATTACATCAAACAATTGCAAATATAAACGGTCGCACAAAATTTTTATTAAAGTTTTTACTGTTTTTTAATAATCTTATTAAATAAGAAATATAAAAAACGAAAAATAAAGCTAAGAAAATTTTGGGACAGTAACAAAAGAAGGAAAAATTGGTTACAAAATAAAAATGTAAGGCATGCCTTGGTGCACCATGTATGCGAGTAAAAAATCTCAGAATTTATATTTTATTAATTTTATTTCAAAAACAATACAATACAAACTTCTAACTTAATTCCGCTTTAATCAACTTATTATTATAATATTTTTTTTCCCAACATCACGCAGTATCCCGCACACTGCAGGGTAGGCAGAGGGAACCTAGTGTTAAGACACTCCGTTCCCCACTGCGTGTTGAGTGGCAGAACTCAAAGCCGCACTTTGCCTCGACACCAGAGCGAAGAAATGAAAATATAAATTTAAATAAATATTTCATCTCCTCGAGTGGGGATCGAACCCACAACCAGTCGGTTTTACAGTCACACTTTGTGCTTCTGCGCCACGACCGGCCTTATTAATATATATTAAGATTTAGTATTTTTGAGGGTAGGTACAATATAATAAATAGCCTGGTTTAGGCTTGGATTTATCACATAATATAAATTTCTTAGAATGTACAGTTTTTAAACAAAATATTATATAAATAACAAAACTTGCTTATTTATGCTGCGAAAATATGGAATACTAAATTGTTTACAGATCTTTGATGGTTTTCATGGTCATTTCAGTTGTCACAATTGAAATTACATGCATAAATTATTGTAGCGTTATTGTAGTGTACGTATTTAAATATAGCTGTCCGCCCGCGGCTTCGCCCGCTTGAAACTATAATGACTTCTAATATGATTTTTTATTACTTTAATCTGTAATCTTCCAATATGATTTTTTTTACTACATTATCGTAATTTCTATAAGGTTTTATGATTGTTTTGTGCAATATTGATACTTGATATTTATAATATAATAATATATTTTGAGCATTGATACATAAAGCTAATTATTTATTATACATATATATATATTTGTAACATTACTATCTTTTTACCTATGTACCTATGTACGTCTTATCATAATTTTAAAACTGTTAAATGTTGTAATGTCAGTGAATAATTTACTTTACTCCTTCAGAAACAGGCTTAAATGTTAAATTATTGATTTGGGTAAGAATTAATAATATTCTATATAAAACGATTGCTGTAGTTTTTGAATTAGTTACATATATTATTAGGTGAATGTACAATTGGTAAATATGTAGTTATTACAGAGTACACGTAGAAAGGATGTTTTAAGATATTTTTATAATATAATATATAGATTTATTCCAAACGAACGAATGAACCGAAGAATCTATGTATTTACTTAATATTTCTTTGAAGATCAAGTCGTTCTTTATCTCTGCTTTTTTTTCAGCTTCACGCTGTATCCCGTATACAACAGGGTAGGTTAAGACATTCCGTTCGCCACTTTCTGCCGAATTCTGGAGGCATTGCGTGTCGAGTGACAGAACTCAACGCCGCGCTTTGCCGCGACACCAGAGCGAAGAAATGGAAATATAATTTAAGTAAATATTTCATCTCCTCGACCGGGGATCGAACTCCAGTCGGTTTTACAGTCACACTTTGTGCCCCTGCGCCATGACTGGCCTCCTTTATCTGTCTTGAATTAATTACGACTTAAACTTAACAGTTAATAACTGTTATGATTTATGAAGGTAACCTTCACTAACAATTCAATTTGTTTACTTTATTGTTTGTACTATAAACAATAGTGCTTTAAAAATGTATATTTTTATCAACAGTCACGTAACCAAGACGTTTCGTATGTCATTCTTTAGCCAAAAATCTTACTAGCGCGATTCAGAAAATGATGCTTTATGCACAGCGCCATCTATTGGGCTTAAAGTTAAACAGTAACTGTTCGTACACTTAAAAAAACCCGTTTTATGTTAAATTTCACTTAATATATAATTATATTAATTGAAAACGACGTTTTACTAAATACATACTATACAGTTAAAAATACAAATTTATTATAAACAATTATACATTTATTATAAGTATAGATATAGATTACTATATGAGAATTTTCGCAGGCAAACCAATTTCTTGAGGCCTTGAGTTCATTCAAATGACGATAACTTTTTTTAATTAACTGCTTTTGATGAAATTTTAAATGCTATTCTGAGTTAAAACAAAACAATTGGTGAAAGTTTTAAGTAAATCGGTTCAGTACTTTGGGAGGCAGACAGACAGACAGACAAGAAATTCAAAAAAAATATTTTTGCTTTCTACTATTCTTTTTAAGACTGATTTCGACTGAAATGGATAGGGGGACACCCCTATCCATTTCAGTCGAAATTACTAAATGTACAGACAAAATATTTTTACGTTTTATTATATATATTATAGAGATTACTTTTTGATAAAAGAAGTCTTAAATTTGCTCATTCTCCTCAATACAGTAATTACAATGGATGAGATTAATTGTAAAACTGGACTATGTGTACCACAAACAACATTATAAGGGGTACCAGCGTTATTTTAAGCAATATAGGGGCGCAAATTGTACTCTGTAATGTTGTTAAATTTAAAATGTCAACAAAATGAGATAAAAAAGCGCTCCCCCCATGTATCCCGAACACAGCAGGATAGGAACAGTGTTACTCCTTTCCCCATTTTTCGCCGAATTCTAAAAGCATTGTATATAACAGTGGCGGAACTCAACTCCGCGCTTCACCTCGACACCAGAGAGAAAAAATGAGAATATTAAATATTTTATTTCTCCGTGTGGAAATTGAACTCTTATACGTAAACTGTTCACTGAATTAAATATGGCTTATAGTTATATTGTTGGAGTAACATTCGATTTGTTTTGTTTCGATTCGCCACTTAAACGCAATAATATGCAATAATCAATCTTATTTATAACTCAAGGCAGTGAAAGTACTTCATCATATGTTTATTTTTACGCATATCGGAGTAATATACATATAAACCAATTATAAGCCATTTCCCAGACATTGGGTGGTTTTTCTGCCGCGGAACCAAGCACTGTAAGCTTTCTTTTCTTCTTCCTCGTGTTTAACTTGGCGCTTCTTACTAGGGTTTGCCTTCCGGTTGAACCAACTCCACTTTGAATGTTCTTTAACGTCCTCGACGGTTAGTTGGTTGGCTTTTATGTAATCTCCTGTTATGACATCACCCATCGCTTCCTTGGGTGTCCGGGAGGTCCCACTACTTCCTATGCCGGCACGCAACGTCGCTATACCAACTCACAACTGCGCTCTTGGAGCTTATCCGCAATCAACGACATCATGGACATTAAGATTACCTCAAACAGATGTGGCGTCTGCGTCACACATTCATTTCGTGACGTGAAACTCTTGAGTATGCATCATCATTGCCAGCATACGCTGCCGTTTAATAGAACTGGTCCCTTTCAGCTTGAACGGTATTCTGCGACCGCAGACTACCACGTACGCAGGTACGCAAGAGACCTTCCACCATTTGGCCCAGACAGAGCCCAGAAGAGTGTAGGAATGGATCCAACGTACTTTAACTTTTCTGACTGATATTGCTCGAGTCCGGACTGCCACAAACCATGTACTTGGTCTGCGAACACTGCATGACTTCTCTTGCCGGACACCTAAATTCCCAGAATGGAATTCGAAGTTTGAACCCACTATCCCTGAGTTCAGTGAAACTAACCATTAGTACATCATAGTGAAGCATCGTTCATAACATAAGTTAATATACGCTACTGTGTTTTTGTCTTCACCACTTTAAATGAAAGCCCAGTTTTAACTACTCTATAAAAACCTAATATAATTAAAACTAAAGAGATTTTTCCAAAAATAAAAGTGTTTTTTTTTTCTAAGTAAATAATTTATAAAATTATAGTTGTAAAATAGAGGCCAGTCGTGGCGCAGCGGCACGAAGTGTGACTGTAAAACCGACTGGTTGTGGGTTCGATCCCACTCGAGGAGATGAAATATTTACTTAAATTTATATTTCCATTTCTTCGCTCTGGTGTCGAGGCTAAGCGCGGCGTTGAGTTCTGCCACTCAACACGCAATGCCTCCAGAATTCGNTTGTTGTGTCTGTATGATTGCAAGTAATTTGCGAGTCGAGTACTGTGAATTTCAACAACATGTACCAATCGGTACATGTTGTTGTAATTCACTTTCAAATTACATCGTTTGTAGGTTTTAATAATTTTGTTAAAATAAGTATTTTTTAAAGTTTTTTTTTTATTAATTATTTGTCAACTTCACGTATCACACATGTAGGGGAGTAGGCAAAGAAAGCCTAGTGTAGAAACACTCCGCTCCCCACTGTCCGCCGCCGCGCTTTACCTCGACCCCAGAGCAAAAAAATGTAAATATATATAAAATATTTTTCTTTAATTATCTTAAAAATACTGCGCCCCCCACTTTCCGCCGAATTCTGGAGGCATTGCGTGTTGAGTGGCGGAAGAGGAAATGAAATATTTAAGTAAATATTTCATTTTCTCGAGTGGGGATCGAACCCATAACTAGTCGCGTTACGGTCACATTCTGTACCTCTGCACCACGAATGGCCTCAATGATGTTATCTTTTTATTTAATTATTCTGTCATCAACCTTCAAACTATTATAGAAATATTTAATATAATACTTTCAATGCCTCGCTCTAGCACCGAACGCAGCGTTGATTTCCGTCATTCAACACGCAATGTCTCCAGAATTTGGAAAGTGGTGAATGGAAATATCTTAATATGAACGGAGTGTCTTAACACTAGGTTCCCTTGTACTACCTACCCAGCTATACAGCGTGAAAATATATACAGCGTGAAAAAAATCACCTTTCAAATTATATAACATAATAACGTTGGCAATAGTTGTTGTTACATATTGAACTCGTATCTGTTCATATAAGTTTTTTTTACATTCACACTATTATGCATATAGCAGGATCGGCAGTCTTTTTGCCAAAGAGAAGTAATTAAACTAATTCAGATTCTTTAAGTGGGAATCGAATCCACACCTATTTACAGACCAAGGCTGAACCGTTGCACCTACACCACCTCGATAAGATGTTGTTTATTATTATTTGTTACCCTAATACTACCTCATTACCTTCCAGGTTAGGTAACGTGCCCTGTCGCGAGGCATCAGTAGTTATAGCGGTAAGCAGTCCTCATAGACGAGACTCCTTAGACGCGGTCTCTTTCTCTATAGACCAGCTCAAAGCGAACGTGCCCATTTGGAAGAAGGAGGTATACGCAGGTTCAGATCCAGTTTGGAAGGAAAATGTGGAATGTGCGTGGTCTACCAAACGTAAAAGTTGTAATGGGCATGTGTAATTTGGTTTTTTGGGTTGTTGAAATAATTTATTCTTTTCCCGTGATGTAGATAGAAATTGTAATACGATTTTTTTTTTAATTAAATTAACTTTATATTGGCTAACGAATTTGAATTTGTTACTATCTGTTGCGTGCATAAGAAAACAATATTTCTTACGCTAAACCAAGTTGTTGATCTTCGAAATAATATATATTTTTTATAAAATTTTAGATGTTATTTTTAACATTTTTATTGTTTAAGTTATAATGAAATTTTGAATTATATCAACATCCTGTATATGAATTACAGATTAGTACAATTGCTAAATAAAATGTAAAATTTGATATATTATATTATACGTGGTTCCTTTTCGGTTTATAATTTTTTATATATATAAAAGTAAGGTTTTATATGTATACATTTGTTATGTTCTTTTATATTTTAAGAACTTGCGCATTTTCTTATCTCAAGTTGTTGTGTTGCTTTTTTACTGGTTTTTTAATGTAATTTTATTTTTTTATAGTTTTTTTTTGTCACGTTCTCTAGATAATTTGCTTTTTTGTTAGACTTTTTAGTTGTATTTTTTAATTAATGGTACATTTTTAATTGAAATGTCTAAAGAGTTATATCAATTATAATTTGCAAAACTTAAAAAAATTGTCATCGCAAAACTAGTTTTTATATAAGTGATCGTTGTCCTTTAAGGGCTTTTATTATTATTATAGTGAGCGAAGCGAACAGGCATTTGTGAGCGATTGAGCGAGCTAGCTCTTTAGTACATACATAAATTATTTTTGTGCTTTATTAGTTCGTTTTTGTGCATGGATTTCGTTAGGTTATTTAATGAAATTAATAGAATTTATCTTTGCTAAAAGTTTTAGCTTTTTAAAATGTAAAACTTATTAGCTTAACTACTTTTATTTTTGATTTAATAGAAAAATATATTTATACAGTACATATTTACTAATTGTAAGTACAATTGTTATTTCAAATAAAATAAAGTTTTGTTGCATAATTGTGTTTTTTTTAATCGCCCTTCCAAGAAACATAGCTCATGATCATATATTTACAGGTAATATACAACCAGAAAGACAACTAGAACATCCTATAGATAAAAATCTTATACAAATTAACGTTTCGAGCGAGGAATTAGAGAAAAGAATTAATAATTTCATAGAAAGAAAAAGGGAACAAGTGAATATAAATAATATAAACGATTTTATACCCACAAAGTGTGAGAGCGAGACGGAAGATGCGAATACGTGTGCTAGAGTGAGAACGCAGTTCGTGAAGCGAAGCGATTCTAAGGGCCATTTAAAAAGTAGGTCATTTTTGATAATACATTTAAGAATGTTGTTTTATATTTGTTGTTTTTTTTTAAGTGAATAATGATAATAAGATAAAATTTTACGCAATCGTACTGTGAGTGTACTAGGATACGAAGTTCAATAAATTTATTGCGTAATATAATATATTATATTAATTTTGCTATCTGATCAGGGAAAGGTTGTTGTAAGGACGGTCGTGGCGCAAGGGCATCAATGGTGTGATTGTAAAGCGACGGTTGTGGGTTCGATCCCCACTCGGTTAAATTAATTATTATTTATCAATCTTTTCGTTTCTTCGCTGAGTTCAGCCACTCAACACAGCATGCTTCGAAAATTCGGCGGAAAGTGGGGAACGGATTGTCTTAACAGTAGGGCTCCTTAGCTTACCTTGCTGTGTGCGAGATACGGCGTGAAGCTGAAGAGAAAAAAAAACCATACGTGATACTTACTTTTTATATGCGTACATGTTTAAGTAAAAATTGTCACACTTTATTGGATGGTAACAGGTTTATATTGTCTAATGCCTCACGTAATCAATTAAAACATAGCCATTAGTGACTATTAGTTACTATTGAAATTAAAACATAATTATGTATGATAACAATTGACGATATGTAATTTTTTCTTGGAACATGAAGAATTTTAGAGGCGTTGTGTGTCGAGTGCGGAACTGAACGCCGCAGATCTTCACATTAATTTAGCGTCTAATATGTTTTAGTGAAGCGTAAGGCTAAAAAAATATACATAATTTATATGTGTACTAAATACTAACATAAAAAACTAATATGTTTTTTTTCGTTGAGGCGTTATTCTCAGGAAATTCTATAGGGAAGCCGCATCTAAAACCCAAAACAAGAAAATTTTATGGATTATATATTTCCCTAACTGATTTTTTTACCTACAATAATCTCATATAGTTTCCTTATATATTTGAAGACTATGTAGAAGCCAGTCGTGGCGCAGGGGCACAAAGTGTGACTGTAAAACCGACTGGTTGTGGGTTCGACCCCCACTCGAGGAGATGAAATATTGACTTAAATTTATATTTCCATTTTCTTCGCTCTGGTGTCGAGGACAAGCGCGGCGTTGAGTTTTGCCACATAACACGCAATGCCTCTAGAATTCGACAGAAAGTGGGGAACGGAATGTCTTAACACTAGGTTCCCTCTGCTACTCTGCAGTGTGCGTGAAGCTGAAACAAGAAATATAGGCTATGTAACTTACTAATAATTTATTCCATTGCAGTCCGTAAAGTCCACAACGAATGGGGTCCACAGACAGTGTCAATGGACCACGAGATTAAAACTGAAAAATCAGATCTACCCGCCGCCATTTCTGAGAGAGTATTATCAATAGAGTCGTTCCTCAACACGGGGCCCGTTGCACCAGATATATACAAACGATTGAAGGCAATGGAGGATAAAATAGCTCATTTACAGTCCATTTCTCCGGAATATTCTTTGTTTTGGGTGAGTACTAAGTGAGTTAAAAGTTTATATTTTACTAACTGTAGTTGTATATTTTTCTGTTTTATTATTTATTATGTAATATTTATTGGTAAACGAACATTTTTTTTAAATCGTAATAAATAATTTTTAGAAAGATTTAAAAAAAACACTTTCCTCCGAATTCTCGAGACATTGCGTATTGAGTGGCGGAACTCAACACCGTTACCAAAGCGAGAAAATGAAAATATGAAATATTTCATTTTCTTTGCATAGGCACGTCTGGCAGAATAATATTTACTCAATTGTATTATAATATTTTTTATTATACATATAGACGTCATCATGACGCACTTGGAAAATGAAAGACTTCTTTTCTTGGCTCTAGTAGACAAAGCGTGGTGTTGAATTCCGTCACTCTACATTCGAATGTCTCGAAAATTAACACTAGGCTCCTAATTTTAATCAAAGACGTAAAAAATATATATGTATTGACTTTACAAATTCCTGTTAAAAGACATAGCTTTATATTCGTTTTTCAGAAATCCAAAAAAGAAAACACAGCAATTAAAGAGGAACAAATGGATTATACGTTTTCGGCGGAGGACATCGCGCGGAAGATAGAATTGTTTGAGAAACAACAAAATGATACTTAATACTACTACAGCCACTATCCATGTTAAACAGTAAAATAAAAAAAAATGTCATAACTTTTTTTGGCTTAGTACTGTTTTTTTTTTATTTTACCTATCTCGTCTATCTTGTATCGTTGTTCTGTGGTAAGAAAAAAAAGTTCTTTACCTCTTTTCTATAGATAGACAGACTTTAGTTTTATCCTACGTCTAAACTGTTGATGTATCTTGATTAATTTTTTTAGGTATAGTTTAAAATATTTTACCCTATATGCTGTTCCCGTATAAGGAGCGCTGACATTTCCACCCTGTATATATTATTATTATATTAAACAGTATATAGAAGCAGTGGTTGCTAATATGTAATAAATACGGTTTATTAAAAATAAACATAATTTGTTTTCTTTATTTTAACAAAATCCTGTATCAGTTAAATGTAATTTAATTTTATTCATACTCTTCGAATACTATTTATAGTCAAATAAATCAACTTCAAGCTGTGTCTCGCACACAGAGGAGGGTAGGGTAGGCAGAGGGAACTCAACGACGCGCTTTGCCTCGACACCAGAGCGAAGAAATAGACATACATTTTTTTTAAATATTTTTAAAGTGTTATTCCGCATTCAGGCAAGAAAAAAAATATTTAGAAAACTTATAAAAATTGAACGTAGCGCGCCTCCTGGAAACTAGTCCCGCTACGTTCAAATGTTTATAAGTTTTCTAAAGAAATATAAATAGACATATAAATTTAAGTAAATATTTCCTCGAGTGGGGATAGAACCCACAACCAGTCCGTTTTACAGTCACACTTTGTGCCCCTTTTTAAATACTAATTCAATATCAATAATCTGTAGTGTTTTATAATTTCTTTTAAAATAAAATTAATTTCTTTTAAAATGAATTAATAAAAATGAAAGAAAAATATATTTTTTTTATTTTCATTTAAAAAAACTACAAAGGCTACATAAAGGAAACCAAAATTACCTTACGAAATTTATTTATTTACAGCAATAGTTCACAACTAATTACATACAACTATTATCGAAAAGCGCAAGTGTCGTAATCAAAACATAAAGGCATGCACACATTACACAATTTTAATTATTTTATATGTAATTAATTGTTTTATTTTGTGGCTTTTATCTGAAAGCGTAGAGTGTGTGCAGGTCTTTATATACTATATATTATATAACATATTATTATTACATATAACAGAACTGACAAATAGGATTTCTTTTATGAAATAACTTTTTTTTCGGAAATTAAATGTTTCATAATGTTGTTAAAACTTAAAATTTTATATTTTTAATGAAATGCGATAACTTAAAAACTTGAATAATCTTAGGTCATAATAATAATGAAAAAAAAAACAAATATAAAAAAATAAACAATTACATCCAAAACGTAAATGAAATAAAATGTATTAATTTATAAATATACATCGTTGTTTCATAGAAAGGTATTCAAAACAAGTAAAAATTCTAATGTGGTTATAATAATGTAGTAGTAGAAGTTACATAAGTACAACTTCAATAATTATAACGATATTTACATTACCAGTACAGTGCGGTCGACGAGTCGTGGCCTAAGTTATTTCAATTTTCTAAAGCGTTCTTATTTTAATTTAATAAAGCGTTCACGACTCGTCGACCGCACTGTAGTTGCCAGTAAATAACTGACAACTTACGTCAGTTGCCAATAATTGGCAGTGTACATAATGTGCTGTAATCGTAATAATTTGCAATATTTTCTTTTTAAATTTGTTAGGGAAATAAAAAAAAATAATTTTTCTATAAGAATGTATAATTTTGTTTCACTATTTTCTATAATTATTGTAATTTACTTAGTGATAGTTTAGTTATTATTAAATAATATTTTGTCATATAATACCTCGATGCTATTATTAATAATTTTATTGTTTTATTTAATTCGTTCCACAAGTATTTCATCTAGCATAGGACCTAACCTTGTAGTTTTGGGTTAAGTTTCTTTAGAGGTAAAAGCGGTCTTATTTTTGACTGTTTGAAGTTCAATTTAATTAAAAATAGCCAAAATTACACCAAAAAAAAAATTTAAAAATGACATTGCATATTACTATAGGTTAACAACATATTTTGTGAAAAATTAATATTGACTGCAATAAATATGAAGTAAATAACTTAACTTAATAACAATTCTCAATATATAACACATTATTTCTTTGCCATTCCACTAAACATACAGTGCTATGGACTTAAAAACGTCCATCAATAAAAACAGGAAAACTGAAAATCAATTTTAGACAATACTATAATATTTCAAACATTTTATATTGTTTTAATTTATTTATTAGCAACTTGCCCTTTATGTCTTTCGTCCTAATCATATTGTATTATTATAATGAAAATAGGCAGCATTCACTTTTTTAATTTTATTTAAAATATTTAATGCAATATTTCTATAGGAAAAGGACGCTTTTTTATATGTGAAGACATGCGTGAATCAAGGTGATATGTCAAAAAGTTAATTAAGTTGAAATTGCTCCTTCATTTAAATTGTACATGACTTTCTAATAGGAGAAAAAAGAAAATATTAAATATTTTTGTCTTAAAAAAAAATATTTTTTACAATAAAAAAATTTAAACAATTACATCAAACATGTTTTTTAAAAAAAACTTTTACTACAAAATCAAATGTATTTGAATTTTAAAAGTTAACAATAAACAATAAATCTAATTAGCATTTTATTATTAAAGTGTGATAATCTCCTTTAACAATACAACATATCAACTTAATTCCCACAGTTGAACTTCATACATATTTTAACTTCAAATTCAACTTTCGCTATGAAACTTCATTTAAGGTCGTACTTCAGGTTGATTTGGCCTTTGCAAGTACAAGACGACTCCCAGAGTTGCAAAAAGAGCCGTGATAAGATACAAGTCCCAGTTGATAAGCGATGAATCCTCTCCACTTAGGAATATCCACGATATTGGACTCTGTGAAAGATACTGATCAATTATAGGGGCATTAGATGGGTTTAAACAGGGGTACTAATGGTGTAAGAAAAGTATATTAAATATAGATAGATATTGGGGAACGGAATTGTCTTAACACTAGGTTCCCAGGTTCCCTCTGCCTACCATGATATGTGCGGGATACAGCGTGATACATAATGAATTTTTGTATATATTATATTTTATTGTATGTAGTTGGGAAAACATATTTTATATTATCAAGACTAGTCACTTACTGTTTCTCAAAGTAACTTTAGTGAAAATATTATTTATCCTTTTGACTATTTTAAATTATTATCGATCTACATTCAAATGTAAACATTTGAATGTAGATCGATAATAATTTATTATATATTAAAATCTTGAACTTCGTTTGTTACCAGAGCAATGAAATGAAAATATTAAATATTTTATTCACTCTAATTGGAATCGAACCCACAGTCGTCGCAATTTTAAAGTCACTATGATGAATTAATATAATAATTTAAATTACAAATATCAAACAAACATACCTCCCACAAGGCCTCTAAGGCGGAGTGCGCGTGCAACCTCGCCAGCGCCAGCGCGGCCGGCAGCCGGGCGTCGGGGGACGCGTCGGCCGCTAGATCGTAGCAGCGTTTGGCCAAGTGCAGGTCCCTCGCCAGGCCCAGGCCACGCTCGTGCATGTACCCCAGGTTGAACGTGGCCTGTGCGGAGTGCAAGGCATCCGAGGCCACTCGGTAGTGGTGGGCGGCCGCCTCGAGGTCTCGCGGCGCCCCTTGCCCGTAGTAGTGGTAGTCGCCCAGTTTGACTCGGGCGCCGGCGCAGCCCTGCGCGGCCGCTCGGGACCACAGCTGGAGGGCGCGGCGCCATCGCTCCGTTCCCGAGTAGAGTTGGGTCGCACCTATTAATATAAACAAATATTTGTTCATTGCGACTCTAAACGCGTCAAATTGTGGGTTCGATTTCCACGCGAGGAAATGAAATATTTAATATTTTTATTTCTTCAACTGGCAGCGAGGCAAATGTGGGCGCTGTATTCCGCAACCCAAGAAGCAGTGCCTGTAGATTTCGGCTAAATGAATGAAACGAAGTATCCTCATGGGAACAGCGCACTCACCCTCGTCCAGCAGGTAGGCGGCGTTGCTCTGCGCGACCTCGTAGCCGCGCTCGGCCGCCGCCGCGTACTGCAGGTAGGCGGCGTCGGCGGAGCGCGCGCGCCACGCCGCGTGCGCGCGCATGAGCCGCGCCGCCCACGGCCCGCGCTCGCACACGTTCTTGTACAGCTGCGGGTGGAAGCGATTACTTACTTATTTTCAATTAAACTATTTTAACCGGATTAATCGCGTATATTTTGTATTTTTATACATTTCTGGAAACACTCGAACATTTTGCAGTAGTCCGTGGTCACGGGTAGACTGAGGTGGCATTCGTCTGTCAGTTAACATAATTATTATATCAAAAATGGTTGATGGTTTCCAAAAATATATAAAAATACAAAATATACGCGATTAATCCGGTTAAAACAGTTTCATTTAAAATGTGTAATAATCGTGAAAATCAAAGAACTTAATTACTTAGTTAACTATTGATAAGAGCGAATAGTTTAATAGTCAATGCGCTTGGAAGGTTTCTCAAAAGCGGGAGGTACAAATTACGGTAATTTTTTTATAAGTTTTTTAAAAACATTCTAGTAAGCAAATATAAAAATTAGTCCTTCGAACCGTCTATACAAAAAAGGGCCGTACCTCAACCGCAGTGGTACAAGAGCGAAGCACGCCCAGCCCCTGCGCGTGCATCTGCGCGAGGTGGTACAGCGCGAGCACGTGGCCGGACTGCGACGCCAGCGAGAAGTACTTGTTCGCCTGTTTGAAGTCACGACGGACCCCGATACCACCTGTAATGTACGGGTATAGTTATTTTATTTTCCATTACAACAATTGGCCTTGGTAAACAAATGAATCGCCATTTTATATGTATTATATACAATAGTATTGACAAATTACTCAGACTTGACATCACAAAAGATAGATGCCAAAGACTTTTACTCGTTTCGTTGCGATTTTTAAACTTACTAATTAAAATGAGATGTTTTTTCTTAAAATCTTGTCATTTCAATTCTAGGACTTACTTCGAAGACGGTACTAGTAGAATCATTTCGGATATGGTTTCATTATAGAAGGAAACTCGGACAGTAGGAGATGAGCGCTAACACGCATTTAAAAGGGATCTTTAAGCCTACATTTGGGTTTGAAAAATGTCAGGCACTGATCCAAGCTCCTCTCCCGGCCACCCGATGGGCCTAATCACTTTGTTTCTAAATATAATTAAAATTATAGATATGTAAATCAACTTACCAAAATACATAAAGCCCAAATTCAATTGTCCTTCAACCCAGCCCTGATTGGCCGCCATTGCGAAATATTTGAAAGCGGTGGACGTGTCCTTTGGCACTCCGCGGCCCTGTTATAGAGAAGAAAAAAAAAACAAATTAAATAATAATATAGGTAAATAAATAAAAATAAAAGATCCAAGGATAAAAGATAGCAAGCATCCCATAGTATTTTGAATTCGTATGCCCTATTACGATCAGTTTCTGGAGTACTGAGTCCATTCTCGAGTACTCTGAGTGCATATGCACTAGTACCGACGTACTGCCTTGGGTACTCTGGACATCTTGAAACGCGCTTAATAGCAATAATATGAACCGCCGCGAAAGAAATATATATATATATATATATATATATATATATATATATATATATATCTATATATATATATAGAAAAGCTGTTCTTAAATGTTTTACACCTGCCATATGTTAAGTTTTAATATATCAAATCTTGACGCAAATTGAAGCACTTTTTTTAAAAAAAGGCTACCTATTTGTCAAATATCTAATGCAGATATAAATAAAAAAATACAATGAATAAGCTTTTATTTCACTTGCAGGACAAAACTGAAAAGAAAAGTCTCTTGCAACGAATGCTCAAATCAGTGAAACTGTTTCGAACTAAAAAGCACGGGAGCCAAAAAAGATTTGACAAAGAAGACGCAGAAAGCGACTCTGATGATTACGAAACTATTTACAGTAAACAATCTACAATCCCCCCTCCGCCAAAATTACGAAAAATTCCGAGAAAATACGCAAAAAACAATAATTTACCTGAAGTTAGACGAAAAAAGCCTTATTTGGAACAAGAATATAGGCGTCAGTGGAACGAAAACCTCACGTTTCACGATCAAACCCACTTTTCTAATGATAACCAATATGTAAGAAACTACAAAAACACTCCATATTGGACCAATTACGAAGCTAGGAATGTAATAGTTGAAACACCAAATTATATGAGCCCGCAACCATCGTCAAATGAAAAAAGTCCAAAAACTAATGTTAAGCGAAAAGATAAATTAAAATGGCTTAAGAACCACAAACTGGGTTTAAAATGTGGGGAACAATGGAAAAATTTTATACTTGAAAATTAGTTAGTAGGAGTTGTGTTGTCAAATAAAAGTATGAAAATTTCTGACATTTATTTATTTCATGAAATATTAGTATTGATATGACATAATGTTACTCGATACTGAGATAAATAAGTAATGTAACCTTAGTCCCTCTTCTCATCTTCTTCCCTGAGTATATCCTCAATATCTTCAAGTACAAATCTGTAAGAATGTTTTTGGATTTTTTTGATTACAAAATGTAAAAACAGTAAAAACGCTATTGTAACGCGCATTTCTCCCTGATATCAATTGTGGATTCAAATAGAATAACTACTTTCAGAAGTATAAGATTTGATTATAATGCTACTTTATGTTATTACTGTAACAAGCATATGTTTTTTTTTATTTCATCAATAAAATATCTTTGTGTCTCAAGTTTGATTAAACAAAGTGGACTATTAAACAAAAAGTGCACAACTAAAAATCGAAAAAGAATTAACTCACTGATACAACAATATTGGCAATAATACAGTACAAAAATGCCAAGAAGCGTGAGAGTCCACTCCCCACACTGGAGGGAAGTCATATATTTCCATAGATAGCGCAAACACGGAGGAGATTAGGAAAGATAACATTCTCTTCGGATGTTCCATCTTTTTTGATATTTGGAATAGTGTCCATAGCAACCAAATTATAAACGATGCGAGACCTAGAATTATATTTAAATATTTAGTTATATTATTATATCAAACTAAAAATTATATAACATTTGAAAGATCCATTAGTACAAATCATGTAATTATAATCACATTTTTATGATTTTAAATAATTTCCTTATTTATTATTATTTTTTTAAAATTATCTTGCATGAAATTAAAAATATTTTTATCCTTCTAAGACTCTTGGATAGATTAATTCGAAATTAAATCAGTTTCACGCTGTATTCCGCGCACAGCAAGGTAGGCAGAGGGAACCTAGTGTTGAGACTTCATTCCTCAAATTCCACCGAATTTTTCGAGACATTGCGTGATGAGTGGCGGAACTCAACGCCGGGCTATTGCCTTGGTACCAGAGTGAAGAAAATGAAGATATTAATAAATAATAATTCATTCCTTTGAGTGGGAATCGAATCGAACATGTGCCCCTTGGCCGCCGTTCCTCAAATAACAAATACATACCAAAATAAATGTTGATATGCATGTTGTAGTCATAGTCTATCTTTCCTTTGTACAAATAGACTAGGTAATTCCCATAAAATACTAATATAATGGACACTATGATAAATATGAATATTTTTCTTTTATACATTAATCTAAAACAAAAATTACATTTATATTATAAGAAAATTAAATAGAAAAAAAACTACTGTATCAGGCATATAATAAAGATAATAAAGATTGAGACTTGCTTGATTTAATTGGTGATGAGCACTTGGACAGAAAAGAACAGGTGTGGGTTCGAGTCTTAATATATTAAAATTTTCTATAAACTGAGAAACTGAAGTAGTCTAGTACAAAAGTATGAGTTAAAAATTAAATTAAATTAGCTTCACGCTATATCCCGCACACAGCAGGGTAGGCAGAGGGAACCTAGTGTTAAGACACTCCGTTCCCCACTTTCTGCCGAATTCTGGAGGCATTGCGTGTTGAGTGGCAGAACTCAACGCCGCGCTTAACCNATCCTTACAAATGGCGTTTTGTTTTAAAATGACAATTTTATTATTTATTTTGTTTGAAAAAAAAACTTTTTCATTTTTGGGAATTTATTTTTTTCTGAATTATACTAGGCTTTTATAGAGTAGTTAAAACTGTGGTTTCATTTAATGTGGTGCTGACACTTCCACCCTGTATAGTCCAAAACTCTTTATATTATATGATTCATGAGTTTTACTCTGCATCCCGCATGTAGCAAGGTATCGAGACAGAAAGTACTGAGTATTAAAACACTGTTTGAGACATTGACTTCAATGTCTAACAAAAATTACATAAGAACAACGCAAGTGACGTCACTTACCTGTAAATACATAATACCGAGCCCGCTTTGACCAACCGGGTTGTTGAGCTCGGCTGCTTTTCTAAAGTACCTTAAAGCTGTTTCGTTATCAGCCTTGATACCGTCTCCACCTTCCAGATATATCTGCAAAAATATTATATATTATTATTAAAAAATTACAGATTAAGTAATGAGGCCAGTCGTGGCGCAGGGGCACAAAAAGTGAATATAAAATCGACTGGTTGTGGTTTCGATCACCACTCGAGGAAATTAAATATTTATTTACATTTATATTTTCATTTCTTCGCTCTGGCGTCTGTGTCGACAAAGCGCGGAGTTGAGTTCCGCCACTTAACACGCAATTCCTCCAGAACTCGGCGGAAACTGGGGAACGGAGTGTCTTAACATTAGGTTCCTTCTGCCTACCCTGCTGTGTGTGGGATACAGCGTGAAGCTGATTTCATTTTGATTTTTAAGTAAAGAGACCCGTACGTGGCGTAGAGGCACATGCGCGCCACTGTTAACACAACGGTTGTGAGTTCGATTCCCACTCTGGGAATGAATTATTTAATGTTTCCATTTCCCTGCTATTGCGCTACCCAACATACAATGTCTCAAGAAATCGGCGGAAAGTGGGGGACGAAAATGTTTTAATTTTTACTTAACACTAGGTAAAAAAATAAGAACAGTACAATGACTGACAATGTACTAATCCAGCTCTTCGCTCAATCAAAACGTCTTATCAAGCAAATAAAAATCTTTTAAATATAATTTGCAAACTATTGCAATAAATGGTTCTTAAACAAAAACTAATGAGTTACCGCAACATCATGTTTGAAATTTCAATTAAAGATTATTTTATTCTATATTTTATGTTAAGTGTTTTAATACTGCACTAGATGCATAAAGTTTTCTATATACTCTTCTTCTTCTCAGTCGTTACGCTCTTGACAGAGCGGTTGTGGCCATCATGTAGTCCCGTTTTTGGCTTTTGTTATTCTTGCCACAGTTTCACGCCATTTCTTTCTGTTGGTCGCCATTCTAGTGCACTCATGCAATTTACCGCCCACGGCTGATTTTACTTGGTCAGTCCATCGCATGGGTGATCTACCTCGTGGTCTGGCCATCCATCTACTCTGCCTTGTACCACGAGCCGCTCTATGGAGTCGTTTCCTTATCTGGAGATGTGACCGAAGAACTTAAGCATGCAGGTTTCTACAAGAGCTGATAGTCGCTCTTTGATGCAAAGTTTTTGGAGTATGGACACATTGGAACGGAATTCTGTCCACGAGAAAGATGGTCGGAATCGACCATCTTTCTCCAGCACCATATCTCCAGGGCATCGACTTTTTTCTTTTCCGTTTCCAGCAAGGTCCATGTCTCAGCGGCATACAGAAAAATAGGGAAAACGAGTGTTCGAACTAATCGCATTTTAGTAGTTTTGGTGATTATTCTGTTCTTCCATATGTTCCTAAGCCTTTCCACAGCATTTCTGGTAATAGCCGTGCGTCGTTTTATTTCCTCCATGCATCCGCCCTTGTGTGTGATTAAAGTCCCAAGGTATATGTAGGACTGGACAACTTCACAATTCGCAATATCAGTCACTTCCGACGAGTTATTGTTGACGCGATCCACAATCATCATTTTTGTTTTGCGGCGATTGACCTTTAATCCAAACTGAAGGCTGACATATTCCATCTTTTGAAGAAGGTCTTCCATATGCTGAATGCTAGAGGCGAATAAAGTTGTGTCATCGGCATAACGCAAGTTTGCAATCTTGTAACCACCGACCACTATACCATCTGTCCAGTTCTCAAGGGTGATACGCATTTCTATGTACACAATTATAAAAAAAATGAAGATCAAAAAATAACATTATTTTCTCAATAATTCGGCAACCTACCTACCTATTTTTAACAGTGCGGAATGAGGGAGACTTTACTGTATATATTACATATTTCTCAAAAGGAGCTTTATAACGGAGTGTCTCAACACCGTGATGGATATCCTACGTCCTTATATGTAAATGCTATAACATAGTATAGAATATTTCACCAAAAACCTCTTACCTTGCCAAGAAATGCGTTAGCCACAGCATTCCCAGTCTTGGCTGCTTGTTGGAAGTAGTGCAACGCCTTATTGAGGTCGAGGGTGACACCACGACCGCCTTGGAAGTGCAGTTGTCCGAGTCCCACCTTCATGAATGACACATACAAAAATAAATTTGAATTTTTTAAGCGTTTCTATAGACTTTATATGCTATATATAGTATGGTTCTATTTGTATATATTTTTCTATTTGTGTATAATATATTTTTATCTTTCTTGTAAAATGATAAGATATTTCTTACAATTATAGTAGAATTTCGCATTTTATCTAACAAGAACAAAAAAAGAAATAGATTTAAAAATTAATATTCTGACAAATGAGAATCAAAACCACAAACAACCACATATAGTATAGATTGACATATTTATTAGTTGTTAAGGAAATTAGATTAACGATTGACAATATATAATATTACATTCGAAAGATAACTAAATTAAATGAATTTTCACAATAAAATATATATCACCTGTGCCTGTACATCTCCCTTCTCAGCCAAGAGCTGGTAATACTCAATGAGATCTGTATCTAAGGCGGCTCCGGGCGAATTGCCTTCAGCTTCATCCATTATCCTCACTCTTTGTATTGCTGGACCCCCGCTGAGAGTCACCTGGCTTGCCACTAAGAAAATAAAAAATAATAATAAATATTACATATATTTTTAGCGTTCTGCTTTATCAAGATTTATTTAGCCAGAGAGAATGTGCCAGAGGGCTCCAAATGCGTCAATCTCTGCATACTACTGTTAACAATATCTTCATCACATAACTATGGCTTAATAATATATTTAGATTTTAATGTGTGTATAATGCAAATAACATCTCGGATTAGAAAAACAAAAAAAATACATTATAAAGATCTTTTGGTTCGTCAAAAAATAGCATTGTCTGTTGCCAAATGACCATTTTTTGTTTTAAACTTTGGGTAGATAAAGATTAGCTTATCATACTTCCTTCAATTTTCAACTCAATTTCCGAGACATTGCGTGTTGAGTGACAAAACTCAACGCTCTACTTTATGTTTATTCGAGAAAGAGAAAACAAAAATAATTCATTACCCCAGGTTGCAATCGAACCCAAAACCATAAACCGTTTACTAGCACCTATTCCGCCGCGCCACATCGGTAGCAAAATTTCACAAAAATGTCTATAATATAAAAAAAAGTTAACAACAAAAGTTACAACCTAACAAGTATACGAATTCATTTATCTTTGTTTACGATGCTTGCTTCACGATGTACACTGTGCACATAGCAGGGTAGGCAGAGGGAACCTAATGGTAACGACACTTTGTTCCCATTAAGATACTTCTCTTCTCCACTTTCTGCTGAATTTTAGAGGCATTGAGTATTGAATGGCGGAACTCAACGCCGAGTTTTGCGTTTCTACCTTAGTGAGGAAATGAAAATATTAAACATTTCATCTAGATAAAAATGAAATCAATTTAAATCCAATTCAATTATTCTCCAAAGTAGAGTATGAAGCTATGACTTTGCGAAGCACTAGTTAAGGCGATGCACATACTGTTTCCGAGTCGGATCTACTTGTTCCTCTCCCACTTTGCCTTTTCTTTTGCAGCTTATGTGTATCACAATTTTGTAACATTATGACATTAATTTCTTTTTTTTTAATATTGTAGAGGTTAATTTGCCGCTCTCTGGCCAGCAGCAAATAAAAACTATATATTTAAACTGTGCGTCAATGTGACTACTTGAGCCAGGAAGCTAACAATAACTTGTTAAACCCACAACCGTCGCGTGTACTCGGTGTAAGTTCCACTTTGTCACAATGGCGCCAATACATACCTTTATGAGCAACTTTCATATACAGATCCATCGCTTTAGAACACGAGCTGGGCAGGGTGACCCCCGCCCAGTGCCTGTACGCGAGCGCCATCTGTGCGTAGTCGCTGTCACCCAGCGCGCCTATGGTGTAGTGGACCAGCGCCCGCGCCTGCGACACTGGGACGCCCGTGCCTGTTGCGTAGAGGAAACCCATGCCCTGGAAGAAGTTTTATTTGTTTAGTATTTGTATAGATAAAAAATAAATTAATTAAAAATATATATTATATTATATTGCTTATATGTACATATATTAAAATTATAAACTTATAGTTTTTGTTGCCTTTAAATTAAATGGCTGTGAGGACCCTGTGAGAAAAATGATTTCTATTTTTCAAATGTAACCTGTAAAATTATTTTTTTATAATTTTCCACACTTAATTATACACATATAAATAACAAAAAATAAAAAGGCATCTTAACTCAGGTTGCAGGTTCAATTCCAAATTTTAATTTCCCTGATGTTGTAACACACAGCTTGGCATTAAGTACCACACCACCCAACATATTACCCAACATATAATACAATGTCTCAATTTGGGCTTAGAACTGGAGAAAGGAGTGTTTTGGCATTAGAATAAATTTGTGAAACTAGGAAAAAAGTACTTACCGCATGAGCATCAGCATTACCATCTTCAGCCAACTCCTCAAATATTTCTCTTGCTTTATCCACATTTAGTTCAACACCCTCTCCGTATATGTATGACCAGGCCAATTTAATTTTAGCAGGGGAATACCCTTTATCCGCCGCAAGCTTCACTTGGGCGATTGCATGATGTAAATCAGCAGTACGTCTGTCTATTTTCTCTATGGCTGAATCGTATATTTCCTTCGCTGAAATGTATTGTAAATATTACTTATATTACTTCGCTGAAATGTATTGTTGTTCTTTTATTTAGATTCACACTGTATCCCAAATGTAGTAGAGTAGGCATAGAGTACTAGGGGAATGTAAAGACACTCCATGCCCATTAGGACACTTCCATTCACCAGGTTCTTAATGAAAATATTAAATACTAGCGGTCCATTCGCGGCTTTGCTCGCATACCACTTATAATTATTTTATTATCCTGCATTTTCCATAAGATAATCAACATAAATTATATAATTAATATTTTATTTTATTAAGTTTACCAACGGTTCATACATTATTACATTTCAAGTAAATCTAACTTAAAAACTAAAAACAATTTATGTACAGCCACTTAAAGGTAAACACTGCATGCAAAATAAAGTAGCTGTGAACGATCGTGAAACGGTAATTTATACAAACATAGATTTGCTAATATATAAAAATATAATTTATACATTCAATAATTTTGAGAAATTGCAAGCACTAACATGGCTGCTTGCGAGGACGAAATCGGCGGCAAGGGCGCCCCCCGCTGGACTCATGCCTGTACTTGCGGCCGTAAACGGAGCGTTGAATTATTTAAAATTTATATTTTCTCATAAAGTATAAGTTCAAATGACGTGTTATAAAAGACAAAGCATTTTTTCATAAAAATTCCTTGATGATGGAATAACTTACGCTCTTAAGTTTCAATATCTTTATCAAATATTGAAAGAAAACGTTGAAATATCACCTTGCAATTTTCAATTACTTTTTTATCACAAAATATCTTATTGTGACTTATTTATAAGAGATAGACATACCGTATCACGGTCTTTTTTTTTAAACTAATAAAATAGAACATTTCTTCCATACAATGTACTCACATATATTTTACTATATTTGCAGCGCACGCGCTTAAAGCAATTCGATGGCGTTCATTATTACAGTCATTTCGTTATTTAAGGCTAACTAATACGTACACCATAATATTACTTCTGAAAAACGTAGCTTTCAAACAGAACCAAAAATAAGTAAATCGGACCAGTAGATCCAGAGATCTTAGCGTTTAAACAAACAAAGAAACAAATTCTTCCACTTTATTATATTAGTATAGATAAAAGCCGAAAATAATCTTTATTAAATTTCCTTAATGATGAAATAACTTTCGATCGTAAGTTTTCAATATAAATGTGTTTCAATGTAAATGTATTTTCAATTTTTCAAATTTTGTAGTATAGATAAACATTAAATAAAAAGTAGCGGGCAATGTCGCGCAGGACCAAACTTTACACCACGCCAAGAAAAGAAGAAGAGAACCAAAGTGTAGTTTAAATTAATTATAAACAGCAAATAATTACATAAAAATTNTATCCGCCGCAAGCTTCACTTGGGCGATGGCATGATGTAAATCAGCAGTACGTCTATCTATTTTCTCTATGGCCGAATCGTAGATTTCCTTTGCTGAAATGTATTGTAAATATTACTTATATTACTTCGCTGAAATGTATTGTTGTTCTTTTGTTTAGATTCACACTGTATCCCAAATATAGTAGGGTAGGCAGAGAGTACTAGGGGAATGTAAAGACACTCCATGCCCAATAGGACACTTCCATTCACCAAGTTCTTAATGAAAATATTAAATATTTCATTCATAGACATATATTTTTACCCCTATACCACAATAACCTCAATGTTTTCTGTTGTTATATAATAATATATTTCCACTTACACTAATGAATTATTGTCATATCCCTGTTATGTTATGATAAAAGAGTAGGATTAAGACACAGTACAAGCAAAAGTCAAGAACAATGTAGAGTGCAGTTTTTTTTTATTTATTTTCACTATTTATACTGCATAGCACGATCTAATATCTGATAATCTGTTGTAAGTAATTCTGTTTCCTAGCTATTCACCGTATTTCATAACAATGCATGTATGAGTACGAGTACTCATAAAGTGGCAGAACCTACATTTATTCTTATATTTAAAAAGATCAATTTCATGCTATTTCCTGTATAAAGCAAAGCAGCTAGAGGGAATCTAGTGATTTTCATGAGATGATATGAATGGCAGAACTAAACACAGTGCTTTGTCTTCTTGTTAGTGTAAGGAAATGAAAATATTATAATTTATTTCTCTAATTGGAAATCAAAATGCTGTAGGTTTTATTTAAGATACAAAGTATTTATATTTAATATTATATATAAAATAAATCAGCTTCACGCTGTATCCTGCACACAGCAGGGTAGGCAGAGGGAACCTTGTGTTAAGACACCATTCCCAACTTTCTTCCGAATTATGGAGGCATTGCGTATTGAATGGCAGAACTCAACGCCGCGTTTCTTCTCGACATCAGAGTGAAGAAATGAAAATATAAATTTAAGTAATATTTACTTCATCTCCTCGAGTGGGGATCGAACCCACAACCAGTCGGTTTTACAGTCACACTTTGTGCCACTGCGCCACAACTGGCCGCTATTATATATAAATTATGTAAATAGTTAATATAATAAGAGATTGATCATATACCTTCTTTTAGCTCTGGTGACAGCTCTGGTTCTTCTTCTTGAGGTAATGGAGGCAATGTATCTAATATATCTTGAGGATTTTCATCTAATTTCTGTAAAAAAAAATATTTATGTTTCTTTAAAGTATAATTGCAATTGTACAGCCCATTGTTATGTTAATTTAGTTTATATCTCAAAACAAATGTTTAAATTAAACCAGTTAAATAAAATTTAAATATATTATGATTGTTAATCATTATTGCCCAATAAATATGTGTTCATTGGTTTTAGTTATCATCAAATAATACATATCAGTTTGTGAGGATGGATGTTTGTTCCACTGTTACACAAAAACTAATGAACTAATTTAAACTAAACTTTAAATGAATATAAATAATACATCAGAATAACACATATGCAATAATTTATTTTATTTATTTATTCATTTTGTATAACTTGGCTATAATATAACAATTAGTTTAAGTGGTTTTTGTGTGTGCACTGCAACAATACTAGTTCTAGTTCTTTTTCTTTATTCTAAGTACTTTACCAGAGGTTATTTGTAGGATATTGCTTGAATCAATAACATTGAAGTAATGACCACCTACATCTGCATAAGTGTTTATAATAAATATTTTTAAATTATTAATCTATATATATAAAAGGACATTTACTGACTGAGCAAGCACAGCCGAAACCACTGTGCGTAAAAACGAGAAATTTGGACAGATGTTTATTTTCAAAATCTGGACATCCACTAAGAAGGGATTTTGAAAAATGTTAACCCTAAAGGGATTTTTTAGAATTTACCCTCTAAGGGTTCAAATAAGGGATTGAAAGTTTATAATATATTCTATTATTTAAATATAATATGTTTGTATATTGCCATATTTACCTCAATATCATTTTCTTGATAATCAGAATTTTTACTATCTTGTATCCAGTTGGGCTCCGAATGCCTTAGGAGACTCTTTCTAAGTAGCTTTAAAGTATATTCCATTTGCTCCAAATTATTTACTGTTTGCAGTGAATCTGTAAATAAATAAACAATCTCCTGATACAATAGAAATAAAAATCTTAACTTAGATTCACATTTTATCCCTAGCGGGGTAGTCAGAGACAACAGAGTGCCAAACGCTATGGTTAAAAATGTTATTTATTATATTAAATGATCACTACAAGCAATATATCCTCAATTATAAGTAACAAAATAAAAGTAAATAATATTGTTTATGATGAAGCTATTTACATTTTTTTAAGAGATTATTGTCTGAGGCCGGTCGTGGCGCAGCGGCACGAGGTGTGACTGCAAAATCGACTGGTTGTGGGTTCGATCCCCACTCGAGGAGATGAAATATTTACTTAAATTTATATTTCCATTTCTTCGCTCTGGTGTCGAGGTTAAGCGCGGCGTTGAGTTCTGCCACTCAACACGCAATGCCTCCAGAATTCGGCAGAAAGTGGGGAACGGAGTGTCTTAACACAAGGTTCCCTCTGCCTACCCTGCTGTGTGCGGGATACAGCGTGAAGCTGATTTAATTTTTTTTTTAAGAGATTATTGTACAAAACTCATACAACATAAATTATGTTGTAAAAAATACCTTTACTGTCATCTTCTTCCTCTTTATTATTGCCTGTACTTTTTTTAACCGCATCTGCTTGATCTTGCATAGATTTAATTTGCTTGTTTATAGCTTCAGTTAATTCTGCGTAATATTCTGGATCTGCTTGACCCTCTAAGACTAAATTATTCAATGGGTTTTCTTCATCTTCAGAATCTTCAGATTGCTTTTGATCTTCCGGGCCAAGGAGTTTAGCCGCAGATAACACGAAACACAGCCACAAAATGTATAATTTTAAATGTTCCATTTTATAAGTATTGTTATTGATAAATGGTTTTATAGATTCCACTTACGTGTCCCTAAAAAGTATAAAATATATTATTTAACATATGTATGTCACAAAAATCGCAATGTTTTACAGTGGCAAGTGTAACAGCCACTTACAATAACACACGTGTACTTTCAAGACTATTTACATCTTTTTATTAAAAATATTTATTTCGCAAATCGACTAAATTGGATTGTATCCGTATGTCATTTTTGATACACATCGTAATTTACCAGTAACTAGATAATAAAAAAAATCAACTGACAGTTTTTGATAGGTATATTACCTATCAACAAAACAATATAAAAATGACTTTTGGCCCGTACCGTAAAATGGGGTGGATGGAAACGATTTTAGACTTTAAGCTTAATTTTGTCAATACTCATGACTTAAATATATCAGATACAAAACAATTTATAGAAATACGAGTCGATATTGGTTTTATATTTGGCAAACAGTAAATAGTGTATACCACAGTAAAATCAAACAAAATGATTATAGGTAATGGTACCGTACAGTAATAATATTTATGCATAAGTTTATTTTAGCACTATATACCTAAAACTTTAAAATAATGAAAAAAAATTGTGAAAATATAAACAATTCTGCCAAATTTAATTGTTGATTAATTACTGAATTTTATTAAATATATTACAAATAAACAAAGAACTGGTAAATACAGTATCGTACATGTATAATTAGGTATAGTTTTTATTTTTAACTTTTTCTTTCATTTACATATGATTTTTGATAGGCCTATGACATTGACAATTGCAAAACCAAAGTTCAAAAAGGTTACAAAATATTTGTTTTGCCCAAATTCTATAAAATTTTATTCCCGGTTATTAATGTTGGCTTATATCTACTCAGGCCTTGTCTAAAGTTAAATAAGTAAAGAAAGGGGTTTATATATTTTTAAATTATTTATTAAATTAACTAGAAAACTATGTTGCGATTACCGGTTTCAAAAAGGCAAATTCGTAACGCTGTACAAATACGATGGAAATCTTCAAGCAGCTATATAAGGAACACTTTCATAAATTACTTTAAAGATAATCATGATCATAAATATATAAAATCCAGTGCTGTAGTGCCTTTATGTGACCCCACAGTACCCTTCGTAAATGCTGGCATGAATCAGGTATATCTATCCTTACATTATTTTAAATATTTGTTTGAAGATGTCGTAGTGGAGTAGAACACCATCTGACTTACAGCCAATTGTGGGTTCAATCACATCCTCTCTATAACGAAAAGTGCATGAAGATTGTACTCTGCTTTTTTATTTAAAATGTTTGTATTTTTTAATTTTTATTTTAATAAATAAAATTAAAAGTAAACCACAGTTTACACATGAAGACATTTTAAAATTCATTAATCAATTAAAATGAACAAATTATGAAATGACAAATTAATTGATATTTTAATTAGTTTATAAACTTCAAGTTTTTTCTTTTAGTTCAAGGGCATATTCTTAGGTAACATAGAAGCTCCTTGTCCTCGTGCTGTGAACTCACAAAAATGTGTCCGTATTGGTGGCAAGCATAATGACTTAGATGTGGTAGGAATGGATGGTACCCACCACACATTTTTTGAAATGCTTGGCAATTGGTCATTTGGTGATTATTATAAGGTATATTATCTCATTTATTGTTATTACTTAATAAATATAGATCTACATGGTCAAGTGTAAATTTAAAAAATATTACTATTACAAAAATGTTTCTCGATTTTAAATATATAGAAAGAAGCTTGTCAAATGGCATGGGATCTTCTGCTTGGCCCCTATCGATTAAAGCCAGAAAACTTATTCGTTACTTATTTTGCTGGAGATGCTATTATAGGAATGCAAGAAGATAGAGAATGTAGAGATATTTGGAAACAAATTGGGTAAGCTTTTTAATTAAAAGGAAATTAGCAGGAAAATTATGAATGTTGGCTATAATTTTTGCAGCAAAAAAAAAGCAAAAATTAAATACTTCAATGTACATTGTGGTACTCATTCATAGTATTTAATGATATTGTAATCTTAGTTTATATTATTTTTTAAGTTGTAGTCAGTTTTTGAGGCCAGTCGTGGTGCAGCGGCACGAGGCGTGACTGCAAAACCGACTGGTTGTGGGTTCAATCCCCACTCGAGGAGATGAAATAATTACCTAAATTTATATTTCCATTTCTTCGCTCTGGTGTCGAGGTTAAGCGCGGCATTGAGTTCTGCCACTCAACACGCAATACCTCCAGAATTCGGCAGAAAGTGGGGAGTGGAGTGTCTTAACACAAGGTTCCCTCTGCCTACCCTGCTGTGTGCGGGATACAGTGTGAAGCTGATTTAATTTAATTTTGTAGTCAGTTTTTTTTGTATCCTTCTTCAGCACTTCTTTTCTGCTTCCTTTCCTTGTGTATGCACAATTTCAGCTCTCAGTTAGACAGTTACTATGAAAGTGTCATAAAGTATGATTGGTGAGTCATGGCTACCCTGAAGATGGTTGTTGATGGTCACATGCAGATTTGATAGCTTAACCCAATGGTGACCTCGACTTGTCGACCATACTTTGTTTTTTTTTTTATTTCATTTAGTTTATATTTAGTTATTTTCAGTGTACCTATAAGTCAGTTAAAAGCACATGATGCTAATGATAATTTTTGGGAAATGGGAGTTTCTGGGCCTTGTGGGCCTTGCACAGAAATTCACTATATTCATCCTGATGGCACGCTTACAGAAATATGGAACCTTGTGTTTATTCAGTGTAACAGGTAAGACTTCAAAAATTGAGTATAATTTAAATTATTACATAGAGTTTACAACTTAAGAATAATTAAAGTGACAATGGAGATGTCCATTTTCCATTAAATATGTGTTAGTTTTGAAATGTTTCCATACATAATTTTAGACAAAATATATATTTTTTATTATGTTTACATTTTAACTGCAAGCATAGTCTCAGGCTTAGGATCTACTGTGGTGTATTCATCAACTTGCTGTAATGGAAATAAATTTAAAATATATTTTTAAACTAACTATGCCTGCAACTTCTTTTAGTAAGAAAGTATACTGATGTTACTTTTTTATTTACATTTGAACCTTTTTTTATATTTTTAAAGTGTTAATCCACTCTTAGAAAAGAAAGCTTTTCTAAATAAGGACATTTAAGCTTGTTGAAATAAAATATATGTAAGGGGAAGCTTACAAAAAATATATTTCGCCATTTTTGAGATTAGCGTGCGCAAACGCACAGACAAGCAATAATTTTAAGAATCGTTGTTTTGACTCCTTGTCCGATAATGTCCTATTATTTAGACTCACCTTAAGTCAAATATTTGATACTTTACATTTTTGACATTATTACGCCAATTTCTTTATGTTTCAGAAATGCCGATGGTTCAGTGACCGGTCTCAGGCGGCATCACGTGGACACGGGTATGGGGTTGGAGCGTATGGCCGCCATAATGCAAGGCGTTCACTCGAACTACGACACTGATCTCTTTAGACCGATCATTGTTGCTATAGAAAAAGTAAGACTAAGTAAATCAGCTTCACGTTGTATCCGGCGGGGTACAGCAGGGTAGGAATGGGAACCTAACGTTAAGACACTCCGTTCCCCACTTTCCGCCGAATTTTTCAAGGCATTGCGTGTTGAGTGGCGGAACTTAATGCCGGGCTTTTGCCTTGGTGATAGAAGGAAGAAATGAAAAGATTAAAAAATAATTATTTGTTCCCTCGAGTGAGAATCGAACTCACAACAGTCGCGTTACAGTCATACCCTAGTGTTCCTGCGCCACGACGGCCATATATAATTTTATTATTTAGTCTTTATTTAAATTAACTTAACTAATTACACTTAAATAAATATGATTATGTATTATATTAATATATTTAATACTATTAAGCAAAAATATTTACCTGTTCTTAATATGTGAACATTTTAAAAATAATTAATATTCCACATTAGTACAGCTACCCATTTAGGAGAATAAATGAAAAAAACTCTTTCTTCATTCTGGTGACAAGATTGAAGCCAA
Source organism: Heliconius hermathena (assembly GCA_013403705.1). NCBI lineage: Eukaryota > Metazoa > Arthropoda > Insecta > Lepidoptera > Nymphalidae > Heliconius > Heliconius hermathena. The sequence continues at coordinate 665,978 of JAAIXJ010000037.1, read as the reverse complement.
TCAACACGAAAACGAGAGTGTTTCAACACTAATTTCCTTTTGCCCGCCGTGTTATACTTGATATATAGCGTGAAAAAAAAAACAAAACTGACACATTTACTTACATTATATGTTTAATGTTAAAAGAATAGTAAAGGCGTCTCGCCGTACAGCTCCAGCTACAGTGATGATGCTGTATTAGATCAAGCGTACAGACGGCTCTCGGACCACGCTCGTATGATTAGCGTGTGTTTGGCTGATGGAGTTTATCCTTCTTCTAGGTAAGTAATTATGTTTTTTTGTTTTCTTTTTATATTTACTTGCTTAACCATTTATGAATTTAAATGTTAACATTTGCCGCTTCATGCTGCGTCCTGTATATAGCAGAGTAAGCAGAAGAAACCTTGCATTAATAGAGTGTAATATTCGCTACGCACTGCTCAGTTGTCGGGATGTTAATTGCTGAACTTAACGCCACACTTTCGCCACGCTAGACATTGTCCACTGCGCCACGATAGCGTCAAATTCATGTTATATTTAATATTTTTTTTCGTCTCACACCTTATAAAGCAGGGTAAGCAGAAGAAACCTAGCGTTATGATACTCCATTCCTCACTTTTGCGTGTTGAGTGACGAAACTCAACGCCGCGCTTTGTCTTGTTAACGAGCGAAGAAATGGTAATACTAATGAAAAATAATTAATTTTCCCCAAGTGTGAATATAGATATTATTTATGTTATTCCTTATTATCTATAATGGTAGTGAGTTGGTATATTATAGTAGTAATGAAAGTCCTTAAATTATTTTTTTTTAAATATGAAAAAAAAACATTAAAAATTGACAGATGAAAAGCTTATCTCGCAGTTTATGTTATTTGATTATAATTTTATTTCTTTCAGTCTTAATCTGAAACAAATAATGCGTAAATCATTTAAAATAAGCACAGATGTGTTCCAAAATCCCAACCTTCTGAGCCAATTATACAATGAAGTAATGGTAACGCTGGGAGAGGCCTATCCAGAGCTGGTGGCAAGAGAGAAAGATGCGAAACTTATTATAGACCATGAGAAAGAAAATTATGCTAAACTTAGGACAAGTTTAAACAAGAAATGGAAGGAATTGGTCAAACTGTATCCTGAGGTAGAGGAGTTGAGTGACATCGAGAGTGCCGGTTTTGCTTTAGGTTATAAGCAATTTAAAGAGGTAAGAAAGATAAAATGCTTCATTGTTTGGTTTTATTAAAAGTCTTGATAATTGATATCACTTATAAATAATATATTTAATGTTTTTCTTGATAGCGATAGCCCCTTTTTAGTTAACAAGGCCTACAATTTTGTTGTGGATCAAAATATTGTGTAATACACACATGTGTATAATATACCTACTCATACATATGTATATAACATATGTAATATGGAAAGAACTAATTCTACATTTTAAAAAAATATTTTTTAATTATTAACAACCGCATAGTAAAGTACATAAGTACAAAAACTATAATAGATTATTAGTTTATAATATTTAAAATATTACAGTAAGTTCGGGTAATTTTGGCAGATACAAGCGATATTTTACACTATCCTAATATTTATAGCACATTGTATCAGTGTTTTTGTCTTATTAGTGCTCTTATAATAGTTTTCACCCCATACACATTCATATAAACTTTTTAAAATACATCAGTATAGAAAAAAATCTTAATTTTGTACTGTGTCAAAGTTACCCTAATCAAATGGGTAACTTTAACACACAGAGAACTATTCATAAAACGGTAGTCATAATTATTCTTGTTATTAATCTAGGTAACATTGGTTCATGTTTAATCATTCCGCAGTTTTGTCTTATATTACAAAAAAATGGAGAATCAGTCTAGAGCGCTTGGTATTTGTATACTATTTATATATTTTAATTCAGCATTTAAAAGAAAATTGAAGTATGTAGAGACCGTAGCGTTTGGCGCTCCGTTCTCACTGACTACCCCGCAAGGGATAAAGCGTGAAGCTAAGTTAAGTTATTAAAAAAAAGTTAAAAACACGTAAGAACTAAATATAACTTTTAATTGTCTATACCCCACCCCCTTGTAATCCTTTCTCCCTAGAAAACTTAACATCTAAATTAATGAAAATAGTAATATAATTACAACATTTTAATTTCAGACCATGTCCAAAGTGAAATCAACCGTTATACCAGGCGAGTTGGTCTTCAAACTGTACGACACTCACGGTCTTCAAGACGACGTTATTGAGAGAATAGCGAATTTAAATAACTTAGAAATAGATAGAAAAGGCTTCTGGAAGCTTCTATCAAATCATAAATCACGACACAAAACAGCTTTTAAAGAACAAGCATCTAATAAAGGCATAATGTTTGATAAAGCTATTGAAATATTACGTAAAAAGGGCGTAAAAAAAACAGATGATCAACAAAAGTATAACTATATGGAAAATGAAAATGAAATTATATTAAAACCGTTAAGAACTAAAGTGATAGCTATATTGAATGAAGATGGAGAATGGATAGACTTCTCTGAGCCAACCGAAAATAATAATTATTACATAGTAACAGAAAACACAAATTTCTATTGCGAAGAAGGTGGACAGATTGCTGACGACGGTTGTATGGTGTTCAATTCTAACATACAATTTAAAATAGATAGCGTTTTCAAAATACGCGACATAATATTTCATAGAGGACAATTTCTATTGAAAAATAGTGATAATTTATATATAAGAAACGACAACAGTGTTCAATTACTGGTAAATAGTGAAAAAAGGATTAACGTTATGAGAAATCATACGGCGATACATTTGTTTAATGCTGCCTTGAGGAAAGTGCTGCCAAATAGTGTGATATGTCAAACTGGTTCCAATGTGACTGATAAGGGGTTCTCCCTAAATTTGTCGGTTTATGGTCAAAAGCTGTCACAGAAAGTTGTTTTGGAGGCACAAGATTTGGTTAGGTAAGGTTGTCTTATCCTTTTTTCTCTGTTTATTTTATTATATTTAATTTCTGTGAGAACTATGCTATTGTATATTAAATTTATTTAAAAAATAAATATCATGCAATCGTAGCTCAATTAAGAATCACCTTGTCCACGCGGTAGGTTTTGAATCGATTTCGCTAAAAGAATAAAATCTATGTTTACGTCTCCAATATGGTAAAGCTGAATTTCGCCATCTAATAAGAAGTAACTCTAAAATATAGAAAATGTAAAAAGTGAAATGTTTTAACCCTAGATTCTAAGTACCTTTTTAATATATATTTTTAAATATTTTAATAATTTCTTTATGTATATTCAGAGAAAGTATAAAATCAAATGCAACAGTGAGCACGCAAGTGTTAGACATGTCGCAGATATCTTTAGAATCGGACGTCCTGACGGTGCCTGGCGAGATTTATCCCGAGACCGGTCTCAGGCTTGTTGCGTGTGGGTCGCCGCTCGTGTCTAAGTAAGTTTCAAAATTAGGAAAGAGAAGAGAGAATATTATTGTTCTTTAAATTTTTTTTTTCATGTTATTTTTGTTAAGTAGTTGATATGCAAATTAAAAAATAATTCAATGTATTTAAGAGTATCTAAGCTTAATTGTGTTAGAATTAGCAACTAGTGTATTATATAATTATGGAGGTGATATTCTTATTCTATATACTTTTGCCCTTAATTTACCTAATAAAAATTTTGAAACAATCAATTATGAACCCACAACTTATTATTCAAAAAAAAATATTAATGTACTTCTGTTCTTTTAGATTTTCATTTATGACAACAGTATAATAATAATTATTTATTATTGAGGCTTTCTAGTATTACTTAACAATATTTTTTGTAAGGAAATATAATACAGAGCAGGGAAGGGAGTTTAACTTACATTGTCTTGTGATATTTATTTTTAAGAAAAAGCTCCATTTTGAAGGCAAATAATGTATTAAAACGTATATTTATAACTTGAATGTTATGTATTGTCTGGGCAGGTGGAGAATATAGAGGACTGAAGAACATTATGTAGCGTTATATAATAGGACGGAGAGAAAATATAAAATTTTTAAACACTGCTTTATATTATAATTGAATACATTTGAATTTATAGAAATTTAACGAAAATACATTTCTTTCGCAAACTTTGTTCCAACACTTGTTTGGAACAACCATTATAATATAAGTATCACCATTATAATATAAGGTAGGGGCAAAATTTTTTTCTTATTGTTCATACAAAGGAAATATCTTGTTGCCACCTTATGGGTAGTGCCATGATCCCATTCCTGTAGAAATTTTGAAAAAAAATCTGACAGTGTTCACAGTGTTCTTTTGAGGTTAGCTTTATGCTTCCTAAACAGTTCTGCAATGACCGAAACAGGTGGAAATCTGATGGAGCAAGGTCAGGGCTATACGGAGGATGCATCAAAACATTCTAGCCAAACTCTCTCAATGTTTGCTGCGTGGCTCTAGATCAGTGCGGTCTGGTGCTGTCATGGTGGCACACCACGCCCTTCCTATTCACCAGCTCCAGCCGGTTTTTCTCAATAGCTCCCATAGTCACCCATTTTTCATCACTAGTAATCAACTGTTTAAGAAATGGTTCGGAATTGTTACGTTTCAACAAAGAATTGTAAATGGAAACACGTTGCATTAAGTTTCACTCAGTGCGATGAAGTGGTACCAAAATGTCAAGTTTTTTCTTGTACCCAGACTTTCTTAAATGACCTAAAATTGTTTTTTGACCAACATCCAGTTCTTCAGCAATATCGTAGCTACTAATATGTCGAACTTGCTCGAGAAAGTGTTCTCAAAGATGGCATTGATTTTATCTGTGATAGGTGTGTGATAGGGCGTCCAGAGCGAACCTCATCTTTCTCATTAAAATTTGCAGACTTGAAACGCTTGAACCACATTTGTGCTACTCTTATTGATACCGTATTAGGTCCGTCAACCGCACAATTTTTTTTTTAAATTAAAATTTTAAAATACACCGAATTTCTTCGTCTCATACGTCCACTTTACTTGCTTGAAAAATGGCGGGAACTAGTTTTTTTTTATTTATTGCATCTTCAGAATGTTACATTTAATGGTATTAAACCAGTCACACATTCAGTACAGCCAAAGAGGTTTGATTACTAATAATACATTCAAAATACGAAGTTTTGCACCGACCTATTAATTATATCATCATTATATCTTCCTGAAATTCATACGTCACACGTAACGTGATTGTCATCTTTTAAAAAGCTTCAATATATATAGTTATAATGTGGCTTAGGGAGCTCTGCTGCGGTACGCACGTGCCGTCCACGGGGCACGTGGGGGACGTGTGCGTGACGCTGGTGCGGGGCGCGGGGGGGCACGCGCCCGCACTGCACGCGCTGGCGGGGCGCGCCGCCCGACAGGTGACTTAAAAAGAACACTCGACATAAGATTACAGTAGGTAATTTAGACTGAACCCAGTCGTGGCGCAGGGGCACAAAGTGTGACTGTAAACCGATTGGTTAGTAGCTTTGATCTCCAGTCGAGGAATATTTATTTTTTCATTTCTTCGTTCTGGTGGCGAGGCAAAGGGCCTCCGTAATTCGGCGGAAAGTGGGGAAGGGGAGAGTCTTAAAACTAGGTTCGCTTTGCCTAGCAGCAGGGTGCTGTATGCGGGATACAGCGTGAAGCTGAATAGATAATTTAATACTAATAAACAATTTGTAAAACCGAAATATTTTTGTAGTGAAATTTTAACTCTTTCTTAAATATTCTCAAAGTTTCATAACTTTCTAATATACTTGGTTTAATTTTTTTTAGTTTCACAGTATAACCCACACATAGCAAGGTAGGCATAGGGAATGTGGGAACCTAGTGTTAAGACACTCCGTTTACATTATGACACCTCCGTTGGCCACTTTCCGCCGAATTCTGGAGACATCGTGGTGGTGGTTACCAGAGCGAGAAAATAAAAAATTTAATATTTAATTTACTCGACTGGAAATGGTCCCCTTTTGCGTTTACAGCCACACTCTTAAATCTAAAATAATCTTTCACAATCCAGGCTCGCGAGCTTTTCTGTCGAACCCAAAAACTGTCAGAAGTTGTAGAATTGGCGGAACCTGACAGAGTGAGAGAAGAAGTGTCAGCCATTAAGGAGGGGCTCTCCGGTCTCTGCGGAGTTGGAGGCGGGGCGCCCTACGGAGAGTACGCGGAGTGCATGCAGCTGTTGGACACGTTGCAGAAGAGCGCTAGTAATAGGAATGATGTTGCTTTACAGTGAGTGTGGATGTCCTTTTAATATTTTATTTCTTTTTGTTTCTAGTAATTTTTTTTTGCGTTACTTTTGTGAAAGTATGTATGTATGTTTAATCAGCCAATTTAATTTTGTTTTCTAATCTAACATCCTCAAAGCGTTAATCGACACTTACACAAGAAAAATATTCATTTCTTAAAATAAAAAAGCTATGAGTACGCTTTCTAAAAAAGTATCAAAATCCGTTTTCCTATGAGGCTTAAAGACTGACTTTGATATTTTTTATTAATTCGTTTCTTTTGCGGGTTTCCTAGATAATAAAATTACTTTTAATCAATTTTCAAGAGGTATTAGGGGCAAATTAGAGTACACTACAATTAGTTCTTGTACTTTACTTTTTACTCCCTATCGACGCTGTTGTGGTGCTTTTTATAATAATTTTAATGCTGATGCCATATTTACACGTGGAACTACTTATCTTCAGAGCGCTCGCGGACGCGGAGGTGTCGGAGGCCTGCGAGAGCTCGCTGTCGTCGGGGCGGCGCTTCACGGTGCACTTCGTGCGCGCGTCGTACCTGCAGTGCGCGGCGGCGGCGCGGCGCTGCGTCGCCGCGACCCCCGCCGCGCCCGCGCCCGCGCTGCTGCTGGGCTGCGCGGGCGGCGTGCTGGTGGCGGCCGCGCACGTACCCCCCGACATAGTGACGGCCACCTTTACGGCCGAGAAGTGGTTGGAGTGCGTGTTGCCGATATTCAATGCGAGGATACTACAGCCGCCCCCTTCTGAGAGAGATTCTCTGAGAACTCGTGCCGAAATGTGTGATACTAAGGTAAAGTGCTCAATTTTTTCAAATATTTGTCAGATATATCTGATTTTTTTAAATTAATTTAAACTTAATAAAAAAAGAATGTTTTCATATTTATTATTTTTTTTAGCCTAACTTTTAAATTTACACAATTCCTATTAGAAGTGTTAATAATAAAGAATCTTATCCTTTTCTTTAATAATTTTAATTCATAAATAATTATTCAATCAGTAACTCGTATAGTATAACAATTATGTACATATTATATTTATTAAAATAATTACCAGGTAAGTCTAATCACGTGCGAGCAGCTGGTGCAGGACGCGATGCGCGTCGCCATCAAGTACGCACAGGCGCAGCTGCCCTGCGACCAGCCGCGGCGACGCACCGCCGCCGACTGACCTAGTGACGTGTCGTGGCCGCGCTGAAGTTAGTCTTTCTGCACTATTGCGCATATGAAAAATCCTAAAATCAAATCTGCGCCGCCATCTACAGCTAACTTCAAGATGACGACGACTCGTTGTTCGCACTATACAGTGATTGATTTTGCGAGGAAATTGTTATTGGTGCTAATACTGGCGTTTGTTTTGTATAATTTTTTTTATTGATTTTACCTGTGCCTAAACGTATACTAGATTTCTGTGAGTGTTATAGCCCAAGCTAGAGTCTTTCACGCTTGTACCACGAAATTCTATTTTCTCTAGTCTTCTCAGGATCTGGAAGGTCCACCTGCAATATCTTGCTGAGATAAAAAAAACAACTTTTTTTTAAAGAAATAACTTTAAATCTGCTTCATAATGTATCCCGCACACGTTAAGACTCTCCGTTCCCCACTTTCCCTCTGCCTACCCTGCTATGTACGGGATACAGCGTGAAGTTATTTTTAAATAAATATTTAATTTTCTCAAGTGGGGAAGCTCCCGCCTCTGCCACTTTGTTTTCCTTTTTTAAGAAGCGGCGGGCTAGTGTGGGCTGATCCTGATGACATCCAGAATAACATGCGTATTTGTTTGGTAATATGACATAGGATACATGTTGTGTGTGACAGGCACATGGTCTTAGATTCTAGACCGAATCTCACCCCGATGTTCTCACCTGTGGTGTTTTCATACACCGTCTTCCATCTTTTATCTTTAGACAAGGGATGCCACTTTGTAAAGTGTAATAACAGTAGGCTTTATACAGTATCCACAAGCGCACAAGGCGGAGTTTACAATTTTAGAATGTTTATCTTTAAGGGTCAGGGCGTTAAGGGATGTTTTATGTACAAATACAATCGTGTATTGGATTTACACGAGTATCCTTCACGTAGTAAAAGTCCGGGTAGTGAGCGTGTGTGAGTTCAGGATGAGAATTCGGTACCCTCACTAATATATGCTGAAGGAGTCAGTAGGTTCTGCAGCTTCCCATTTATCTTTCAAGTTTAGTAGGGACAATAGGAACTTCTAGAGTCACCTACAATGTGATATAATGCACATGTTCATGTACTGTACCGCCTTAAATTGGAAAACTCCCAAACAATTTTTATCTGTGCTAGTATAGCCCCTTCTGCTTCACTATTTTCGATGGTTTAACATTATGCTCACTATCTCCATTTTAAAAGCGTCCCAGAATGTTAGAGCGTTTGGAATACGATTCCTAATTGAATGTCAGCTGGCCAGGTGAACTCAGGAACCTTGTCTGATTTGAAAAGCCACAGCCGCAAACAACCAACAGGTCATATTAAATTACTAAATAGTGGAAATTATTATCTTTATGTTCGAGATAAGATTTGATTATGTTTTAAAATTAAATAGACATTATTATAAAATAATAATAAAATAAAAACTTTTCTTTGTTCCTCTCGTGTAAGTAGGGTAGGGTAACTTACATGAGAAGATTATTAGTAAATAAAGAATTTTATTATGTATTTTTGTTTGTAAAGTAAAATGTTTCTTTTTAAGATTAATTTGATAATAATTATTAAAATAAACTATACAATGTGTTCACTGACTTAAAGGATAACTATTAAATGGATTGAATTTTTGTATTATTATATTATATTTCTTGATCTGTATTAAGTGTTAGTTTATACTTTTGCTGTCTTCCTCTAGTTTTAATTATTATTTCATTTCTATTTATTTTTTCTTCTTTAGCCATTTTAAGATTATATTCAGCCTTAAAAAGACATATTATTTTTAATTAACAATAATAATATTTTATATGTATAAATGATAAACATTATTCAAAATTACTCGACATTACTTTTTGTAGAAACTGAATAATTTATTTATGTTCAATTTAATAGTTTAAATAATTTAATCAGCTTTACGCTGTACCTGCCGCACACAACAGGGTACGCAGAGGGTACCTAGTGTTAAGACAGTCCATTCCCCACTTTCAGGCGAACTTTGGAGGCATTGCGTGTTGAGTGGCGGAACTCAACGCCGTGCTTTGCCTCGACACCAGAGCGAAGAAATGGAAATATAAATTTATATAAATATTTCATTTTCACCGTGTGGGGATCGAACCCACAACCGTCGCGTTACAGTAACACCCTTGTGCCCTTGCGCCAGGACGGCCTCAACTCTATATTAAATTTACAAACAAATTGTAATGATATTATGAAATCCATCACATTTCATATTTCTTCAAAAAAAATATAATTTTCCTTAGTTTTGTTTGACGAAAAGTAATTATTCGCTGTTTCGGTTATAATTCAATATCACTAGATAATTATTGGGTTCGTATTTCATTGGCTTATACTATAGTATAAGCTGCGTATTTGGATTTTTTTAAATGTATTATATATAGCTTCCATTAATTAATTATTAAAATTTCCATATTTTTCTAGTCTTATAATTGAAAATAAAAGACTTATTTTTAAAATTGTGGTTTTATTTTATACAATCCTGTAAATCTTGATTTTTTTAGTAAAAGTATTATGTAATTAACTTCATCTGTATCCCGGCCACAGCAGGGTAAGCAGAAGGAACCCAGTATTAAGACAACCCGTAACCGTACTTATTTTCCGTACCGTACCGTATTTTCCACTGAATTTTTTAGGCATTACGTGTTGAGTGGCGGAACTCAACGCCGAACTTTGCCTCGACACCATAGCGAAGAAATATTAAATATTTCATATGGTATCTATAACACACTACCAGTCACGTTTATAGCCACACATTTGGAACCTAAATAGCAAAAATGGTAGCAAAATTATGTCTTTTAATGTGAGTCCGAGTGCTGTGGCCTGTCTTACAGTGGGAATCAAACCCACATCCTGTCGCGTTTACTGTCAAACGCTTGTGGCCGTGCGCCACAACTAGCATTAAAATATTGATTATTGCGTCACGAATAAAACGAATTAAATTTGACGTATTTAACTGTTTAATTGTTGTAAATGTTTAATTTTTAAATATTCAATTATATTTCTTCGCCATTCAACCAATATCTCGATGGGGAGATAAGCGTGGGGAACAGAGGGTCTTAACTCTATTTCTGGCAACAAAGCTATGTGCAGGATACAATATGAAGCTGAAGGCTGAAGGCTCAAATAAAGTCAAAAGTCAAGAATAGTAAACAAAAAGAAGATACATTATCTTTCTGTGTATATAATAAAAAATAAAAGGCATTATAAAAACTAAACCGTTTTATTTACAAAACCTTGTATGACCTTATACAATTTTTTTTAAAGAATCTCGTTTCGAATTCGATGATTTGATGCAAATAGTATTAATAACAATATAAAAATATAAGAAAATACTTTTCTTTTATTTCTTAACACACTAGTTGCTCAAAATCATAATGTCTTTTTTCCGAACATACATAACGACGGTGAAGTACCTCCTAACTGACATTTTAACAAATTATCTTCTTTTTTCATTTTAAATGCAAACCTACTATCAAAAAATATATGAATATAATATAATTCATAAACCATATATTATTATTATTATTTGAAATAATAAAAATAATAACACTTTTAATTTGTCAAGAAATAAAAAGTTTTTTTTTTAGTTTGTTTAAAATTTTGACTTTGTCTGTTAGATGCTATTGGCACTTCGCCGTCGATAAGTAGCGGTGATAAAAGTTTCATATTCGTAATATGTAAATGACGCTGTTGACTGTTTGTTTGACTTTGGCTTTTAAGTAATAAAAATAGAACAAATTTTTAAGTTTTTCTTCGTGAAAAGTGTAACAAATTGTTATTTAACATTATTTTTTTAAATTATACTTCCACAAGTTTAAAATATTTCACATATTTTTTGAACTCTCTAGTCATACTTTAGTAGATTTAGCATATTAGCATATATGAAACTTTTATTTCCACATTAACTAAAACCCTACAAAACTACTGTCAAATAACTCCATGTTAACTAACAATAAGTTGTAAGACAATAGATAAATAATAAACATAATCTCAATTAAGTTTAATGATTGTCCATATACTGTAGATCAGATAGCAGTAACACTGTATTGGGCAGCGGTCGAGGCTGAGGAGATAAGATGGTCAATGTCTGTCTTTCCATGTCCACTGCAGTCCTGTAAATAAAATTATATTACTTATTTAGAAAACGTATAAAAATTTGAACGTAGCGGGTACTCGAACCCGCGCCTCCTGCAACCGACCAGGTTTCCAGGAGGCGCTGGTTCGAGTCTTTTTCTTATTAAGTATTTTTCTTCCCTAAGTATGGATTAACACTTTAAAAATGTTAAAAATATTATATTACTGCAGCTTCCCGTTTGAATTCTATAAAGGGCAGCCAGAGGTGACCTAGTGTTAAGTCATTTCATTTTCTTTTCTCTGCTTTCAGACATTGTGTGTATGTAATCTAAAATATTGATAAATGCCCACTGCGCCGCAATAGCATTATTTAATTATAATTAAGCAAAATTTAAAATGTTTCATAAATACTTTCGAGTTTTGAACAAACTAAGAATATTGACCTTTTTCAAGTGGCCACACAAAGCAGGATAGGCGGAGGCAACTGGCAAAACGTAGTGTTAAGATACTCCGTTCCCATTAAGATACTACCGTATCTCACTTTCCACCTTTCCGAGTTGCGTAGCAAGACTCAAACCTCTTCCTAACAAATTTTCTAAAACATTTTTTATTTAAATAACCACAAACAAATCAAACTTACACACAAACGAACCCCGCCAAGTTACAATGGAGCACGTGTTCGTCACTACCACCACCAACACCGCCCCCAGTACTAACACCGGCACCAGCACCACCACCAGCACCAGCACTAGCACTGGCACCGGTACCATCACTATTTTCGTCCACAGGTGCAAACGACACTGCCAACAGTCGATGCGCGAGGGCGGGGGTCGGCCATACGCTTACTAATTTAGTAAGAGCGTCTGCTGCCCTCATGCCTAGTGGCATGCACGAGTCGGGAAGTGAAGGCGCACCCACCTGTGGGAAAGGAGTTCAAATTTATTACGCCGTACTTTACCATATTTGACTAAGAAATAAGTACATAGTTCCTAGTTCCCCACTAACCCCTAGTGGGAAATGAATTGTACAAATAAATAATGGCACAATATTTAATAATTTTTTTTTCGGTAATTCTCCTTCAATTTCACTAAATAAAAAACCTAAATTACCTTATATATTTTTAAATCTGAAAATTTGACATCAAATGAATGAGGGTAGTATGGCGTTCTCTTCCCGTAGAAATATTCACGGATACGCGCGTCTCGGGCCTCAGCGCGTTGAGTGGAAGATCTCTCCACTACCTACAAATTAATCTTATGATGATTTTTCTTAAATAAATCTTCTACCAGTGTAAAAAGAAATAAAATATAAGAGTAAAAAAGTTTTTTCGCGTTGGATATATAACTTAAAAATAAATTCGATTATATAAATATTAAAAAAAAATAAAAAATAAAATTTGCAATGTCTTGTATCGACTAATTATCACTTACATTATACATATATATTTTTTATAGGAAAGTATTAACTTTCCTTTTTCTTATTGAGTAAATTACAGTAAAAAAAAAACGTAAAAATAGATAGAATAGAACGCTAAGCGTGACTGTTTCTTTCAAATAATATGAAATCACCATGTGATTTTCTGTTTGTTGTTATATTATGTAGGTTATATATATTTAGTTTTAATTTTTTTTCAATATTTTTAATTTAAATAATAGATAATCAACTCCATTCGGTTCCTTCCAACGGTTACCACTTTCCGCCGAACTCTAGAGGCGTTGTGTGTTGAGTGGCAGAACTCAACGCAGCGCTTAACCTCGTTACCGCAAGCGAGGAAACGATGATGAAAATATTAAATTTCCTCGAATGGGAATCGAACCCACAATCCGTCGCATTTATACTTGCACGCTTGTGCCCCTGGGCCTTCATTATTAGTTTTAAAATGTTTTTTTTTAATTAGTACGACGACATAAAAGATAACTTATCAAAACTTAAAATAAAAGTCCACTCACCCCCCCACTTTTAGGTAAATACACAACTTTGACAAACTTTGGCATATCCCTTTTGAGCTCATTGTATAACCTCTCGTTATCCAATACTAATATCACATCAACCTGAAATCATAAAAATAAAACTAATATTTTTTTTTCTTCACGTCATTTCGTCAAGTGTTTAGTATGAAAAAAAATTAACTGGGTAAAACTGCAGTAGCGCAGCGGCTCAAATAATAAACGTTATGGTAGTGGGTTTTATGTCTTTTTAGGGAAAATGAACGATTATATTCCAGCTGCACGCTGTATCCCGCATACAACAGGGTAGGTAGAGAGAACTTAGTGTTAAGACACTCTGTTCCCCACTTTCTGCCGGAGCCTGGAGGCAGGTGGCAGAACTCAACAGTTTTACAGTCACACTTTGCGACACTGCGCCACGACTGGCCTCAATATATATTTCACTATGGAAATACAGAATGCGGCGTAGACTTGTATCGTCAACATGCAAAGACGCTAGCATCCACTCTGTGGAAAAGTGGTTGAAGCGGAAACAAAACATAATGTATGGCAGTTCAAATATGACTTACGAAAAATACATTTATAATACACGAATTAAATATTTTTAAACTGAAAGAACTTACGCAAGGCATCCCTTGCTTACTTTGCAATAAGGAAATTAAAAAAAACCCCTCTTACTTCAAACGCTTGAGCGGCGTGCGTCAGTACTTTGTATCCAGCTCCTTTGATCCATCCACACGTGTTTATTATTACTCCTGACGTTGACGCTAAAGAACACGCATATATATAAACATACATATATTTTTTTTAGTTTCCAATGTTCATGAAGAACATAGTGTTAAGACACTCACTCACTTAACCTGAGCTTTACCTTTGTGGGAGTAATTATAAAAGTAAAAATAGAAAAATCTTTTAAAAACAAAATGTATTATTTGAAATAAATAAAATATCCAAAATATGATATTCTAGTTCTCCAATCGAATTAAACACAGTATTAACTATATTGCAAAAAAGTTTTGTGATAGTTATTTTTTACCTGATAGGAAACGCAGTGGCATAAAGCCACTACTTAACGCCGGTTTTAAATGCCGGGGGTGGTAATGGTCCGATCGAGTCTGCCCATGCGTGTTGCCATTGCTGGCGACGTGACTCTACCACACGTACTTTAGTCGCCTCTTACGACACCACCAGCACCAGGATGATCCTATTCTAGGCCGGGATCACACGGCACAAAAGTACTAGACTAGTTTAAGTAGCAGATAAATATAAAACTATTGATTACCTCATATTTATGAAAAAGTTTAAAAAAGACCACGGACCACGTGTCTGTAGTGTTTAGTTAAAATATATTTTTAGAAAAATTAATATTTAATATTTAAATTTTTTAACTAAAGAATTGGCAACAAGTGGAGGATGGAAGTGTCTTAATGAGAATGCAGTGTCTTACTATGTTCTTAGGTTTCGCCTAGCTATATGCGGGATACAGCATTAAGTTAAAAAAGTGTCCTTTAAAGATTTAACATTTTTACAGTTAGTGATTGGACCAGGGATTAGCAAGTGAAAGAAACAGAGGGCGAAGACCTAGGCTATTTAAACAAACACATAGCAAATTTACCTTTTTTATTATTTTCACATCTCTCAGCAATCACTTCCGCTAGCCTCGACACAATTGTGTTGTACAGTTCAAGATTGTCACCGGGTGACTTGTGACCAAAGTGGTACACAAGGGGAGCTTGCTGACTAAAACCCTCTTCTATGGAAGCTGGTCTCTCTACTAATAATGCACCTGCCGAAAAGGAAAAAAAATTAAAATATATTTTTATCAAAAAGTTACAAAAAAAAAATTCACTTATGAGAGCTAAATTTTATTAGCTTTACACAGAGTAGGTATTGTGAACCTAGTGTTAAGACACTCCATTTTCTGCTTTCTGTCCCCTCAGGCTGTCCTCATTTGGGACATTGCAAGTTAGGTGGTGGAACTCAATACTGTATTTTGTCATGCCAGAGCAGGTAAATGAAAATAATTCTTTACAGTGGAGATACTTTTGAATATTTCCTTTATGAATATGTCTTTTGACAAATATAGTTTTATATTATAAATAAAGTGTTGGTTAATACAAGCTGTATTAATAAATTATATATTTTTTGTATGTAATTTTTTTTGTCAATATAAAAAATATATATTTTAAGCATATTAGTTACTTAAAAGAATAGACTATGGGCTATTTATCAAGTGTATGATATAAAATAAAAGCTTTAAGTTTGATACATTGTATCCATGGTTATTTTTTTATTTATAAGAGACAAGACTTTTGTGGGAGTCTCATTTAATATTGTTAAAGTCACAAAAAACACAAAACAAAAAACAAAATCCTTACCTACAGTCCCTGGAACACTGATATGTCCTTGTCCAACATCTAAATCAACAAAAATTGGCCGCCTTCCCATTCTGACTGCATAATTAAGTAGGATTTTAGTTAAAGTAGACTTCCCCACATCTCCTGGCCCTACCACCATTGTGACTGGCCCTCGAGTGTTCTCTTGTTCTGCTGCCACTCTTTGCTGTTCCAGAGCTGCATGTACATTTAAATAAACTACCTAAAATGGGTGTAAAAACTGTACATGAGCAAACTTTATTAAATTACTTTTGCATATATATCAGAATATTAAAATTTTACAAAAAGTAGGGACTAGTGTTAGTATCCACTTTTTACAAATTTGAAACAATTGTATGTTGCGCTGTAAAATTACTTATAAGAATGGTAGTAAAAATATTTTATATACAAAATTTCCTCGAGAGAAATCGAATACTCGACTGTCGTCGTCATCGTTCTAATGTGGCACCATGGTTTCATTAATATTAACTAAATATAAAATAAGTTTTACAAACCATAGGTGTTTCTTTAGCAATATAGCTGACTTCAGTACGTCCTCGTAGCTCCACTGTACATCCATGCCACGTGAATACGGCTACTTTAGCTCCAGTATGGAATTCATAAGGTTTTCCTTTGACCAGCTCCGTGCCAAATAGCTCCGCATATCCACTCTTAACCTAATCAAAAACAGAATTACTTTTTATAATAAATATTTTATACATACGTACACTTATAAACATTAAAGTTATTATTTAATATAGATGTTTTTATTTTTATGTTCTATAAACGCGCTAAATCTACCTCCAAGACCACTTTTTCATTTTTAGATTCGACCTCAAAACGGAGTTCGGAGTCAGGTTCTAATTTGAATTCTTGTAATTGGATTTCAGTCATCTTTTCTAATATTTATTTTAAATACACGTTTTCTTTTAATTCATAAATAATATCTATTTACGATTTAAAAACAAATAAAGTCAGCAGCTGGTAAGTCAACTGTTTAAAAACAATACAGATTAAAAATATACATTCATTATGATGACAGCTTCCAAAGCGGATAATAAATGACACGATTTTTAATCTTATAATTTAACACAAGGAGCGATACCAGTAAATTATAATAAGGACCTCCATTAATTAATAAACAATATTTATTGGCAAAATGTTCTTCACAAAACTAAAATATAGTTGATTAAAATGTTTCAAATTATATTCAGTTTCTAATGGTATTTTCTTTTTTTATATCCCTTATCTATCATACTAACTAATACATATATTAAGTATTATATCAGTTAAACGAAATATATTTCTTTTAAGTTATGTTAATCGTTGTTTTTAAATAACACTACGAAAATGTATATATTATTTATAGAATTTAGTTAAAATAAATATGTAAGGTGCATTATCAAAACGTCACACAACGACAATAGTTTTAAATTGTTTTGATTCATTGTTTCATATTTGATAGAAGTAACAAATATTTTAATGTTTTAGTTACTTTAATGTATAATTCTTTTCATATTTAATGAGTTAATAAAATTATAAGAATGGAAAATTCTTTTTTTGAATATCGTGACGAAACTGGAGATGAAAGTGATTCAGGATCTGAGTTTATCGATAATAGTTTAATAGATGAATCAATAGGTCCCAAGAAAACACCAGGCAAGAAAAATCAAACAGCTTTTATACCAGAATCTGAGGATTCCCTAACAGAAGGTATTGTTTTTAAAAAGGCAATTTTCTTAGACCACTACTTTAAGCATTACAGTAAAATCTAACAACTTTTTATATGGCAGATGAAACTGAGGAGGAGGGCACGTCTTCTCGTATTCCGAAATCAAGTTCAAGAAGAAGTAGTGTTAAAACATTATCAAATCATATAGTTTTAAGTAGCGATGACGGTAAGTAGTGTTATTACCAATATATAGAATGTTGTTAAAACTATCCTTATATTTAAGTCAATAATTTTTTTCAGACCAAAGCAAGAGTAATCTAATACTGCCCAGTCTAAAAATAAAATCTGATGATTCCAATAAAGTTGTGCTTAGTTCATCAGAGGATGAAGGTAATTTAGAGAAAAAAAAACTATATATTTAGAAATTATCCATTTTCTATAAATATAGAAATTTCCAGGTGCAGTTTCACCTGAAATCGTACCTCGAAGAAGACCCACAAAAGCAACTCCTAACTCTGCCAATTCTTTTATTGGACGTAAAACAAAAAAACGAATTATGAGGTTAGACTCAGATACAGAAAATTCTATTGTAATAGAACATGACAAACACAGAAAAATTGCCTGTTTGAAAGACACTCCATTAAAGATTGACAATTTAAAAAGAAACCTAAGAGATATAAAGAATATGAGTATTCAAAGTAATGAAAGCATCATAAGCAGTGATGGTGATAATAGTGAACCAAATAATGACAAACTTGAGTATAGTGAAGATGATAATGACAATAATAGTGAAAAAAATGACAAAATTGGTGAACATAATGATGAAACCTATTGTGATTACGATGAAAATAATGAAAGTGACAATAAAAGAATTACCAGTACCAGTGATGATGGTGATGAAGACCAGATAGTGATGTCTCGTGCAACACGCATGAGCATTATGGGTATTATACCCAAGGAAAATGAAAGTGACGATTCTGATTATATACAATCTGATGATGTAAGTCCACATAAAATTCAATAGATAGATAAAAAAAATCTAAAAGAAAGTCAGTTTACATTGCTCTGTTATATTCCTCTTTAGTAGACAAAGCACTGTATTGAGTTCTGCTACTCAACAAACGGGGTCTCTAATTCAGGAAGAGTGACATGACACTGCAATGTTCTCTCTGCATACTTTAATTTTATGCTATATGTAAGAAGACATCATGAATAGCTGCATCTTTTAAATAATGTTTTATTATATTTTTTTCCCTTTATTTATCTGCTATAGTAGGCTATATTAAGACAGTCATCAGAAGACTATCATAAGATAGAATATGGAGTAAGAGGCCAGTGCGATTCTCCATTCATAGGATGTAGTATTGAAATGTGGCTCATGTTTTTATTATTAAAACAAATGTATATATGTATAATATGAGGCCAGTCGTGGTGCAGGGGCACAGAGTGTGACTGTAAAATCAACTGGTTGTGGGTTCAATCCGCACTCGAGGAGATAAAATATTTACTTACATGTATATTTTCATTTCTTCCCTCTGGTGTCGAGCCAAAAAGCGTGACGGTGGGTTCTGCCACTCAACACGCAATGCCTCCAGAACTAGGCAGAAAGTAGGGAATGGTGTATCTTAACACTAGGTTCCCTCTGCCTACCTTGCTGTGTGCGGGATACAGTGTGAAGCTGATTTGATATGTATAACATATTATCAAAACATTAATATTATAAGAATTTTCAGACACCCCAAACATCAAGAAGGAGTTCTTTAATAAATTTATCGGAAGCTCAAGCCGATGCAGATGAAATACAAGTACTTAAAACTCCTGAAAAAAAATCTGATTATGGAGAAAATTCCAGAATATCATGTTCACCCATAGCAAGTCCTCTACATGATATAACAAATGAAATTAATAATTCAAGTAATGTTTCTAATGTCTCAAGTAAAAGGAATTCAAATATAAGTTTAACTAAATCAGACATTAACGATAGTAAATCAAAAAGTTTAAACAGTAGTAAGGAAATAAAGATGATGTATAAAGAAAAAGTGATAGATGATGATTTAACAATTATTGATGCAAAGCCTGAAATTATAGCACTGAGCAGTGATGATGAAGATGAGGTAAGGTTTTTTTATATTTATTTATGTACTTATAGGAGTGATCAAAGATATTTTGACTATTTTCCTATTTTAAATGCAATGTGCGTTTGATTTGCATTGGGGGAAGTGATTATATATAAATTGTTTTCATTTTTCTTCTCTGGGAGAATTAGGCGAAAATTGTGCTATGTGAATTTTTTTTTGTAGTGTTATTTACTAAGTAAGGTTGAGTTTGTAGCATAGTTATAACAATCTGAAATGGTTGTGAATTCAATTCCCTTTCGGGCAATGTTATCAACATATACAAAATATTGAGTATTTCAATAAATATATACATTGGGCAATAGTTACGATGGCTGCAGTTGTAGGATTAAAAAATACGATTTTTGTATAAATTTATTTTAATTATTTTAAAAGTGCAAAATTAAATCTAAAACTAAACTATATCTATCTAAACTAAATATAAAACTAAACTATATCTAAAACTAAACTATATCTATTAAACGATGTTAAAACAGTGATCTGCCTAAACCTAAATTAATCTAACTTAACCTATTAAACTTAATCAATACTTATTATTCCATCGTGGAATAATAAGTGTGAGAAAAGAAGAAATTCCTTTCGCACCTTCGCCGTACACCCGATCTCTCTCATCAGCGTTATATAAAATAATTTTGCGTCTGTGACACCGAGCGCTATTGTAAATATTTTCATAATAAAAATAATAAGTATCAACAGTAACAATATAACATTTTATAATGTTTCAGATATTTACGGTAACGCTTAATGAGGAGTCGAATTCTATATATTTTCAAACATTCTGCGCAGTTGCAATGCGTTATTATCTTTTTGTATATCATCCCAGGATAGCCCCTTATCTTCTGGTATAGGCGACACGATAGTCTGGTCTGGTGTTTCCGAGACACCGCCAGGATAAGCAGAGGGAACTTAGTGCTAAGGCACTCCATTTCCCATTTTTCGCAGATTTCTGGAGGCATTGCGTATTGAACTCAACTCTGAGCGTTGCCTCGACACCAGAGCGAATAAAATGAAATTTTGGTTTGAAAATTGGTTGCAGGTTCGATTTCCACTAGAAGAAATGAAATATTTTATAATATAAAGAAAAATCCGACTTATGTAATTATATTTTAAAAGAGCGGTTAACGAATTTTTCAGTGGTTCTTCTAAGCAAAAGCGCAGTTCCAGAGAGTAACTGTTTCCTGTAATACTGATATTACTGTAATTTTTACGTTAATTTTCAATTGCAACATGATGCCTTACTTGTTCGATCACCTCCGTTTTTTTCTAAACTAATTCAGCTTTCGAGGGTAGATTCAAAATAGCCATCAACAGTCATTCGTCAATTACTCAGAGATTACACATTCTTGTTATTGATTTACATTTCTTATTACTAATTCGTCGTATCATTAAAACTAATTTCTTATGTTTTTCTCTCTGATGGTGAACTGAAATTTGGAAAAATGCCTAAATCTGTGAGTAGTAGTAGTAAATTGTTCTGTAAAATTCTTAATAAACTCTTATTTTTGATGTGTCATAAAGATAACTGAATGATATAAGATCTGAAAAAGGTTATTTTTCACTCGACTTAAAATAAAAACGCTAAGTAAAACCGAAATCCCATATTCTTTTTTAAAAAAAATCAGCTTCACGCTGTATCCCGCTCACAGCAGGGTAGGCAGAGGCAACCTAGTGTTAAGATACTCCGTTCCGCACTTTCTGCCGAATTCTGGAGGCATTGCGTGTTGAGTGGCAGAACTCAACGCCGCGCTTAACCTCGACACCAGAGCGAAGAAATGGAAATATAAATTTAAGTAAATATTTCATCTCCTCGAGTGGGGATCGAACCCACAACCAGTCGGTTTTACAGTCATACGTCGTGCCGCTGCGCCACGACTGGCCTCATTCTTTTTTTATCTTTCCGCTTTTGGCGAGATAGGCAAAAATAACCTAGTATTAGTACATTCCTTTCTTCTTTTGTATTCATTTGCATATTGAATAGCGGAGCTCAACGCCGTAGACTAGAAAAATACTACTAGAAAAATGAAAAGTATTGTTTTTGTATTAAATATTGCACTAAAGTGGATCGAATTTATAAGTTTTATAACTAACACGTAAGCTTGAAAGATTACTAATCACTCAACGATGGCGTTAAAACATCATATACTAATACCGGTTCCATATACTGTAATCAAAATAAGAACTTTATTCGACCATTTCTTACGACGTAATGGATGTATTTCCAGGTCAAAGATGAGAAGAAATCTCCCAACATCAAAAAATCGCCGAAGGTCAAAAACGAAGAGAAAGCCAAGAGAGTGGACAGTGACATAAAGCAGTACTTACTGCCACAAAGCTATCCCAACCAAGCGGTGTATGTGAAGAAACATGTTAGGGAAAATGAACTTAACAAATTAAATGGACTTAGGGAGGAGTTGAAGAATATACGGGTAAGAGAAAATGTGCATCACTCACACAGTGTCTTACTGTAAACGCGACGGTTATGGGTTCGATTCTCACTTGGGGGAGTAAATTGATTTCATTACTTCGTTTAACTAGACAAAGTGCGGCGTTATGTTGCAACCCTCAACACATAATGTCGATATCAGCATCAGGTATCTACTATCAGCATATTCTGCTATGAGTGAGATTCAGTGTGAAGCGTAAAGAAAGATTTTTGTTATTAAAAAACTGACGGAGAGGATACAAATAGGTAAAATAACGCAGTGTATTAGGAAGATATTTGGCATAAGTGTGGAGCACAAATAAATGGCCTAAGATCCCATTGCTTAAATTCATTAAAAAACACATGAATGCTAATTAATACCATAAAGTGATCTTAAACCAGGCAACCCTGGGCTTGCGGCAGACTGAGAGCTGGCAACCGTTGTTTTTCCAATTTTTGATTCACATAAAAAACATTGAGTGCAATTTTCTCCAAAAACACATTACGAAAAAAATTTATTAAAGGTGATTGCGGCAGGATTCTTCTAGGCAACCCTATTGTAATCTATTCTACTATCACATATCATTCTGAAATATAAGTTTCATTAGATAAACAGATCTCTGCAGGTTTTAAGCAATGGGATCTCGACCTAAAAGGATTCCTGAAAATCTCACGAGATCAGAAAAAAGGCAAAATTTAACCTTTTATGTGATGGAGTCCAAGTAAACAAAGTTGCGGTAGGCAACTAGTATTGAAATAATGCAGGTCAGATTTACCTATATTCGCCCGTAGTTCTTCCTTGCTTCCAACTTCATAATCTATACATATATGGATGACACTTCATTGATTTTTAAAATGAAGAGACGACAAATCGGATATGACGATTTAAACAATGCCCTCTCGAAAATAGTACATTTGCTCAGTGTTAATAACTTTTTACTACTTTTTTCGTTAAAAAAAACTAAATGTATGATTTTTAGAACACCTAACACGAAAATTGTTAAATCGGACGTTGAGGAATCTTAATGCCTGTGCATCCGAACCTGTGGATCCTGTCGATTCTACAGTATTCCTCGGTATCACCATTGACGCCAACCTCATATTGATGTATTGGCGTATATACATAGCTCAGCAGCTTTCGCGGTCAAAATGTGCGGTGTTTAAAATTATTTTTTAAAATAAGTCCCTCCTCGTTTCTTGCGCCGGTTCTTCTCANATAAAATTGTAGCTGATCGCTGTCTGCGCGTAAAAGAGGTATGAGATAATCTGTTGTTGGCGGCTCTTATCAATGCAATAGAACCCAAAATAATGATTTTAATTTCTTTTGTCTGTTTGTCTGTATGTCAGTGTGGCTGTTTTACTGTCTGTTAGTGTACTTAAAACGATTTAAAGCCAGTTTTCACTATTGTATTATGAAAATTTTCCCTTAACATTCAATGTTTTGTTTTATTTGAATCAAATCATAAATATAGCTTTATATCAGAATAAATATATGGATAGCTCAGCAAAATTTCTTATAAAATAATTATTTTATTAAATTGACTGAAACTACTTTTCAATGCATAAATATTGTCTTTAAAATTATTTTTTTATTAGAAATATTTGTTTTTCTTTAGTATATCCTAGAGAGCATGGATGTAAACACGTTACCCGACGGTGGCATGAAGCTCATTGAACGTCTTACTGCACTAGAGGAACAGGCGCGGCGACAGGGGGACAAAGTCGCAAATATGATAGTGGAACCAGGTTAGAGGGCTTATGTTTTAATATATAAGTAATTTTGGTGCTTAAAAGTTAAAAATATATTTTACAACGTTTTGTAAATTTACTATTTTTTTATTAATTTTTCAAATAAGAAAACTAAATGGGTTCATCTATTTAGGAGCTACTATCATCATGCCATAGATAGACATACAAGATATACATTAGCATATATAGAGATATTTTCTGAAGGGGGGCTGGACTTTAGCTTTGAATAGATATGTTCGTGTAAATGTTGTTTTTTTAATTTTTCGGGACAAATTTTATTTTAAGTAAAATTTCTGGGGTGGGCACCAGACTATTCTGGGGTGGGCATGGCTCACCCCCTTCCCATGTTTTTTTTAATTTTTATTATGAATAGGTTTTGAAATTTATTGTTAACTAAATATAATCATAATTAATATGATTTTATTTTTATAGATGTACCTACACCTGAAGATATAGCCAAAGATGGTTTCGAGAACAAGGGTCTATCCTGGGATGATATACAAAAAGCTAATAATGCAGTGCAGCCTAGAATGTTTGGAAAGCAAGGTAGTTTTTTTATTGTTTTCTGTTTCGGAAAGTATGGTGAAATAAATTTATATTTATAAACATTCTATTAATAACCAACAATTTTACCACCATAGCAATGGCAACACACATGGCGGAAAGATCCCTAATACAAGAGCGTCTCCGTTCTCTATATGAGTCATTAGCGTCACGTCCGGCGGAGACCGACGAGGGGGCGGAGCCCCAATCACAAGGCAAGGGGCCCTCAGGTCTCCGCACGCAGCTCATGCCGCATCAGCTGTACGCATTGACCTGGTTGAAATGGAGGGAGACGCAGAAACCAGCTGGCGGAGTACTGGGTATGTATTCAATCATTGTGTTTTTTTACATTTATAAAGTTTTGTTGTATACTTGGGAAAGAAATATTTTTTTTAGAAAATGTTCAAAAATTTTAACATAACATAATTTCAGGATCAAACCTTGAAGACCGTGAAAGCTCTCTGACCACTAAGCTATACATTTCATAGTAATATATGCTATAGTAGTGTTGGTGTTGATCTTCGCCAATGCCATTCTCTTTATATGAATGTAATGTATAGTAAGTTAAATAGAGGGAAAGTAGTGTTAAGACAGTCAGTGTTGATTAAAATCAACGCCCCCCCCCCCCCATGTTGGGATCGCATCGAGGCTGCCTCTGCAACACGTTATAAAATACATTACGTTAATAAATCAAGAACAATCATCATTTTTGTAAAAAATATAAAAACATATTTTGTACAGAAATGTGATAATTACTATATATATTTTTTTGTATATTAGAACTTACTACGTGTAGACGTGTAGACGGTATCTTTTTTCAACTTTCTCAAAATTATCTGCTATAAATATTTTTTCTTGTTTATCTGCTACTTAAACTAGGCTTAGAACTAAACATATTGCCTAGAGATATTATTTTATTACATTTATTAAAATTATACTATTAAACAATATTTATGTACATACTAATTATAATATCATTACAGCTGATGATATGGGCTTGGGCAAGACAATCACCATGATAGCGCTGGTCGTCAGCGACAAGGAGACCATCGACCATGGTGATGATGACGACTACACAGAGAGAAAGACACGATGTGAGTGTTTTATACTTTTTTTTATCATTTTTAAGCCTCACGCTGTAACCAGCATATTACAAGGTAGGCAAAGGAAACTCAATGCTTAAGCTCTCCGTTTCCCACTTTCCGCCGAAGTGTCGCGATATTCCATGTTGAGTAGAAGAACTCAACGCCGCGATTTGCCTTATTACATAATACAGAATAGACAGCGAAACCACAACCGGCGCGTGTACAGTCACGCTTGTACCAATGTGTCATGGCGGTCTGAATCTATTTATACAGGATGCGGCACATATATCTCCCCTCTTTTGGAAGTAAATAAAATCGAAACCTTTTGACATAAATTCAATTATTCTTTTTGAAATATAGTGCAAAGAATGCCATTTGCAATAACATATTACATTAACGAGTTTTGAACAATACATTACTCAAATGTCGGCCTCCATTGTTAATGCATTCTGTAAGCCTCTCTCGAAAATTTTCCATTATTCTGCGAATCATCTTGGATGGAATGGCAGCAACTTCGTTTCTTATCGCCTCTTTAACA
Organism: Heliconius hermathena; assembly: GCA_013403705.1. Taxonomy (NCBI): domain Eukaryota; kingdom Metazoa; phylum Arthropoda; class Insecta; order Lepidoptera; family Nymphalidae; genus Heliconius; species Heliconius hermathena. The sequence continues at coordinate 640,030 of JAAIXJ010000037.1, read as the reverse complement.
GCTTCTATATTTCGAGGGCGATGTTGAAAGACCTTGGCTTTGAGATTCCCCCACAGGAAGTAGTCGTAGGGTGTCAAGTAACGGTTTTTATTATTTTTTATTAATTGTGGAACTAAGTTAAGACAAAAAATTTTTTTTAAAAAAACGAGAATAATATATGCGTAGAAAAATCCGTAATTATGTATTTTTTTTTGGATAATAGTGGTCCGCGGTGGCACGCTAGTGGTGTGCCCGGCGTCCCTCATGCAGCAGTGGGCGGGCGAAGTGAGGAAGCACTGCGCGCCGCACGCGCTGTCCGTGGCGCTCCACCACGGCGCCTCGCGCGCCACGCAGCCGCAGCGCCTGGCCGGCAACGACCTGGTGTTGACCACATATCACATACTTCAAAGGGAGGGGGAAAAGGTATGTGCACACAGACACACACACAAAAACTTCGCACACTCCCCGTATTTTTTGCTTCACGGATAAATGGAGAAAATCTTATGCTAATTTAGAGAATTTTAGTATTCAGTAATAAAACCTAAAGTAGTAAACAGAAAGTTCTTATTTTTTTATCATGACTCAAGAAAATTTGTGCAATAATTTGAATTTTGAAGATCAACGGACCTTTTCTTGTTAGTTGATGAAATGATAGGAGCAACTTTTACTATAGTCTATATACTATATACTTGAGACAAAATTTAAACAAACAAAACAAAGCATGTGAAAGTCTTATTGATAATATCATATTTGTACGGATACGAATCCTTCGACCTCGTTTCTTTTACGTGTTAGAACACGATAACAATAGCCACCTTGTTCGTGTTGAAGATCTTTTTAACTTTTACATTACTTTGAAGTGAACCTTAACAAAGCAATGATTGTACTTTTGTACATGTTTTAAGCGAAAAAACGCCAATATAACGAACAATAAGTTTAATAACACAAGAAACTTTAATAAGGTTATAACCTGACCGATGATAAAACGTCACATTTTACATTTGAAATGAAACCTTTTTGACCGGATTGATCGCGTATATTTGGGATTATACATTTTTGGAAACCCAATATTTCGAACATTTTGCAGTAGTCCGTGGTCACGGGTAGACTGATACATTCCTAGAATGATTCGCGAGGCTATTTAGATACAAAAACATCCTAATTTCAATAGATAAGATGGCTGGAAACTTTCTACCACCTGGTGTGCACTCATAAAAGCTTTGAAGTCTCAAACCCACCATACCAGAGGGCAAGATACAGTCAGCTTATTCTGCAGGAATCCAGGGTAATACGCGAGACAATTAAGAAATCGTTGGCGCTAGTTTGATGTATTAATTATGTCAACTGACAAACGATTCTATCCGTGAGAACGGATAACTGCAAAGTGTTCGAAAGCTGGGTTTCCAAAAATGTATGTCCCAAATATACGCGATTAATCCGGTGAAAATAGTTTCATTTTAAATGTTTAATAAAATAAAAATTAAATTAAATTAGCTTCACGCTGTATCCCGCACATAGCAGGGTAGGCAGAGGGAACTTAGTGTTAAGACACTCCGGTCCCCACTTTCTGCTGAATTCTGGAGGCATTGCGTGTTGAGTGGCAGAACTCAACGCCGCGCTTAACCTCGACACCAGAGCGAAGATATGGAAATATAAATTTAAGTAAATATTTCATCTCCTCGAGTGGGGATCGAACCCACAACCAGTCGGTTTTGCAGTCACACCTCGTGCCGCTGCGCCACGACCGGCCTCTAAATGTTTAATAATTGTGAAAATCAAAGAATTAGTCACATTTTAGTTTGCAGTATCTGTGCTCTAATTTATTCGGATTAAACCACGATTGAAGTTTAAAAATCAAGTGATTTTTGGGTGCTTTTATTTTATTACATGTAATTTATTTAGTATTTTTTTTTATTAAAAGAAAATAATTTATGGAATTCATAATATTTGATTTTTATCAAGTCTCAAAGGGTTACACAAGTTCTATAGGTATATAGTTCTATAAGTAAATATTATTGTTTATAGTGCAATAAAATTTAAATGCAATTATTGCAATAAAAAGTGCAATTATTGAATTATTTCCATATATATTTTTATAAAATATATTAAGTCCCTCAAGTGTGATCTGTAAACTTTTTATGGTTTTTTATCTTTTATTTCACGACTCCCTGAATAGGCTATAGTTTGATCGATTCCATTTGCCTTAGTTTGTTTGTTTCTTAATGACCCCCCCCCAGGGCGGGGCGCTGACGCGCGTGAGCTGGCGCCGCGTGATCCTGGACGAGGCGCACGCGGTGCGCAACCACAAGTCGGCCACGTCGGCCGCCGTGTGCGCGCTGCTCGGCCGGAGGCGCTGGGCGCTCACCGGGACCCCCTTGCACAATAAAGATCTCGATCTGTTCGCTCTGCTGAAGTTTTTGAAGTGCACGCCCTTTGATGATCTCAAGGTAAGCAGTACTTCGTGTCCAAAATTTGAGACTCGAGACATTGTATTCTACACTTTTTGTTCGATATTGATGATTGTGTTGGCTTGGAGTTGTTTTTTAACTTCACGCTATATTCCCTACATAGCAGAGTAGGGAGACTGATCCTAGTGGTTAAAGACACTCCGTTTCCTATATTTCGCCGAATTTTTGGGATATTGCATATTGAATGGCGGAACTCAACTCCGCGCCTTAACTCTCACTAGAGCAAAGAAATAGAAATATACATTTAAAACAATATTTCATATCCACGAGTGGGGATCGAACCCAAAACTAGTTGCGTCAAATATAATAATAAATCGAAATGAAAATATAAAATATTACACTAACATAATCATTCGAAATAAACAGATGTGGCAAAAGTGGATCGACAACAAAAGCTTGGGTGGCCAGGAGCGTCTCTCCATCATCATGAGATGCCTCATGCTGCGAAGAACTAAGGCTCAGTTGCAGCTGAAAGGTCAACTCCAGTGTCTGCCAGAACGCTCCTTGCATCAAATAGATGTTACTCTGGAAAAGGAAGAAATGAATGTTTATCAGAAGGTAGTTTCTTGGATAATAGTTGTGAAATTATAGTAACAACATAGGATAATATAACATAGGATAATTATTTTTTCAATATAAAGGATACTTAATGTCCTTTCTTATACATCTAAGGATGTGTTTACAAAGTTTCATGATAATCAGTTAAATAGTTTTGACATGAAAGCGCAACAAACAAAAACAACAATATAAAGTTTTGTATAAGGTTAAATAGAGAGTGCCTTTCCTATGGAGAGGTATGATGAAGCATTTAATTTTCTTTGCTGTGTCTAATAATTTATGATAATAGTTGCAGTTGTATGCAACTGTTGTATTAGCCGTATTACAGAAAATTTTCACTGAATTCGTCCAATGCGAATTCGTGAAAGTGGATCAAGCATCCGTTTTATCTTTAATATTTATATAATATCAATTAGCCCTATATTAAATTATATTATTTATTTGCCAAAAACCAGAGCTGTCCTGGTCCATGCCAATGCTTTTATCCCATCTACGCAAAGCTTGGATGGTCTTTCTTTTTTTTTTTATGGAAACGACAATGCGTTCGGGTCACCTGATGGTAAGTGATCACCGCCGCCCACGACCCCGTGCAACACCAGAGGAGCTGCAGGTGCGTTGCCTGCCTGTAAGGTGGGTTGGGCACCGGAGCCCGGCATTACCTGATGCGAAACGCAGTGGCATATAGCCACTACTTCACGCCGGTTTTANAAAAAACGGTCAAAAAACGGTCGTCTTTCTTTTCTTACCCCTATGATGCCAATAGATAATAAGTTGTGTCAAGTATATGAGAATTTTGAACTAGCTCGATGAGAACGTGTGGCTTAATTGGTCAGAGCGCTTGGACGGTTTCGAAAGAGGCGCGTGTTCAAATCCCGCTACGTATTTTTTTTATACGTTTACTTAATAAGTATTTTACTTTCCTAAGTGGAATAACACTTAAAATATTTAAAAATTGTTTAGGAAAAAAATTTCAAACTATACATTTGTGATTGAATTCTAAAATTAAAATTCTTCGTTCAAGTGAGGTATCAGATGAAAGAGCTCTCTCTAAGCAAAACTAGAATTTCAGAAAAAAATCATGACGTCTAATTTTTATACGGAACCCCCGGAGGGCGAGCCCGACTCGCGCTTGTCCGATTATTTATGCTTAAAATCAATATATTGCAGGTGCTAGTGTTCTCCAAGACTCTTTTCGCGCAGTTCCTGCACCAGCGGGCGGAGAAAAACTCTGACCTCCAAACTCCACTCTCCGCAGGGAAAGATTCGGAGTATGCTAAAATGCATAAGAAGATGATTGCTCTTCAAGGTACTGTAAATAAATGAAACTTTTAAACCGCATTCATTTTGTAAAGTAAAATTTTGGAAATCCGATGTTTCCGATCCGATTGTGATCCGATGTCGAACGACGAACTAAAAAAAAAACAGTAATGTAATTTTTTTATTAATACTTTTATGTAAAATTCAAAAGTTTATATTATATTTTTAAAGTTGTTATTATGTTTGTAATCGATTTAAAATAGTTTCTGTGAACAAATAATTTAGGTAGTAAATGTATGTAAATGGTGGCTTCTATCTTCCATTGGCTTGCTATGTTTATATGCATTTAAATGTAGCAAGTTGGGAAAATTGAAGGAGTTATTATGAGGCAACCGTTTATTCTGGCTCTTAAGCGCAGACTGATTTTTTTTTAGCTTTATATATATAGATAGGCAGGAAACCTAGTGATAAAACACTATCTCCCCACTGAATTTTCAAAGCATTATGTGTTTAATGGTGGAACTTAATGCCTTGTTACCAGACCAAGGAAATGAAAATATTAAATAATTTATTTTCACGCTTGTGCAATTGCGACACGACGACCTTAAGTTTGTTATAAGTAATCAATGGTACTTACTAAATAAATAGCCAATTTATAACATACTTATGTTACAAATTTACTTACAGGAGCTAAACCAGTGAAGTCCCACGAGATCTTAGTGCTGTTGCTGCGGCTGCGGCAGGTGTGCTGCCACTGCGGCCTCATCGCGGCCATGCTGGACGACGACGCGGACCAGCAGGTGCAGGACGCCGGCTCCCAGGACTTGCTGGCCGAGCTCAACAAACTCAGCCTGGAGGATGGCAGGCGGAAGGTACTTTCCCCGAACACAACATTCCACTTTACCTAATTGTACCTGTTTTTTTCTAAATCCTGTATATAGCAGAGAAGGCAGACGAAACTAAAGAACCTAGTGTTAAGGTGCTCCGCTCCCGTTCCCCACTTCCGCTAAATTTTGAAGGCGTTGTGTGTTATGCTTCTGCGCCACGACTGGCCTCAAATTAAACATTAACTTCACAAATTCCACAGAGTAAAAACAATGAAGAAGAAGAAGAAGAAGAAATAGACACGGAGAGCACCACAGCCGCTGAAGCTATCAGATCAGTGCTGTCTCCGAACAATCCCGTATTTAGTTTGGAAAATCGCTCCTCCAAAATAAAAGCTGTTATAGACTGTTTAAATGAAAATGTTATACCACATAAAGGTGGGTCAAGATTTCTTTTTATATTTTAAATATTACTTATTTTAATAGATTACCATTAGTTTGGATACAGTTCTGTTGACAAGAACTGCTAATAAACTCATCACTTGTCTTTTCAATTAAAAAAATAAATTTATAATTAAAAATTAATTAAATTTATAATTTTATTATATAAAACACTGATAGCTACCTGTATAAAATTCAAATTATATTAAGTAAAATATTTTTGTACTCTTTAATATTTCTCAACAGAATAATAATTATTTTTACTATTTAAGGTTGTTTTAAAATTGGTATCTTTAAATATTGTTACCTTTACATATCTGTAGTGTCACACTTAAAAAGCATAGATACAAATATATATATATATATGTGTATGTATATATATATATATATATATATATATATATATATATATATATTAATATTTTGTTACTGGGAAAAAGTAGATAATATTCAAATTTATCATTTATCTCAGAATTTAAAAAAAGAAAAATTTTATTCTATTTTGACTTATTTCTTGTCGTTTGATCAAGTTGTAAATTAAGTGTTTTAGATTTAATAACAAGTTATATTATTATAGCAATAACATTAAGTCCGTCTTACATTTTTGTTGATTATTTCCAATAGTAACATATGGTCACCAGGTTTGAAGGCAGTGGTGGTGTCGCAGTGGACGTCGGTGCTGTCGCTGGTGGGCCGCGAGCTGGCAGCAGCACGCATACGCACCGTCACGTTGTCAGGTGCTGTGCCGGTTACAGCACGAGCCAAGCTGGTGGACCAGCTCAACGACCCCAACTCGGATGTCAGGGTGAGTCACGAGTAGTGCACACTTTGGTTTCGAATAAGTTATAGTGTTACAATGACGCTGTTGTATGTTATGCCACCAATACTGTTACACACACACTTAGGGCCTGACAGGAGAAAGATACGAAAAATCAGCTTCACGCTGTATCCCACACACAGCAGGGTAGGCAGAGGGAACTAGTGTTAAGACGCTCCATTCCCCACTTTCCGTTGAATTCTGGAGGCATTGCGTGCTGAGTGGCGGAACTCAACGCCGCGTTTTGCCTCGACACCAGAGCGAGCAAATGAAAATATAAATAAGTACTTCACTTCGATCCCCACTCGAGGGGATCGAACCCACAACCAGTCGATTTTACAGTCACACTTTGTGCCTCTGCGCCACGACCGGCCCCGTAGAAAGAGACGACTACTATATATATGGCGTGGTGCCCCCGCAGGTGATGCTGCTGTCGCTGTGCGCGGGCGGCGTGGGGCTCAACCTGTGCGGCGCGAGCCACCTGCTGCTGCTGGACCCGCACTGGAACCCGCAGCTGGAGGAGCAGGCGCAGGACCGCGTGTTCCGCGTGGGGCAGGCGCGCGCCGTGCACATCTACAGGTACTATCTGTTGTATTGCATCTGTATCTGGAAAAGGCATTGGCGTTTGTTTTTTGTTTAAAATTTAAATATTTAAACTAAATATTATAACTGTTTTTAGTGTTACAGTTTTTTAGAAATATTTTCCTATATGATGCTAGAAAATTATTTTGCCGCGTTCCATGATCATATACAAAAACAAAATAATTCTAAATCCGTTTTAGGAAAATCCAAAATTATATTTTTAAAATGTCTACAAGATGTAGATTCATTCACAAAATAAACTTCAATAATGAGTGACGTGTTTGTAGCGCGCGCCAGGTTTTTTACACTTCCGTTGCTCAGATTTTCAGTTTCTTTTCTTTGTTCGAGACACGCCAAGTCTTGGTATTCAACATTTTTGTACGGCGATGTAATATAAATGTAAAATATTTATTACTATTACTCTCTATTTAAAACTATTACTAATGATTTTTCTAGAAGTTTCTTTTGTGAAGTTTTTAAAAAAAAAATTAAATCAGCTTCACGCTGTATCCCGCACACAGCAGGGTAGGCAGAGGGAACCTAGTGTTAAGACACTTCGTTCCCCACTTTCTACCGAATTCTGGAGGTATTGCGTGTTGAGTGGCAGAACTCAACGCCGCGCTTAACCTCGACACCAGAGCGAAGAAATGGAAATATAAATTTAAGTAAATATTTCATCTCCTCGAGTGGGGATCGAACCCACAACCAGTCGGTTTTGCAGTCACACCTCGTGCCGCCGCGCCACGACTGGCCTCAAAGTGAAGTTTTTAATATATTTTTTTCCACTGGTCGGTCATATAAAGCTTAACCGCGTTTAAATTCGTTTCTTTGATGTGCAAACTCAGTGGTTACAAGTGTTGATATTACGAAAAATCTCGTACAAAATTTTCTCAATTTTTTTATTTGTAGAAAAGTACTAGGGTTTCTTTCCTTCTTCGGCCGCTTGAACTACACCAATATAATATCGTCGGCCTAGAGTGCAAAGTAAAGTCCTTTTTTGTTTTTTCGTTATTATCATTTTTATACAATTCTAAAGTGTTTTTAATTCTTTTTTAATAATTTATATATATATTCGTATTATAATTTTTTAAAGACAAAAATATTTAGAAAAAATATTTAGTTTAATCACATATACGTCATCGGTGAATGATCCTATACTACAGTCATTGAGTAATGTCGTCTCCACATTTTCGGTATTTCCGGAATTTGGCCATTGAAACTTAACTGGCACACCGACGCGTCTCTGTTTGCCAATTCCTCAAAATTTTAAAACGTTAATTTCAATTAATTTTGTATATTTTATTAGTGACTCGTTGATTCTGTCTGCCAATTTTGTATAATTAAGAATTTTAGAGTCTTTAGTACTGGCTTAGTTTCGTACTGGCACTACAATCCGACTATATCTGCCAAAATCTCTTATAATTCCTTCAGAAATTATAATAGAATTATTTTCTAAAGACTGTAGAATACATATAATTTATATGTTTAATATGAGATGATGAATGTATGATTAATGAGCTTTGATGATCTCAAAAGTGTAGAATGGAAGCTTAACTCTCTTTCTCCTGCAATAGCATATATATTTTCAAAACATACAAACAAAAATTCATATTTGTTATATAAATATCAGCGCGTAGTCGTCGTTCGTGGTCAACATGGTCACAATCGGAACTCACTCGGAAGTGAAGTCTAGTCATTATTCCCTTACATATACATATATATAAAGAGCATTAGAACGTAGTGAGGCCAGTCGTGGCGCGGGGGCACAGTTTGCCTGTAAACGCGACTGGTTGTGGGTTCTATCCCCAGTCGAGAAAATGAAATATTTATTTAAATTTATATTTTCATATTTACGTTCTGGTGTCGCACGTCACTGAATTCCGCCACTCAACACGCAATGCCTCTTCTATTCGACGCAAAGTGGGGAACGGCGTGTCTTAACACTAGGTTCCCTCTACCTACCTGCAGTGTGTTATATACAGCGTGAAGCTGAAAAGAAAATCGAATGTAGTATATAGCTTCAATAGCCCTGAAGTGAACGATAGCTTCAGTAACTAATCGATCAACAGTGGTGCTATTTACGTTATTTATTTATAGAGCACCCACATCACTTTGCGAGAAAATACTTTATTAATCATGTAAACCATTGAACGGTGTGAACTAAAATATATCTAGCCATTTACATCGTTACTTTTATTTCTATATCTTTTGAATCAGTAATTTTGTCAATTAATTAATTTTAATAATAATTAACTTCCGTAAGGAGGAGGTTATCAATTCGACTGTATTTTTATTTATGTTTGTTACCTCAGAACTTTGGACTGGGTGAACCGATTTTGTGGATTCTTTTTTTATTTGAAAGCTGGTGTTTCACGGGTGGTCTCATTTCTGACAATGGTATCTGTGAGAAAATCACATATGTCCTAATTTTGCATTAAGTTAGTGCGCGACAAATGGACAAATAACTCAATATCACGCGAACCAATTTCAATGATTCTTTTTTATTCATATTTCATAAGAGATACACTACAAGGGTAGTTTGATTAGGTTCAAATTATGGGATCCGGTGGAAGTAGGTTTTTTTTTTGTTAAAAATTGTAATTATACCCATTTCTAGTCGTCGTGTCTGCTTAAAAATTTGTTAATTCTAAAAAGAACCGATGACAGTGACAAATTATTTTCGTTGCAAGAGCCAAAACTCCTTGTCAGGGCAACCGGCTTCACGAGAGAACACTTTTAAATGATTTTTTTCCAGTTTCTGCTATATTGTGACTAGCAACCACTCACACAAACTTTTCATTAGTAAAATTTCTGGGATGCATCTACGTCTATGCAAAATGATCACATAAATTGTAGCCTATTTGTTTTTCTGATATATAAGATTTAGTACTGTTAAGTTTCGTCTAAATTCATTTAGTAATATTAATAAAATATGTGTATGTAATGATTGATTATTTACATATGTATATATAATTAAATAATTTCTTAACAGGTTTATGTGTGTGGACACAGTGGAACAATCGATCAGACAACTCCAGAAGGCGAAACTAGCGTTGGCTGAGAGCGTGCTCACCGGAGCCAGGAACACCAACGGCTCCAAGCTGACCATTGAGGACCTCAAAGTACTGTTCAACATGGGCCCCCAGGCCGCGGCGTGAAGTATATGTTTAAAAACTATATTTTGTACGAGATTTTTAATGAAAACAAAAGATTTTTTAATTGTTTTATTATATATATTATAGATTATAAAAGTAATAGCAGATCCTAATTTTGTTTCGTCTACGTTTTGAGATTTTTATAATCTGTGCACTGAAAATATTTATATGTCTGTCGCGTGTTACGCTAAAACTAATAAATAATTTTCATTTAATGTCTTCGCGAGTCGTGGCTTCCGGGAATTGATGATATATATTTTTTTATTCTATATGTATAATGTAACGATATAATAATGTTTTTACAGAAATGATTTAAGTTTATGAATAAATACTTGTTTTTATGTTGTGATTTTTTTATTTATTTTAAATTTGTTTAAATATACCCAGGTCATTTTATATGATAAAACCCTCTTTAATTTACTTAAATTCACAAATTTATAGTGCTTGTAAATGTGTTAACTTAAATGAAATCAAATCAGCTTAACGCTGTATCCCGCACACAGCAGGATAGACAGAGGGAACCTCAAGAACCAAGTTTCTCACTTTCCGCCGAGTTTTTTGCCTCGACTCCATTGCGAAAAAATGAAAATATAAATGTAAATAATTTCCTCGAGTGGGGTTCGAACTCACAACCGGTGGATTTCACAGTTACACCTTATGCCCCTGCGCCACGACTGACATTATTCAAAATCAAAATATTCTCTATTTAATCATCTCTTTATTTTAATCTTCAACTTTTGAATCATCCAGTTCAATAGAAATGTCAGTAGTGTCAGTGCAACCGGTAGCTACCACCGGCTCAAAAGACATTTCTCTCACTATTCTCTACCAAATTAAATCAGCTTCACGCTAGCCGCACACAGCAGGGTAGGTAGAGAGGACCTAGTGTTAAGACACTCCAATCCCAACTTTCTGCTGAATTGCGTGTTGAGTGGCAGAACTCAACGCCGCGCTTAGCCTCGACACCAGAGCGAAGAAATGGACGTTTAAATTTAAGTAAATATTTCATCTCGAGTGGGGATCGAACCCACAACCAGTCGGTTTTACAGTCACACTTCTTGCCGCTGCGCCACGACTGGTCTCAATATTCTCTACCGGTTTCAATATACACCTATATATCTCTATAAGAATATATACATATCTACTATACAAGTCTACGTAAGCAGTCATTGACATTAAACTATTTTTGTTGTTACTTTCGGGAAATCATTCGCCTCATTCATATCGTAGATTCAAATCCAGGACATTGAACGAATCATTTTGTTTAATTTAAAAGTGGAAAACACACCGTTGTGGCACAGTTGGTGCCGTCTGTTCACCTCGTTTGTGGGTTCTAATCTGTCGGGTCAATAAATGCAAAGTAAATATTTTAAAAAATCACTATAATACAGCTGTATACTTTTTCCTGCGTAGCAGGGTAGGTAAAAGACATCCGTTACCTACGCAACTCTCAATTTCCAAGACATTGCGTGGTTTAACGCTGCACCTTAATAAATTGAGCACTTAAAGGAAAATAATTCATACATATCTATTCTCCTGAGTCTGATCTCCGTTCAGATATTGAACTTACAACTATCATGCTTACCATTAGACGCTGTTCCATTGCGCCACGACAGTCTCAATTTCTATCATCAATGTTTATCTATATATTTTTTTAATAAAAAAATAAACCAGGAAAAAAAAAAGATAAAACGTATCTAAAGACAGTGGATTTACTCGTATAAGTACTTTCCTATCCAGTTCTAGGTGTATAATGGATACTAAATTTTCATTACACATTATAATATTAGAAAGTGCTAGTGCTGTTAATATTTTATTTTTATATATCTACAATACTTAGACGTGTGTGAATGTTTAGGTTGGCTAAATTGGAGAACGGAGTGTCTTAACACTAGGTTCACTCTGGCTGTGTGAGGGGAACAGCGTGAAGCTGATTTATTTATTTTTATTTATTTATTTAGATTCACCAGTGGTATAACATAAATTTTATAATGCATTACCTTTTTGCCAGTCGTGGCGCAGCGGCACGAAATCTGACTGTAAAACCGATTGGTTGTGGGTTCGATCCCCACTCGAGGAGATGAAATATTTACTTAAATTTATATTTCCATTTCTTCGCTCTGGTGTCGAGGCAAAGCGCGGCGTTGAGCTCTGCCACTCAACACGCAATGCCTCCAGATTTCGGCAGAAAGTGGGGAACGGAGTGTCTTAACACTAGGTTCCCTCTGCCTACCCTGCTGTGTGCGGGATACAGCGTGAAGCTGATTTTTTTTTTTTCATTACCTTTTAAGGTGAATGCCGCATGCAACATTGGAGATTAGTAAATTGTTAATGTTTTGTTTTGTTTCTAAATTTGTTGTTATCATAGATTTATAGTGTACCTATACACGAATGGTGATGAGCAGCTAACGTTTCTATACGTGAGAACCAGAAGTTTTTAATTTTTCCTGTTAATTTGCTATATAATATTTTTTTTTATTAGTCATATATAAAAGTATAATACTCAGAATTACACCTCATACGATACGTAACAGACCGAAATCGAGATTACCACTCATCTTTAATCGTATCAGAAATTCCACGCGTATTCAACGGAAGATAGTGACCATTCTTTTTTCGGTTTAAAACGAGACATTGGGGGTATTTTCGTTAATCAGAATATAAACAAAAAACTAAACTAAACTAGCTTTATCCCTAGCGGGGTAGTCAGAAAGAACGGAGCGCCAAATGCTGCTAATATATTCTTTATTTTTTAACTATTATAGTAAACAGTAACATTTGAGTTTTCCATATACATAGAATACGACAGTTTACTTTTGTTTATATATACCAATGGTTTTGGTCTTTTTAATAACTTTCGTTAAAAAAAATTAAATTAAATCAGCCTCACGCTGTATCCCGCACACGGCAGGGTAGGTCGAGGGAACCTAGTGTTAAGACATTCCGTTCCCCACTTTCTGCCGGATGTTGGGAGCATTGCGTGTTGAGTGGCAGAACTCAACGCCGCGCTTTGCCTCGACACCAGAGCGAAGAATTGGAAATATAAATTTAAGTAAATATTCCATCTCCTCAAGTGGGGATCGAACCCACAACCAGTCGGTTTTACAGTCACACTTTGTGCCGCAGGGCTACGACTGGCCTCAATAATAACTAATAACTTTCATTTTTTTTTAAATCTATTCTTGCTTTTTTATCCGTATCCGTATCTATATACATTAGTTTTTCGCGGCTGTTTTTCTCCACACAATGGCGCAAGTGATATCCGCTACGTCTGGTCACATCAAACATGACTCATTCTTTCCTATCGTGCAGAGCTGGCACAAAACCAAGCCCTGAGGTGACCGGCGACCCCGCAGGAAACACCGACACATACACAACGTAACAAACATCATTCCAACGAAAATTTCATAGACGAAACACAATAATTTATAAATAACTGACATTCACGGCCGCCGCATTACGAAATGATCATTCCACGTTCAGAGTGCTGGGGGAAGGTCGTTTTTGGGTGAAATAGTGGTTTTCTAGTGAACAATGAGTACGGAGAGGCGGTCGTGCTCTGGCTCCGCGCCTCACGTCACCAAGAGACTGTGTGCCACGCTGATGTTCTTTATTGGGATTGTTTGTATATTTGGAGGTGAGTGCTTGCGTTATTTAGTAACGATTTTTCGATTCGATTTTGTTGTTCTGCTGTGTTGTTTTTATTTTTTTACATATTTTATTTTTTGCTTCACGCTGTGGCAGGGTAGGCAGAGGGAACCTAGTGTTAAGATACATTCCATTATTAATTTTTTTGCCGAATTCTGAAAACATTACGTGTGTAGTGTCGGAACTCAACGCCGCGCTTTGCCTCAACATCAGAGCGAAGAAATGAAAATATTGTTATTTTATTGTGTGTTAATTCATTTTCTTAATTTTAACAAAACGATAAACCCAATAAATTATGAACTGTTTAAAGTACTTTTATAAACATACACTAGACATATAAATATATACCTAAATATGTTAGAAAAATCAAACATAATATTTTTTTAAATTTTATATTTTTTTGTTATTTAAATAAATATGCCAAAAAGTCACTGAAACACTGTGCTTATTTTAGAATCCTCAAATCGACTGCATTCCTAATTACCTACTGCACGCACAGCCCAAAGAGCCAGAATGTTTACATTAATTTGATTTTTTTTTCGCGTGGGCTTCAATATATCTATATATATANTGATTTTTTTTTGGATGAGATGAGATGAGATTTTTTTGATGAGCGTGAGCTGTATCACGCACACAGTAGGGTAGGTAGAGGGAACCTAGTGCTGAGACACTCCGTTCTCCACTTTCTGTCGAGATTCAGAAAAATAGTTGTCGTGACGCAAGGGTACTAGCGTGAGTGTAAACGGGACAGGTTGTAAGTTCGATTCCCACATAATTGTATTTTTTTCGCTTCGTAACGAGACCAAACGTGGCGTTTACTTCCGCCGCTTAACACGCGATGCCTCGAGAATTCGACGGAAAGTGGAGAATGGAAGTATCTTAATGGAAACGGAGTACCTTAACACTAGGTCCACAGGTTCCCTTTACTTAACTGTTATTTATGTGCATTCGGCACACACAGCGTGACACAGTTAAAAAAAGATAAAAAAAAATTAAAATCTCCACTACAATTTAAAAATGTCAACCTGTTCCAGGCTATTTACTGGGACGGATGGCGCGGAACGAGGTGAGGAGGAGCAACGACATCGTCTCCATCAACCTAACGATCGCTGCTGACGGGTTATTCAAAAAGGCGAAACGCGTGACACCCAAGGCCGTGCTCCACAACGACCCAGAGAAAATAACTTTAAAAATATTAGATATTTTTAATTGCACCTCTCAAGACTGTGGCGGTATTACCAATTACAATGTAGCGGAATTCGTGAAAACTTCGATAAAATACGAAGTGGCCAAATTAATAAGAACTATTAATAATGCTTCAGTTTATTTGGATTCGTTGAGGTGACATTAGGTGTTTGGGATTTGTAATTTTTATAAATTTTCGTGTAAATTGTCGGTATTTTTACCTAATTTGTGTAAATATTATGTTTATTTCTTATTTTTCTTCGTATTAGTAGTTTTAAGAGTTTAGTTTATATTAAGAAAGATTTTTTTTGTATAATATATAAAACTTTAAGGCTGTAAGTTCAAGCATTTTCAGATTTAAGCCTTTTTCAAAGTAATGACGTAGACTTTCAAAACTTTTTAAGGGCTCGTGGCGCAGGAGCACAAGCCTGTGACTATAAACGTGACAGGTTGTGAGGAAATTAAATATTTAATGAAATATTTCCGCGCTCTGATAAGAGGAAAATTTCAGCGTTGAAATCCGCCCCTCAACACGCACTGCCTTGCCTTCAGAATTCAGTGGAAAATGGGGAACAGATGTGTATCAATGGGAACGGACTGTTTTAACACTAGTTTCCCGGGGTACCCTATGCCTACTTTGCTGTGTGTAGAGTACAACGTAAATCATTGGAATTTGCTAGCACCTGATGAAATATGAATAAAATAAAGTTTTCTTACGTTTTATAAAATAACAGACTTTTCATAATTTAAAGAAAAATATTTTATTTTATGAAGCTATAAATTATCTATATAAAAATGTTTCAGCGGGCATTTATGCGCGCCTCTTTTTAGATTTATTGTCAAGGTCAAGTCGATGCTATTTGAAATCATTTTATACCGTAAGAATTTTAATTCAAAATTTCAGGAAATTCATAAATTCGCCGGAAGGTTTTTGCTTATATTTAAGTTATTTTAAGTCAAGCAATCGATGAATCAAGTGTTTTCTCTTCACTTTCTAATCTAGTTTTGGCATATAATGTGTTCTGAAGCTAAAGATCAGGACACACGCCAGCGCGTCTAGCCAAGTTAAAAAGCTACATAGCTAAAAAGCTTTCAGGCTACTTTTGAGCCCTTTGTAACTCATAAGCCAATTAGTCTGCTTGCAATAAATTTTATGATATTTATTAAACCCTTGTATTGTAAATAAATTTTCAACAACTAACCTCAAACGGTCATTGATATATTAACGTTTTAAACCCAGCATTTTTGTTGACTGACTTACTGAGAAACTAGTGATCTTAGTAGTCGTAGACTTGAGAGCCAAGTTAAATATGTAAATGATACTTATCATTTACATATTTAACTTGGCTCTCAAGTCACATTTATAGTAATATATTTTAAAGTTTAAATACAAAGATTGTTTATCATTTTAAAGTAAAAGGTATATAAAAAATTAATTTAATATGTAATAATTGTAAATGTAATAAGTGTTACTTAATAAAAGGAAACGAAACGGTAATCGTATTATGAATATATGTAGCAAATATTCCAAAAAAAGCTACTTTTCTTTTGTGTTTCTCTTTAAAATAAGGCACAAAGAGATAAGAGTAGTATCTAATGGACAGAAAAAAATTCATAAAATAATTCATATAAGTTAGAAGAAATCATTACAAATTAAACGTTATGTTACAACTAAAAAAAAAAAACAATTTACAATGACTTGTTTCAATTTTGAAATTTGTTTAAAATAAATTTGTGTAAACCTAAGTTAACCAAAAATAAAGATAAAACAGATACAATAAAAAAATAGCACATCCGCTTTATAATTTCGAGACCGCTCGCCTCTTGATTTAATTTATTGAGAAATGTCTCATTGTTTATGTTTTTTTTTGTTCAAAATGTAAAAAAAATAATGTACTATTATAATTCACGTGTGCTTTGGGGAGGTCACAATTCGTCAACCGTACTATAGATATTCTATACTATTCATATTTTTATTTTACCTAATTTAAGTCAAAAGTATTTATGTTATTATTTTCGTTATGTAAAAGTTTATTAACGCATGAAAATTTTAATATGTTATTTCAATTAATGTATTTTTGTAATAAGCAATTGATAATAAAGAGCACATATATAATACAACAATAAACAATATCTTTTTCATTCTATGCCTTAAATTGTATATATTAATATACGACTATTTCAAATGTAATATTTTTGATCTTGTTTGTATAAGCAAATTGTATATCCATTTAATGAGAACCGAATCAAAGGATTGCAATTATTTTTTACTAGGTTCTGGTGTGTACAAGTATCCAATTGTTTTCATTGTTAACGCTATTTTTTTCAGCAATATTTTGGAGATAATGCCTTCCACATAAAAAGAAGATATAAGCTGTAGTGGATTTTTAATTAAAAGTTTTAAGATAAATAATGACATGGCATATTATCTTCACATAACGCCAATTATTTAAGTGGCAAAACAAAATTTTTGCTTTTTTTTTGTTTTGCTACTTTTTTTTTCAATTTATTGACTTATTATATTGTAGCCAAATTATTCAGAATCCACATCCACAGAATCTACTAATTATCATCAACACAACTTGCCTTTAAAAAAACGTTTTATCTGTAGCGCGAATATAGGAATATGGATCAAGATCTCAATCTATTTATTTTATACATTGCCAGTGGAACAGCAGGTACTTTATACAATCACTAGCAAAATGAACATAAGATATACAATTGACAATAATATTTATATTGTTATGAAACAATATTTGAATATTACCTGGACAATTCCCAGGTATTCTATATATTACCGAGGTATAGAATACCGAATACCGAAGTTATACCGGTAAGGCGGTAACATATAAATACTCTATAGAGTATATATGTTCTTATCTATAGATGTAAGATTATACGTTCCTGCAGTTGCTTGATATAGATATTAGATTGACATTGACAAAACATTGAGTTTAATATTTTTATTTTCAATTTTTCATCCGATAGTATAAGCAAATTTCTCCTTGTGTTGCTATATTCAAAAATCTTTATGTTAATATTGTCGCTGTTTTCATAATTTCTGTGAATAACGTTTCTGTTTAAAACACTAAATAAAATTATTTACTTTTAATATATGTATTCATTATAGCTAATTTTAATGAACAATATTTCGATGCACATAAAATATTTTTATTCTCAATCATCCAAGCATGAATTATGGTCTCTATAATCGATGAGTAACTTTTTACAATTTTAAAATATTGGTTCATAATTTATTATTTGCATTAACATAACATTTATTTACATTTTATCGATAAGGCTTTTTAATATATAATAAATTATTTAATTGTCTCCACCGTGAAATCTACAAGTTGTCGTGTGAACAGTTTAATCCAATCATAATGTTTATTTTGTTCTTGTCAAAGTGAGCGTGCCAATCAATTATTGAGTGCCATAGACAACTTATGACATCACGGCGTCATTCCGGCTTCTGTAGCGTTACTTCGGCCCCGCCATTTTGTTAGAAAAATAAGCGGGCAAGGCGGGTTACACAGTGCACGTGCAATAAATAAGTGAAAAATACAAACAGAAATACAGTAATCTTCTCAACATGGTGGCGGTACGTAAGATAATTTTACTTTTATTTATGTGTTACGTAAACGTTGAAGGTTTCTTACGATTATGTCGTCTTACAGCAAACGAAAGTGTTCGTGGGAAGCTTGCCGCAGGGCTCGAAGCCCGAAGAGCTCAGGAAGTTATTTGAACGCTTTGGAGCCGTAACAGAATGCGATATTATGAACAGATGTGGTTTCGTCCACATGCAAACGGAGGACCAGGCCGCCGCCGCTATCAGGGCTCTGAACAATACCTCTTTCAATGGCGGCGTAATAACTGTAGAAAAAGGAAGGATAAAGGAAAGAGGACAGCGCAGCGGTGGCGGTCGTGGTGGGATGCGCGGTGGTATGAGGGGCCCCATGGACCGCAGAGGCGGCGGCCCGATGCGAGGCGGTCCCGGCGGTCCTCGAGATGCACCCTATCCTCATATGCGCGACTCCCGCCCAATGGGCCCGATGCGCGGCGGAGATATGCGTGGGCCCCCAATGGGCGGCGGTGGCATGCCGATGAGGAATGGTATGGGCGGCGGAGCACCCTATGACCGCACGCTAGAGAGGCCCCCGATAGGGGGAGGATATGACGACCGCTACAACGGCTACGGCGGTGAAGACCGTCGCGGCTTCGCTCTGATGGATGGCCGCGGCGCTCGCGACCAGTACGGAGCTCCCCCGCCGATGTACGCAGATGACAGACGAGGATATGGTGCTCCAGTTGATGACATGGCCGCCATGTATCCTGATGACAGACGAGCACCTATGTATCCAGATGAAAGAGATATGATGGACCGCAGAGCGCCCATGCGAGGGGGACCTATGCCCATGTCCTCGGGCTATGACAGAGCTCCTCCCCGTGCCGCACCTATGGGCAACGGAGATATGTACAGCAGGAGAACACCACCTCCTATGTAAGTTATATTCATATTTACAAGATTTACTAATTCTTTCACTATTTCTTTAGTAAAGAATCTTCATGTATAGTCTTTTATAACTTCCACTTGTTTGTTTTGCAGGCGTGGGGCAGCAGGAGCTGCTGGAGGCTACGACAGAGACCCCTATGCCCAACAATACCCCCCTATGGGACGGTAAGAATCAACTTATAAGTACAGCAACCAGAGAGAATGTTTACTTCACTTTTTACTAGGAATATGTAATGTTTATAAACACACTAAATTAGTCATTACTTCAATAGTGTTTCAAATTATTCTTTCTAAAAACTTTCTCTAGAACTTTGAAAATTTAATTTAATAGGTGTATTTTATTCAAATTTTAGATTTAAAACTTATTATAAAAGCTTCTTAATTAGTGATTCTTTGATAAAACAATATCTGCTTCACCATTATTATAGCAATAATTCACATTTATGTTTTGCATGAAGTTACATATTCCTAGATTTAGCAACAATACCATATGATGTATGTAAACTAGAAGATGTTACACATTATTAGCATTTCCGGCACCTGTACTGAGTTTGTATGTGAACAATAAGTTGATATATAACAGATAAATAGTAAATATAATATTATAGAATATGTTAACTAGACACAGCTCTGTGCTAGGAACTTATTAATTTAATTAGATAATATAATGGTGGCGATTGTTTGAATGGGGAGGTATATGGAATAGTCTCTGGTTGCTCGGGTCGTTCGGTAGTGGCGACGCTGACGTGGACTTGAGGCGGAGTAGATAACAGGCGTGTTGTTGTGTAGCGGCGGCGGAGGCGCGGCGCGCGGCGCTCGGGACGTCCCGCGGCGCTACTAGCGGCGAGCGGCGTTAAACGCGGGCGCTATTGCGGCGTAGGCTAGCGCTAGGGCGGCGTAACAAACATACAAACAAACAATAAATGAATACCAATTGATACGGCTAATTTTCATTTAATCCGATTACGGTCGCTGTTGACATATCCCAGCATTGGACTGCGATTATAATTATGTGAATGATTGCGTTGTAACGATAAGTGTAATGTAAGGTGATTAAGATGTATATTTTTCTTTTAGATTAAATTCCTTTTTTGGAACGTATTTCTTTTAATCGCCCCCGACACCCCGTTGGCATGCAGTCCGCCCACCCCCGCCCGACCCCGTGTCCCCGTCCCCGTCCCCCCGCCCAGCTTGCTCCCACGGTTGCGGCCCCCACTCTAACATGTGATTGACTTGCAGGCCTCCATAGCCCGAACTCGCGGGCGATAGTTGCGAATCATGTTATATTTGCCTCTCGATGTAGATAATAATTTGCATTACCGTTGAACGCTAACGTGCACGTGCGTCGTGCGTGCGTGCGGACGGGCGTGCGTGCGTGCATGCGTGCGTGCGTGCGGACATGCGTATGGGCGTGCGGACATGCGTGCGTGCGGGACATGCGGCACGCTGCGGACACCGCGCGGAGCGCTACGTAAGTACGGCTGTAGTCGGACACGTTGCGGCGAGCGGCTCTGACACGCTCTCTCCTATAACTAACTATATGAGTTCAACATCTTGAGAATTATTTGCGTACTAGTAAGTGGACTTGAACGTTTTATCACAAACGATATAGCTAAATACCAGGCGGTGTTTGAGACTGACGACCACAGTATGCGCATACAACGTAACGTTTTTGTTCTCCGTAAATTTTGCAATTTTTCTTAAAATCTCTTCATTTTTCTTTAAATTTGATTAGGTCCTCTGTTGTATTTTTCAGTGTAAACTATATGTTTGTGTTTAACAGGGCGTGGGCACCGGGGTGAAGTGGCACTGGCTGTCGCTTCGAGGAACTCGTGGATTCTGGATAAATCTCTGCTTCGACTGTGATTTGGCCTGAGGTTATTCTTATGAAGTAAATAAAGAATGTTTAACAAAATAATCAGCATTTTCCTTCATTTCACCTTTTTAGTATAAAAAGTAATGGCGGAAAGAAGAGCTAAGAAATATATTATATTTTTTTATAGAATAAACGTTTCTTTTCAGGTCGCATCTGAATGAAACAACTGACCTAATTTCTGAGAGCACTTTTTAATGAGAAAAATGCAAATTTAAAAGGTTGCTAGAAAATTAATTTCTATTTCAAATTATAAAAGATATGAATGCGACCGCATTGTGGTATTAATAATTATTGTTGGAAGGCTTTCTTTTTAATTGTTTTACTTTACAATATATAATTTATATCACATTTGAATCTATATATGTATATCATATTTTTTTAAGATATTTCCATGACATCATAAGGAAAATATTGTGGAAATTGAAAATTACTCAGTAAAATCAAATCGGCTTCCAAATGACTATGGTTATAAAGTTAATTGCTGGCACGAAACAAAATTACAATTTACCTTTTACAGAGAGCATAATATATACAATGTTTATAATTATCTATTTTTATATGTAAAAAATATTTAAAAATAGTAGTTTTTATAGTGTGTAGTAATTATAAATAGATTTGGGAGGATGTAAACAACTTGTGATGATGTAAACGAGTCAATTCTTATTAGTCATGAAAATCATCAAAAAATAGAGCATGGATGATTTACTACAATTTAAAAAAAACGTGACGTAATAAAAGGCTTTACGCTGTTTCCCGCACACCGCAGAGTAGTCAGAGAGAACTTAGTTTTAAGACACTGTTCTCCACTTTTCGAGGCATTCATCTCAATATGCATTGTGGCAGAACTCAACGACAAGCTTTTGTCTTAGTGCTAGATAGAAGAAAAAATCATTTTAATTGATAATAAATCATTTCCTAAACGCGGAGATCAAACCCACAACCGTCGCGTTGTGTGTGCCCCTGCGCCACGACGGCCTCAATAAAATTAATATACTACAAGATAAAGTTTCCCCAAATGCTTCTTTTGCCTAATCTGTATTTTATATACAGAAAAAATAAATAAAAATATGTTTATTTCAGTTTCACATATTACTTAGGTACATAGAAAGTAAAGAGACCAGCCTAGTAAGTTACCAGTATGATAGTAGTACTTGTAACAGGAGTCCCCGCTCTTCCATAACACTTTATACATGCGTTATGGAAACAAAATAGATCAAATACTGTAGATAAATACTTTACAGCACAAATTTTATAGAGAAAAATAATAATAATAATAAATAACTAAATTTATGTATGTAGAACAATTTAAACTAAAAAGTGTGGAAACGTGCGTGTTTGCGTGCGTGCGTGCGTGCGTGTGTATGCGTGTGCGTAGTGCAAGTTCAACTTTGCATAAAGGCTTCTGTAGAGTTATAATTTATGCTTCGCAACCAGACAGTTATTTTTTTTTTACATTCGAATAAGTTCAAGGAATATATGTTTAATATTTTGTTTATTACATTATATAAATACTTCGACTGATTTACAAATTGATGGTTACCAAATTTAGTTTTCTTATAGGGAACATAATATGCTGGAATATTGCTTCTTTTTTTAGGTTCCTCCAGGTTGTTTGAAAAAGTTACAGCTCTGTAAACCTTCAAAGCACAATTCAGTGTATATAGTGTACATAGTCTCTGTAGAAGATCGAAAAGGTTTAAAAAACATAACCTTCAGCAAGGATCTCTGTGCTCTCGTCTATCTGAAGGAATTTTATTTTAGATGCTCCACCCCATACAGAGATACAATAACCCAATACTGACTGTGCTGAATCTACGTAGATTTGGATTAGTAATGTTTTATTTGTGGCATGCCTGAAATTTTTAAAAATCCATATAACTTTTCGAATTCTCGCACTTGTATAGTCTATATGTGGATGCCATGATAAACGCTGATCAAGCATTACACCAAGATATTTGGTAGTAGAAATTCTACTTAAGATCGACGGGGTACAGTCACATGGAGAAGTATTACTGTAAAGGCAGTTGTGCAATTCTATATTAAAATTGGTTCCCGGTTGAGTTCTAATGTTTATAGTAAAGCAAATGTAATTAGTTTTGTCTATATTAAGTGTGAGAACATTAGATTTAAGCCAGAGAGACACTTGCGAGTCCCATTTCCGCGATTTGTTTTACGTCGTTCCAAGAATGATCCGAGAAGACAATTGCAGTCGTCTGTGTAAGCAAAAGTTTGACCATTCTTAATATTGGTACTTAGCAAGTCATTAATGTAAATTAAAAATAAAGATGGCCCCAAAACGCTTCGTTGGGGAACGCCAAAGCTTACAGAACAGTCGCCACTTGTGTATTCTCCAATTTTTACTCTCTGCTTTCTGTTACTTAGATAGTCTTTAAATAATAATAGTGGAGTTCCTCTTAAACCGACACTTTCAAGTTATTTCAGCAAAATAGGAACGGAAACTGTATCAAAGGCTTTTTTGAGATCTAGAAAGACAGTTAACCATTTCTTGCCTTTATCATGAAGTTCAGAGATATGAGAAGTTAGTGTCACAATAGCATCTTCAGTACTTCTTTTACGTCGAAAGCCATATTGTGAATTAGAGATAATATTAAACTTATCCAAATAATTAAGTAGTCTTGAGTTTAGTAGCTTTTTTGTTACTTGGAAATTATATAGAAAGATTTATCTTTTAGTATTTTTTTATTACATAAGTACACAGAGCTGTAACTTTTTCAAACATTTTTTTAATATAAATTAAAAAATGTAACGTTATTATATTATCTAATATAAATTACACAAAAATAAAACAAACATATATATTTTATGATTTATTCAGCATATTGAAAATATAATTTCACAAAGATTAAAATTTGCTCGGGGTATTCACTAAGTTATCACACTTTGTAATCAAGCGAAGCTTCCTCAACATTTATATCACTGCATACATTTGAACACTGCCTTTTTTCTTTATGGCACTACTTACGACTATGTGCCGAAAAGAAGCTCTTAATTGAAAAATTATATAATTCAAACGGCAATTACATATTATTTTTTAAGAAATTTAAATAAAAAAAATCTAATCTAAAGAAAATTCATTTATACATTTTAAAAATTAAATAAAATTCTGAAACCAGCCAACAAGAGAGCTGCCAACAAACTTTGGTCATCAAAATAATCAAGCTGCATTTAAAATCGATGCCCGAACGTAAACATATTTTTATAAATAAATTAAATGAGAAAGTTATTAATAAAACAATACTTTTATTACAATGTTATGTTTATCGACTAGCATCGTGTACCGATCACTAACATCAGGCTAAAATTATATACGGATATAAATACAATAATAATTAAAACATGGAAATTTATATTTTATGTCCTTAAAACTAGATTATAATGTCGAATTCACTCATAATTTACAACCAACCTTCCCTCCGTAGCACTATAGTATCATGTTTAATTTTTCATAGATTTTTTAAAAAAATTTTAAGAGGTAAAATCGACATAGAGATCGGAATCGAGAAAATGAAATATTTATTTACATTTATATTTTCAATTGCGCTCTGGTGTCGAGACTAAGCGCGTAAGGTAACTTGGCGGAAAGTGGAGAACAGGTTCCCTCTGTTTACCCTGCTGTGTGCGGGATCTGTATACCGTGAAGCTGATTTTTAGATTTTTTTATATTCTGAAATTCATTTTTAATTTTATAATTTGAGACACCAATAGACCTCCTTTTAGCGAATTAAATAAAAAAAACCATTTATATGTAATTAATTCATAAAAAACAAATAGAAACCAATAGTGCTATGGAAAGAATATTCTATAAATTATATAATATGTAATTGAAGATAATTAATCTGAGTAGAAGATATGAAAAGTTCTAAGCTTACATATTATAATTAATTGGTGTTCAAGCTCCATTGTTTTATATAACGACTAACGTATGGGACACGTTTTTATAAAATTAAGTACTTCTCTACTGCTAGCTCAGTCTACGTTAACTTAAAAATGGCGGGCTTTGGAAACGTCACAGAGCATAGTATTAAAGAATATTATAATAGATTCTTTAAGTAATAAAAAAATATAAAAATTATGTATATTTTTTTGTTTTATATTTTTAATAAATTATAGATTTGTATTCACATTAAAAATGCATTGTTAAGGCTGTTTTTTTTTTAATTTATTCTTGTTCTTTATCTTTTACAAATTGGCGCCAAAGTTGTAATGCCTGTGAATTCTATTTTTATTAATTTTAATGATATTATTTAAAATATTTTTACTATTTTCTTACGATGTAGTATTCAAAATAAATGTAAAATGATTGTTGTAGCTACTTATCTTTAATTGAGATTTTTCTACACAAGAAAGGTACCAACCTAAACCAAAAAAACAAACATTTTTTTATAATAAAGGCTCTGCGACGAAACCAGAATCCTCTACATCTATACTGTTACTAATAATTCACGTAGCACCTCCATTATCAAATAGCCTACAGTGCGAGAGTAAACTGTAAATATCTTTGGTTCTCAAATAACCGCTACTGTTAAAAACGTTAATTCTCTTTTACGCGATATTTTGTACCATTTCAAGGCCTTTCCGTTTTGGGACCTTTTATAAAGGTGTTGCCATACTATAAGACTATTCGTACTTTCGATGGAATAAATAGACGTAGTCTATTTTAGTAGGGATTTTTAAATGTCTAAAAATCGATTTTAAATTCAGATATTTTCATGATGTATAACAATATTTTAAAGTGTTATTGGCACTACTGTACAGTTTGATTTAAATTTCTTTTATGAAATTTCAATATACTTAATGGAATTTCAGTATGATAGTTGTATAGTATTGTATATTAATGAGTAATTTCCTTTATTCCATGAAAATACGGATCAAAACACATTAGATTTATTTCCTATATATTTTCCAACACAAGATTTATTACAAGACACGACATTTTTAACCAAACTGGCAATTTATCACGGCACAGACACACGAAATTTCTAAATCATTTAATTTTAATAGAAAATCTACATTTCATATTATCTATAATTCGTTTGTTCATCAAATTATAGCAAATTAGCTAAAGAGGAACTTTAATGTTCACATGGCAATACGATTTATTTTTAAATTTTAATGTATTTAACGAGAAAATTATGAAGTGTTTTTATTTTATTAAAAAAAAGTTATTTATTAATATTTTATGCTTTTGGGAATATTTTATCTAATGTGTTTATATAATTAAAATAATTTAAGATGCGCGACATTTTATATTGTATATTCACTAACTCATTTCATTTATAATAAATTAGAAGACAGACTACAGAGATTCAACGACAAGTCTTAAGTAATAAGTATTTATTAGAGATTACTTGAAAATTTTATATATATATATTGTAATCTCAAATTATATTAAAAATATACCTAATTAAAATAAAAGAAGCAAATGTTAATATAATTTAAAATGCTATGATTAGACCACATTCTTCTGCTTTCTTGCTTGATGTTTCTTAGTTTAGAAGCAACACGAGCGAAGTTCTGAGCGGTCATAATGTTATATAATGGAACAAATCGATCAATGAATTACATATAAAATAGGAATAAAACTAAAGATTTTTTTGTTATGATGTGTTACGATGATTACAGTTTTTTTTAGTTAATAATTAATTAATTAATGTATTTTTTTTATGATTTTAGTACTATAAATGATTTATGAGTTGTTTAGGTACTATATTGGTAACTAGGACATTTCCAAATGACTAATGCTGTTATATCAGCTTTAATATTCATTATTTAAATGTACTGGTATAAGACGCATGCTAGGAACTCGGAGATATATGATTATGCCGCCATGTTTTTTTTTATTTTTAACTTTCTAATGTGTTAATGTCATGTCATTGTATAGAGAACAGAAGAACAAGAAATGGTCTTCGAAACGTTATAATTAAAGAACTGAACTAAAGGAAATATATAAAGTTACACAATTTTAAATATTCGAATTAAAAAAATCCGGTGATAATTTAAATATTTATTCTATTTTTCTTATTATTTGACATAGAAAAATTTTACAGTTTGACATGCTATATAATATTTTGTACTGGCATGCCAATTAGTGGCATATAATTTTTTTTCTAGCATATTGTAATGCGAGTTGCGAGCATGCGAGTTATAAGGTAAAAGTATTAAGAGAGTTAAATATCGACGTGTCGTATTGGAATCTGTGCTCTGTGCAATTAAGACTATTAATGCGTTTCCTTTTAGAACTATTATTTTTTGATTTTTTTTTTGGAATTACTAATAATGACTTTTTTTGGAATTTTCTGACAACAGTAAATTATAGAATAATTGTCTGGCATATCGAGTAGGACGATCTATAATAACAACTTTATTGTCAGAACGTATTTTGCTAATTGGCCGGTTTTATAATTATTGAGATATGTGATACTTTTAAGCAAACACCATATTAAAAAGAAAACTTGTCTATTGTCTTGTAAAATAAAAACGCAACTAGTCTAACAATTTCTACAAAAATAGATATACCAATGATTACTTCACCTCATGGCCGGAATGTTTTATAAATAAATGAAACAAAAAAAAGTAAAATTAAAACCTTTTCCTGTTTATGTTAAGCTACGACCGGGCATATTTAAGTGCGACGTTCTGAGGCTTCTCTTGTTTTAGTGAGTCTTTTATAACGACGTCGGAGTTTGTGAATGTTGGACTGTCAGTTGATTGTTCTTCCGGTTCCGGCTCTGAACGGATGGACGTTTCTGTTTCCGGTCTGAAAATTAAATTAATTGTTTTTAAGAATAAACCTTTATGTTTGATGTAAGTAATGCAGGTGGGTTTTTTATAAGTAAACTTGAAAGACTGGGATTATGCGGTGGGAAGTGTTCGTTTGCGTGTATGGTGGATGGCTATTAAGTGGAATTTCGAATTTTCTGGCACATATGTACGTATGGGCTTATTTACAGATATTTTCCAACGGATCTTAGAATTTAGATTTGAAGAGATATGTAGTTTGTATAAGGCTAAGTTCGTCGTGTCACGTACACAATAACATAGATTTTTTAGAATCCTAAACCGCGTCCTGAGTCATCCGCGCGTCACCGTGCGTCTGAACTTTATTGAAGTTAAAGGATTTAAAATCTTTCCGGATTAACTTTTATTCGTAAAATTTATGGGGAGGGCACAAGATAAGGGTTGGGACGAGCTACTAAACAAGGCTACTACTCTTTTCTTGTGCAGTACCCACCTGTAGCGCCTGCAGTTGAGGTGCTTGAGCTGCGCGAGGTGGCGCAGCAGCGTGTGGCGCGCGGGCGCGGCGCCGGGCTCGGGCGGCGCGCGGCGCTCCGGCGGCACGTCCACGCACAGCGCGCTGCGCCCGTCGCCCAGGAACGTGGCCACGTAGTTCTCCGTGCGCAGCAGCAGCAGCAGCACGTCCTCGAGGTCCGCCTCGCTGTCGAGGCTCATATATTGTTAAAATTCATTTTCAATTTTATATAATACAATGAAGAGTAGTTTGATCACTTTGGGTATGTAAGAGAACTTCATTAGGTTTTTGGAAATAAATATTAAATTTATAAACATTTTGTAAAAATATCTTTCCATGCAAAAGAAATGGAGAATTGTATTATATTAAATAAAGATTGAATTTTTGAAATTAATATTTAATCTATAAATTGACGTTCATCCAGATGAGGAGGAGCAGCCCTAGGCAACCACATTAAGCATCGCTGTATGAGTGACATTATGTTGAGGTACTTATTTTTTTATTTTAATAAGTGAGATAAGCTATTTTGTTAAAATAAATAAAAACTCTATAAACTAAATTCAACAACAGGTATGAGAGGAGTTGTAGCACATTCAGCAACAGCTCAGCAGCCTCTAGGTCTGCTTTACTATGGCTGTGACATTATAATATTAAGTGAGGGTATTTAGACAATTCTATTAAATTTTTAAGTATAGAATAATATCTCCGTATAGTTTTATACGTACATATAAGGGCTTCATTATAGATTGTAAATTTTTTGATAATACATACTACCAACCTGGCAGAATACAAGAACTGTGCAAAATGTATGTTAGAGACACAACCGGTCCTGTCCTCGCTATCCGTATACAAGTCTGTCTCCCGGTAGTACATGTAAAGGAAGTCGTTAAGTTGTTTGGCGATGACCGCGCACTTGTCTTTGTCGCACATCTTAGCTGGTGGTCCCTGGAGAGCGATATCATTATTTGAAGTTTTGTTTCCTAACATTTTTTCCCAAAAAAATAAAAATGGTACAAATACAATATATTTATTTAAAAATATATATATGTTTAAACCAGCTATAATAAGTCTCGAATATAGCTTTCTGTGTATACAACACACTGCAAGTTTTAAATACTATGTTATATTTAAGTGTGAGGGTCGGTGCGGGGGGGTGTGCGGGGGGGTGTGTGCGTGCGGGCGTGGGGGGAGGTCACCTTTACATTGTAAGGCATGCGCAGCGAGGCGGAGGCGCGGCGCAGGAAGCGCAGCACGAGCGCGGCGTGCTGCGCGCCCAGCTCGTTGCTCGGCGACGACACGCGCTTGAGCACGTGCGTCAGGTACAGCCCGAACGCGCGCCGCATCTCGCCCGTCCTGCGCACGACACAACCTCATTATTAAATAAAACAACACACACCACGGGAATTTGTCGTTGTGGCCCTTTTCTGCTCTTTTTTTCTTTTTTGTGATTTTCATTTATTTGATATTATTTTAATATACTCTTTTACACTCTTTGCGCTAAAGACCTTGCAAAGTGGAGTAGGTTGAGTAGAAAAGCAGACCCTGGCAAATTGCCAGGATTAATGCCAGGAAGAAGAAGAAGAAGACTCATTTACACAACTGCGTCTGTATTGAAAGAGGAGAATCTAACTATAAAAATAAATGGAGGAAGACTAGAGGAGCCCTCCTTTTAAAAGTTTATTACGATTTGAGAATATTGAATGTGTAGTCTAAAGGAGTCCATTAAATAATATGTCTAGGTTTGTTGTTGTCTTGTCTTACCGATAGCGTCTTTTTCGTCGTTAGTGCAGTATATGCATTCATTTGTGTGCCTAGTGATCGCAACAACAGCGTGTGGTATGCTGTTGTGGATGTCACTCTTGATTGATTTTCTCTCAATGATGACTACAGACTCGTATGTTAATCCCTGAGATTAATTGATTGGTGAGTATGCGTAAGTTGTTTCCTCTCTCGTATCCGTAATAGATAAGGTCCCCTTTCTCTGTCTGTGTGTGACCCAAGTATAAGTTGTTTGGGGAGACTCCAAAGATAGATGCATCTGTGATTCTAAATCTTTTCAGGGAGCGAGTCGTCAGTTGAGCTGAAAATATTATGTCGTAAACCTCGTTGAGAGCGTACGTCACGTCCAGTGGACATCTATATGATCTTGAAAGCTCTTGATAGATGGACGTCATTAGGTTTGAGTCGATATAATTCATCTTGAAGAGGTTCAACCTGTCATTGAGGGATAACTGATTTATATCCCCTATAGCTATATATAGCTTGAAAGTTTTGGCCCCTATGAGTTTGGCAACTATAACGATTGTCCCAAAATGGTTCATGAAGCTCTCGTCCACCAGCAGTCTAATTGGCCTATTTTTGGCACTATATACGAGGATTGAGGCAATTGTTCGTACTTGAAATGATCTTGGATCTTGGAAGGTGATTTTACTTCTTAGGTTCTCCGCTGACTTAGTAGTTGTAGTTGCGATCAGGTTGTTGTTGGGGTTAAAGGCGCTTGGAGTGTAGATAGATTTTCCGCAGCCAGGAACTCCGTTGAGCAATTAAATTTTTGGTGCCTCCCAGTCGGTACTGGCGTTAATCAACCTTCCAGGATTGTAAAGTTTTGGCCATAGTAAAGATCCTATGCTTTCGCGAGACTTCTGTGCACCGAGCCACTACCAGAATTGGGTAGTCAGAAGAAGTTCTGTACCTGAACATGCTGTTTCCTTAATTTTTTGGTTTACTCTTTATACGAAGCCATGTATCATGCTGTAAGTCGCTATGTGTGGATATTTTGCTGATTTCCCTCGCAGGTGGTATAGTTACCAGGTATTTATTGCTGTTATAACTGATGACGTTTCGTGGTGCTTGTGGATGGGAGTAAAGTTACTAATATTTGGTCCGGAGGTTGATTATCTAATTGAAACCAATACTAACTAACGTAAGTTTTATGCCATAAGTTAGGTACTGATTCACTAAGAGCTCGCCTTGTTTTGTCTTCCGTGGGGGTTGTGACGGGGGAAAGTTTCCAATATCTGAATCGGTACACTTTCTAATATATGATTACCCAAATCAACCGACCAAATGTTATATTTTAAGTACTACGCGAACAGTCCACTATTGCTTTACTAAATCCTTGACTCGTTTAACATCTCGTTTCGATATTTAAATGGAGGGTTTGAACGCTCAATACTAACGTAAGCCTCATGCCGTCGGCCAGCTGCTGCTTGACCAGGTCCTTGGCGCGGCGCGCGTCGCGCGGCGGCTGCGGCGGCGGGGACGCCTCGCATATCTGCACGGCGGGCGCGGCGCCCGTTATGCACACTGTTTCGTAGCGTTTTAGCCTGTGGGTAGTTAAAATATTTTATTTGAGTTAAGAACTAATTTGAAAATTGAATTAAAGAACTGATTTGAAATTTGAATTTTTGAATATTTAATTTTCAATTAGGCCTGGTTTTGGTGTAAAGTTTCTTTGTTCATTAAAGAATCACAGGTCTTACAGTACACGCGGCATTTGTGAATTTCATTTGGATAACACGACAACTAGGTTATAAAGAAAACCCTTGACTCCTGTAGGCCCGGCATGTGGCGGTCGAGCACCGTCACGGTTTAGTTGGTAGTATGGACGTCCTACATTCGCCGATCCATAACTTAGTACAAAACCCGCTCAAGTCCAGGAGTACCCGTAAGTATTTCCTCACGATAAAAAACAACGGGTAACAAGACTAAGCTTTTGATTTCCGCCAGTGATACATAGCATTTGCAAATAAAATTAATTGTCTTAGTCATGAAGATGATCGACTCTCTCATTTCTATAACTTATAAATCGTAAGTCCAAATTCAATAAGTCATACTTATTTAGAAAACGTATAAAAATTGAACGTAGCGGGACTCGAACCCGCGCCTTCTGGAAACCGACCAGGAACGTATGGCTTAGTGGTCAGAGCGCCTGGTCGGTTCCCAGAAGGCGCGGGTTCGAGTTCCGCTACGTTCAAATTTTTATACGTTTTCTAAATAAGTATTTTTCTTTCCTAAGTGTGGAATAATACTTTAAAAAATGTTTAAAAATCAATAAGTCATATTTTACTGTTCCACTTTATTGGTCATTTCCATCATTATAATATTATGTTCACTCTTTTCACCACCAAATTAAAAACGTGTGAGTCACAAGGCAGTACCTCTGCGGCGCGTCCGGCGGCGAGGCGGGGCCGGCGCTGGCGCCCGCGTGCGCGTGCGCGTGCTTGAAGTGCGGCAGCACGTGCGCGTGCACCAGCAGGTTGTAGTTGTGCTGCACCACGCTGTAGGGCGCGTTGTTGTTGAGCGACGTCGAGCACACCGGGATGCCGGTTACCGGGTCTGGGGGTTATTGTTTTCCTTTTTTTACAAAACGTCAAAAATAAATTATGAAATTTATTTAGAAAACGTATATTAGCGGGACTAGAACCCGCGCTTCCTGGAAACCGACTAGGAACCGACCGAGGTTCGGGAATTTTTACACATTTTCTATCTTCTTCTTTTCGTCTATCTAATAAATATTTTTCTTTCCTAAGTGTGGAATAACACTTTAAAAATGTTAAAAAAAGTTATGAAACATTATTGAGGGTGTTGTGGAATAGTATCTGATCGGAAATGCAAACAAAAAAAATATTTCTCTGGAACCTACAACCGTCGGTTCCAGAGAAATATTTTTTTTGTTTCATTTCCTCGTTCTCTCGTAGAGTAAAGGAGTGTTTGAACACGAGGTCTCTCTCAACCTCCTTGCGTAACGGGCACAGCGTCAAGCTAAGAAAGATGATTTATTCTATCATTCAACCATATTTTTTTTTGGCTGACAATTATTTTAAATTTTGACAAGAAGATATTTTTACTTATTCAATTGCAAAGGAAACCATACATCTACCGAAAAAATATTCATATATATTTACCTAAATACTGCGAGTACTTCTGCCAAGAGTTCTGACTAGGGAAGATTCTTACGAATCCACCGCGACGTGCATATTGCGCACGAACTGCACGCACTGTACGCATCTCTTCCCCCGTGAGGCCACCTGAGACACCTCCAACACCCCCCACACCTGCAACACCTCCACTAGTTGTCTTGGTGCGTATGCAGGTGTTTTCTGCTGAGTGAACTCTCCGACACTGTACAAAAAAAAATACACAGAGCATAAGCTATAAGTACAGGTGATACATGAAGAATGAATAGGATAAATTAATGAAAAATTAACAAGAGGCCAGTCGTGGTGCAGGGGTACAAACACGCAATGCCCTTCCTACACACACACACACACACACTTCCTTCTACCTGCTTTGCTAAGCGCGGGATACAGCGTGAAGCTGAAGAAAAAGAAGGGAAAGAAGCACAAAAATATTCAGAAACATAAAAAGTTACACCTCCAACTCTTAAGTGAATTTGTTTGACATGGGAGACAGAAATACAGCTGGCACTACCTCACTAATATCAATGTACCTTAGCGAGTACATCAACACTAGAAGGGCTAGACTAGAAGGGCGATAAAGCGGACTTTACACGGACGTCGAGGAGACTAAACTGAAATGAGAGAAATATTAAGTTAAGTTAGTAACAACAAGAAACACTTACAGCCCCAATCCTCATTTTCAGCGAGTTAGTCTGTGGGGAGGCTTCGTTCTTCGACATGGGTATAGCTGGCAACCCCACTAGTGTCAAAGTATCCGCTAACAAAGCGGACTTCACACGGGCGTCAAGTGGACTTTCACAGGCTAAACTGGGAAGAAATTTAAAAAAAAATGTTGATAATAATTNGGAAATATAAATTTAAGTAAATATTTCATCTTCTCGAGTGGGGATCGAACTCACAACCAGTCGCTTTTACAGTCACACTTCGTGCCGCTGCGCCACAACTGGGAAGAGGAGATTTAAAAAAATATATGTATGTTAGCATAATTCGTATATCTTATTTCAACCGTGTGGATTTTTTTAGTTAGTGTGGTGTAATAAAAATAATTGTTATTGAAAGTAAATGCTGGCAACATTAGGAAATGACACGAGGTAAACTTTGGACGGTAGTGTACCGGTAGAATAGAAATACAAAAAGTTTTAATATTAAAGTGGTCGCAGGATATGCAGGGGGTTATTTTTAAATTTTTAAAATGAATAAATAGTGCTTTATTCATTTGGTAAAGTGTCTACATTAAAATATATTATGGTATCGAAGTTTATATAAAATTATTATAGTATTATTTTATATTTTTTAGCTTCACGCTATACCCCGCACATAGCAGGGCATAAGGAACCTGGGAATCTAATATAAGGATATTTTCGTTCTCCATTTTCTGTCGAATTCTCAAAGGGATTGTGTGCTAAATGGCGGAACTCAACGCTGCGCTTTGCCTCGTTATCAGAGCGAGGTAATGAAAATATGAAACATATCATTCCACCGATTTACAGTCACACGCTTGCGCCTCTGCGTCACGACTCAATTATAGTGAGTTCACTATACAGTATAATACAGTAAATAAATCAAATCAAAAATCAGTTTTTTGAGTAGAAACTAGTGTTAAGACACTTCGTTCTCCACTTTCTCTGAATTCTGGAGGCATTGGGTGTTGAGTGGCGGAACTCAACGCCCCATTCTTTGCCTCGACACTAGAGCGAAGAAATAGACATATACATTTTAATAAATATTTCATTTCGTCGAGTGGGGATCGAACCCACAGCCAGTCGCTTTTACAGTCACATTTCGTGCCCCTGCGCCTGACTGGCTTCTATAAGAAGAAGAAAAGTATACAGTAATTGTAGTATTATAATAATCTATAAATACCTAGGCGATAAGTTGATCTCTAGTAACCAAGGCTTCAATGTGTCATCTATTAGGATGTCATATCCAAATAGTTCTGTAACAAAAACAGTATTTCATAATTATATTTAATTGTAAACTATTTGTAAGTACTATTTTCAATCTTTTCAAGGAAAAATATTTTTAATAATCAATAATGTAATATCGATGTCGTCAGGAACTTGAAAAGTGGAGATGAGCCTTAAAGCCTTTGGCGTAGGAATAGGGGCTCGGGTGAGCTGTGCTCATTCCAGAATAGTTTGGTGGCCATCCCAAAAATTTAACTAACAAAAAAATTGTCCCTTAAAAGAAACAACGTTTATACGAACATATCTGTCCACAGCTAAATTTCATAAATGGTTTAAATTCATTGTTAAAGCGCATTAAAATCGGCGACTTGGACTTATACTAGGGTCAAAAGTCGAAGGCACTGAACACACACTCGAATATCTTATAAGTCTATTAAGAAAAAGGATGTTACCAAAACAATTAAACTGTCCCGGCACGAAGACCCTGGCGGCCGCGGCTATGGTCTGCGCGGAGGACAGGATGCTCTTGACGACGAGGTCCTCGACGGCGGCCATCAGCGCGGCGGTGTCGCGGCCCTGCTTGCGCAGGTGCCGCAGCAGCGCCGACAGCGTCCACTTGTGCCCGATGTTGCCGGCGTTGGGGTCCTCGCACCTGGGGAGAGGGTTAAATGTTTCATTTCATTTTTTAATACGAGTCAATTTATTTTTCATTATTACAGTCTCATCAAAAAAAATCAGAGCGAAGAAATATAAATTTAAGTGAATATGTTATCTCCTCGAGTGGGGATCGAACCCACAACCAGTCGGTTTTACAGTCACATTTTGTGCCGCTGCGCCACGACTGGCCAGTCAACAGTTCCATACATAAGCTATTAACGATTTCGCTATTCATTAAAACTTTTTTATTAGAATTTTCGTACGTAATGCACCGACAATTCGGCGAAATGAGGAGAACTATTTATGGCTATAGTTATTGCTGTATTAGTTTTATCATATTTGATTAAACAATTCTCACATTTATAGTGATGTCTTTTTCTTTATTATTTATTTTTTTTCTTTTTCAACTTCTTTATGTTATTGTATATATTTATATGTTTTTTATATGTTTGTTGTTATAGTAATATTGACTAATATTAAGTATATTTGCATACAGGTTTATTATTATTAACGTAATATTTAAATAACGCACCCGAATCGTTTCTCTTAACATCTCCTACATCCAAGGGTTTCTGGCAGAGATTTTTACTAATGATAAGTTATCCGTTGTACACATTTTTTCTGTTAATATATATTGTCTATACTTTTTTGTGTTGTACATAAAAAAATAAGAAAAAAGTAATACTCACTTAATATAATCTGTGTGATATTTGTTAATGCTGTAGTTGCACAGATGCATGCACGGGTTCCACAGGTTCTTGTTGGTCTTATCATATTTGACCGTTGCAAATCTTACAAGGCCTTCCTCATAAAGATAAATAAGAAGTGGGTCTATGGAAGTGACACACACATAGAGACGGAGATCGCATTTGTGGCCATTTATTAAAAGCGGTTTATCTATGTATTTAGCTACGACCACGTTTTCACCTTTAGGTATTTGTTCTGGCTGAAAAAACAATGTTTCATTAATTTTATAATAATTGTTAATCTGTATCCCGCACACAAACAGGATAGGCAGAGGGAACTTAGTGTTAAGACACTCCGTTTCCCATTTTCCGCCGATATCTTAAGGCATTACGTGTTTAGTGGCGGAACTCAACGCCGCGCTTTACGTCGACAGCACAGCGAAGAAATGAGAATATTAAATATATCATTTCCTCGAGTGGGAATCGATATCTTATGGCTATCTTAAGGCATTACGTGTTTAGTGGCGGAACTCAACGCCGCGCTTTACGTCGACACCGCAGCGAAGAAATGAGAATATTAAATATATCATTTCCTCGAGTGGGAATCGAATCCAATTCGCTTTGTTCATTTGCGCCATGACTGGTTTTCTTTATAGGTGTTAATATTTAAATTATTTATTATTTATAGTGTAGAACAGAAAAATGAGAGTTAAAAATGAATGATAAGTATTTTTATTTTCTGGTATATTTTGTTTTTTTAATTGATGATATAATCGGCAAGACGGAAATGTGTTATAAGCAGAATTGGCGGAACTAATCTCATTAATTTCTTTTAAGTTAATTATAGGTAGACTAATTAAATAGTTATAGTCTTACAAAGATTAAATTTAAATGTAGTTTTTTTAAGATAAAACTGAAAATAATTCACTTTAACGTTTAATTGAAAAATGTTTTGCAAAATATCTATTCAAATTAATATTTTTTTATTTTAAAATTAAGTAACATGAAGCCAGTTGTGGCGTGAATGCAGTGTGCAGCTGTAAACGCGACAGATCTCTAACTAACGAAGAAATAAAAATAAAATAAAGAAGGATCGTGTATCTATAAAAACATTATAAACTTTAATGGTGACTCACAGTATTAACAATATAAATCCCACGTCCCCTGCTGGAGGCCGCCGGTTTTACTATCCACGGCCCCTTGGTCCTATAGTGTGTCGTACAAAGCTCCTTGTATTCATTGGGCATGAGAAACGTAGTGGGTATGAAGTCAAAATGTTTGAGGCCGCGGAAATATTGCATTTTCTCTATGTTCTTGAACAGCTTATCTTTACGCGTCAGTTCGTATGATCTGTGAAAGTAAAATTTGTTTGTGAATTATCTATACTTCAAATCAAATCACACAGCAGGGTAAGCAGAGGGAACCTAGTGTTAAGACACTCCGCTCCCCACTTTCCGCCCAATATTGAAGGCATTGGGTTATGAGTGGCGGAAATCAACGCCGCGCTTTTGCCTCGATTCAAGTAAATATTTTATTTCCTCGAGCGGGGATCGAACACACAACGAGTCAATTCTACAGTCACACTTTGTGCCTCTGCGCCACCATTGGCTTTATACTTTATACTTATATTATAATAAAATCGTAACGGATCGGTGTATGTGGTACATGGAAGATATATAATAAAAAAATATAGTTTGCATTTAATAACGTAATAAAATCAATAATAATGACTTTTTTTTTTGTTCACGCTAATCTCAGAAACAAATTTACCGAATAATTGCAATTTCCACTATTATATTTTGGCTAGATCCCTTATCATTTAGTATTTGTTTTATTTCAATAAAGTTTAAAAATAAAAAATATACCATTTTAAAGAATGTTTATTTTTTATTGAATTAGCGGAAACTTTACTTTTCAATTTGATATTGTTTTAAAAAAATATTTTTATTATAAAATGAAAAAGTAATACAGATTAGCAAATTCATAATTAAGTAGTTTAAGCGGACGAAGTCATGAGTAGGTCGCTAGTCATATAGTCATCTATACAGGGTGGAAGTGTTAGCACCACTTTAAATGAAACCATAGTTTTAACTACTCCATAAAAGCCTAATACAATTAACAAAATTTTTTGTTTCCAAAAATGAAAAAGTTATTTTTTCAAACAAATTAAATAATAAAATTGTCGTTTTAAAATAAAACGCAATTTCTAAGGACGACGCACGCACACATAAACCTATCGAGGGAACACCGCCGCACACGCCTCATTCCGAAATCGAGTCGTAGGTATTGGCGATAAGATTCAAAGTTGTGTAAACCTTTAGTAGTATTTTTGTAGTAGTAAGTGTTTAAGTTATTGGTATCTATGCGTAATCGCGTCACACGAAACAGGTATGGATAAAAATCGTAAATGAAAAAAAATCCTATGTCCAAACTGTTGAGGCATCTTGATTAATTTCTTTAGATATAGTTTGAAATATTTTACCATATATGCTGTTTCCGTAAAATATAATTGTATATATTGGTTTATAAGAATATATTTACTATGGAAAACATTTTGGGAACCATGTTTGTTAGAATAGATTAAAGTAGAGAATTTTGAGCCATAAATGACTTAATATATTTTACGCAATTCAATTTTTTTTCCCAGCCTTACGCTGCATCCCACACGTAGTAGTTCGGAACTTAACGCCGCATTTTGCCACGACACCAGGGAGAAGAAATGAAAATATTAAATAATTCATTTCATCTAGTGGAAATCAAACCCAGAGCCTGTCGCGTCACACGCTTGTGTACCTGCGCCATGACAGACCTATCAATTCCTTAACCTTACTTTCCACTAATCTAACCTAATTATTTATAAATACGAAAATCTAAATCAATTCTCACCCAGCTATATCTATTTAAGCTTGTGTTAAGTTTAAAATAACATTTATAGAAATAAAATCTCACCTAGGAAAATGATTAACCCTCTGATAAGGCGTAAGTGACCTCAGCACGTCCGGCTTAGGATGGAGTCCGGCCCACATCAAATTAAACTCCTTAGCTTCCGTTGGTGCTTCTTGCAGGCCATGGGCTTGGAGAAGACGGTGCAGCAATTTAGTCTCCGTATTGACTAGCTTGTAGGTTATCTTGAGGACTCGAGCTGGCATTCGACTACTTTCTAATACCTAGGAAATTATGAAAAGAATGTATAGAATTGAAAAATAAAAAATATATTGTAGTACGATGAATTGTAGGAACTGTAGTATTTCGTGGCTGTGAGTTTAGATTTGCAGTCTATTTTTAAGTTTCTTTTCATCTGACTTGTAGTCTTAGAAAGAAGCTTTTTTAGATGTCAATGTTTGTCACTAAAATTAACAAAATTATCTATTTTTTAATGGAAATTTTCCTTTCTGAAATGCTTTAAAGCTGCCTATTAATTACAAATTGTAAATATTAAATTAATTATTTTTTTTAAATATGCATAATTTATATTTAATATGCAATATTATAATCGCGGCCAAAATTACAATATTACAAATAATTTCTACGTGTCTTAATTTCGACTTGTGTTCGACTGTTAAAGTCAAACCGCTTACCGTAACCGTAAGTTCAGCTTCACGCTGTATTCCGCAATTAACAGGGTAGGCAGAAGGTACTTAGTGTTAAGACACTCAGTTTCCCACCTCCCGCAAAATTTTCGAGACATTTCGTGTTGAATGACGGAGTTCAACGCAGCACTAAGTTGCAACGGTTACATTGCAAACACATTTTACTACACGCGGTGCTGGTGGATTCAAATTCTACTCGAGGTTTGAATTATAGACGACATATTTGGTCTTAACATAAAAAAAAACAGGAGAAATTAAAGAATAGATAACTATCAAAAGATAGGTAAAAAACATATATTTTGAATAGACCTAAAAAAAGATCAAAGAAATATGAACAGAAAAAGAATAGAATAGAAGAAAGAAAGAATGTGAAGTAAAGTATAACCTTAATACTATCCACGTCTTTAACTAACATGTGTTCAGAGTCATCGCTGTCCTGTCTGTCGGTCGGTGACGACGCCCGCTGCGTCTTCCTTTTGCTCTTGCCTTTTGTCTTCTTGCCTTTTTTCTCTTCTTTAATATCTGAAATATTAAATATATATTTTTTTAATAAAATTAATTAATTTAGTCTTTTTAAATTGAAAAGTTGTCGTTTGTAATTTAAGTGAAAAAAAGTAAATAAATTAAAGATTTACATAAAATACAGTATAACATTTTTACTTGTATAATACGAAATATTATTATTTGAAATTAAAACGAAACAGTTCTTATTATCACAAGGTCTGATGGAATTCAATAAATAATAAAAGGTATCACCCGTATTAACAACGAGATGGAGTGACTTAGTGTGTTATAAAGAAAAAATATACAATATTTCATTATATTTGATATTTCCATTTCCTCGCTCTGGTAATGAGGCAAATAAGCGGCGATAAGATCCGCCACTCAACACACAATGCCTCCAGAATTCAGCGGAAAGTGGAGAACGGAAGTGTCTTAATGGAAACGGAGTGACTCAATACTTAATTTCTTCTGCCTACTTTTGCGAAATAAAAAAAAGATTACTATACCTTTAACTGGCGGTGGTGGTTCTTCAGGTGGTTTGATATTGGCAGTGGTGTTCTCGATGTTAAGATTTTTCTTAAGAGTTATTTTGTTCAGATCGTTCAACACATCTTCTATGTCTCGTTTATGCTCTACAGGTTCGTGCCCTTGATCTTCAACCGACTCAGTTTCTGCCATATCCGTATCACTTATATGTCTTACAACGTACGCCTGTCCTGTAAACTTATTGCTGTTTCCGAATGTCTCCATCACGTCGTGCATTATGTTCTTCGGCCTCATGCTGAAGGAGTGGGGTTCAGCGACCAATCGTTTCGCCATATTCTTTGCCTTGTTCAATAATATTGTGGTCCCTGTATTATTGCCAACAGTTTTCGTCGTCTCCATGGAGGGTGTGCGAGATGCCAACACGCAGGATCGAAAGATGAGGACTGCGCCCTTCGACCCGATGGGTCCTCCCGACACCCAATCGGATACTGAGCCTTCATTCTCTTTTTCTTTCTCACTGTTTGTTTCGTCATCATTCTTTCTCATGCTGTCACTGTCCTGCTCTGTTTGAAGACCCGACGTAGACGGAATTGTAGTTTCTGGTGATACATGTGGACTGGAAATAAAGTGATTAGACACGCCGTTAATAATTTTTATTTACTCGTTATCTCTAGTGAGATAATGGCTTGCGCTGTGATTTGTAAAGCGTATGATTATCTCTAGTGAAACAGTAGTAGATTAGCTGATAGAAATCGTGAGAAAATTTATTGTTTAACATCCTATATGTAAATGTAGCTGATTTTTTAATTTAAATTATGAACTATCATCACTTACTATAACAAAAAAACCATAGGCTTTAACGTGGAAAATTTAATTTTAAAAAGGCTGTACAGTTCAAAAATAATTAATTACTTTCTTATACAGTAATGTATATTAGCCGCATGCATTTTTGCAAAGTAACGTTTTTCATTAGTTAACTCTATGAGGCAACACAGAAAGCCAAGCGTTGTAGCAATTAAATATAGCTGTATATTAAATTGCCTTGAAATTATCGATTGATCTGTTACTATTGATTTCGAAAGCGAAGTGAATAATGTATTAACTTAGCGCCAATATGTGTATGTACATTGGAAAAAAAAACGAAATTCTTGGAAAGCTAGAACTTATGGCCGATGAAATTAATTATAGCAAATTGTGAGAAAAAAAATGTGATACAATTTTGATTATAGTTATCATAGATACAAATGTTACGACATGGGACTAAAAGTAACTTCGAGATAATTATTTATAATATATTTTTAAATTTCACCCATCTCTCCGTGAAAGATTTGGGGAACATTAGGTTGTCCCCTCTTCCTATCGTGCTAAATGGGGGTGAAGATATCTTAGAAGGACTGAAGAGAGTTTTGGACTCTTTAAACTTGCCTAGGGTTAAAATTTACCGTATAAAACCCTATAACAATAATTCTTCGTGGTGGGATGTGAATTATTTGTAATTAATTCGAATTTTAGAGTTTTCTTGTTCATAATTTGGCGCCAATTTATTGTCTTTGACTTGGCGGCAGTCACATTTGTGCTAGTTTTGATTTCTAACTTCAAATGAAATGAAGTTTATTGTTAATTACCTACTTGAAATCCGAATCTTAAGTATAATTGTCCAAATTAAAGTAAACAACAACAAATAATAAAGAACAACAAACAATAAGGTACAACAAAGTCTAATAATGAGATTAACTTATTATACTTTTATAATGAGAAAACAAATAGATATGTAAAATACAATATATTAATGCTGTCGTTGTTCTTTAATATCGTCGTTTTCGTAAAACACTCGCAGAATATTTATGTATTTTTATAAAAACGTGTT
This sequence comes from Heliconius hermathena, assembly GCA_013403705.1. NCBI lineage: Eukaryota > Metazoa > Arthropoda > Insecta > Lepidoptera > Nymphalidae > Heliconius > Heliconius hermathena. The sequence continues at coordinate 596,838 of JAAIXJ010000037.1, read as the reverse complement.
ACTAGAATCTTTAAATCAATGTACTACAGCGTTTGGACTATTATACTGTGAGACCAAATAGTTCAAATCCTGTTACAGCTTCACAGCTCCACGCTGTATCCCGCACACTGCAGGGTAGGCAGAGGGAATCTAGTGTTAGAAACTCCGTTCCCCACTTTCTGCCGAATTCTGGAGGCATTGCGTGTTGAGTGGCAGAACTCAACGCCGCTTGTCGCAACGCAACTTGTCCGCGTCAAATTATAAACTTATAAACACATCTAATAAATAAAAAAAAATAGACAGCAGCAAAATTTTAAAACACATTAAATAAAACATTATTTTTTTTACATACAAACACAGCCAGTGGTAACCATACGGTCAATCAATAGACGATTGTGCACGTACAAATATGGAGACGCGTGAATTCCACACTGTGTGAAGTGACCCACACGTGATGTAACTACATCGCTTTATTTGTTCAGTAATTTCAAAGATAAATAGATTTTCATTTGCGTCTGATCTCGTCTACCTTAGTTGCTTTAAAGTATATAATCAGTTAAGATTTTTTTTAAATTTTTTTTAGCCGTCTCTCATACTATAAGTATTAAGAAGAAAACCAAACAGATAGGTGTTCCGGTTTCCACTTTCTTTCTTTTAAAGAAAAAAAAAATGTTTCTAGTTCTATAAAAGCTGTCGTAGTGGAGGGGCACAACGTCTGCCTGAAAAAGCGACGGTTGTGGATTTGATTCCTACTCGGGGGAATGAATTATTTTCGTATATTTAACAGGTAAAAAGACAAACGTTCAGTTTCGCCCCTCAACACCAAAATTGGGTGCTGAACACCAGGTTCCTCCTGCCTACTCTAACGAATGCAATATCGGTAGATACATCATGAAAATGGTAAATTCTTTTTCCAACACTGTATAGTCGTAATGTAGCAGTTGTGGCTTGTGCTTAAATAGAAAAATACACATTCTAAAATTTTTAGATTCCAGGAATAAAATTTATGACTTTCATCAGGATAATAAAAGATAAATGAATAAAGCTTTAACTTATTGGGATTATGGGAATTATACATAAACGTAAATGATACATACACGGGGAGGTCCAAAAGTTCGTAGAATAAAAGGGTTCTAAATTAAATGAAACAGTAAATCATTTTTTCTTTTCAATATAATCACTCTTAAGCTGAATACATTTATTGGATCTATGAATTATTTTTTCTAAACCGTTGAAATATTTTTTTTCTTTCGCCTCAAAATGGGCCAAAATTGCCTCCTTCACCTCATTGAAGTTTAAAAATTTCCTTCCCCTTAAGTCTTTTTTTAAATTAGGGAACAAATGAAAATCACTAGAGGCCAGATCTGGACTGTAAGATGGGTGGACTAGTGATTCGAAGCCGTGCGTGTGCAGAGCAGCCATTGCAACTCTGCTTTTGGGAACTGGTGCGGTGTCTTGCAAAAGCAACACACCCTTAGCCAACTTTCTTCGACGTTTTTCTTTAATGGCGTCCTTTAATTGGTTTAGTATCGATGCGTAGTATTCTCCGGTTATATTTCTTCACTTTTCTCTGTAATCAATCAATATTATCCCCTCACAATCCCAAAAAAACAGTAGCCATCAACTTTCCAGCCGATTGTGACACCTTGAATTTTTTTGGGGAATTTCTTTTTATGCCATTGCATCGACTCCTTTTTTGACTCAGGCTCAGTGATGGACCCATGTTTCACCTCTAGTAAGAATCTGTTCCAAAATCTGTGCCGGTTCATCTCCACACAACTTCAAAAATTGCTTTGAAGCATCGACGCGCTGCCGTTTCTGAAGCGGTGTGAGCATTTTTGGTACCCATTTTGCACTGACTTTTGTCATAATCAGATGGTCATGTAGGATCCGCAGAATGGTGTTATCTATCTTCAACTAATGCAGATAACTATTTTTTCTTCAAACGGGCGTCCTCCAGTACAAGTTTTTCCACTTTTTCGATGATGTTTGATGTGGTGGCCTCAATTGGCCGTCCAGAGCGGGGGTCGTCTTCAATCGATTCTCGACCATATTTAAAAAGACCATGCCACTTATAAATCATGGATTTACCAAGACAATCCTCCCCATAAACAGCTTGCATTCATTTAAAATGATTTGGCCATTCTTTCTTTGCTTGGTAAGGAATTTTATCACGGCACGGTGTTCAATTTTCTCCATAGTTTCAGTTTTCTTCCGGATTGACTTGCTTAGCAAGCGAGTGTTTGTAAACGAATGACGCAACAGGTTTTTTTTTTCGAATTGACTTAATACTGTTGACCTGGATTGGTCTTGACAGCGTCACCGGGCTGGGAGGGGCGAGTGTAGCTCGCCCCTGAAGAGAAAAATTACGAGTTTTGATGGACGCTCGTGAAGTGTTGGCGATCGCGGGGGAATGCCCCGCGTACGCTAGTCATGGGGATTTCGACCGTTGGGCCCCGCCGTGCCGAGGCGCGGGCGTGCCGTGAGATATGACTGGCCTCGCCGCCTCTTACGGCGGCACGCAACAGGGCTGAAACTTTATTTATATACTAATGATGAGTCCCCAAGTAGTATGAAATTAAGCGAGCGCCCCTATCCCCACTCCATCCCCTCCATTCCACGAACTTTTGGACCTCCCCTCTTATATTAAGATGCAAGACGACGACCGCACCATACGTGAAAACTTTTAAAATGTATCAAGAAAAATATTCTGCCACTCAACACGCAATGCCTCCAGAATTCGGCAGAAAGTGGAGAATGGAGTGTCTTAACACTAGGTTCCCTCTGCCTATACTGCCGTGTGCAAGATACAGCGTGAAAAAAAACAAAATATTACTTCCAAAATTCTAGTGACTACTAAAGTCAATTCAATAACACTGCGGACTTATCAATTAGGTTTATTGAAATTTAGACTATTACATGGCTGTAAGCTCTCATCTCACGGTTATTAGGCGATAATAAAATTCGCATTTATTTATTTATTTCGGTGCTGTTGCTCGCAGACTCGGTTGTAGTTTAGGTGCATTTTTTAGGCAAATAAATATTTCCGATCATGATAAAAAATCTTAGGCATAAAAACTAAATGCTTATAAATTATATGGTTTTGAATGATAACGGCACTACTCAAGATCAATCTCAGACTTGAGAGCGCTTTATAAATACGGGCCGAAATTTTAGTTATACTAATATATCAGTTAGTCAGCTTTCGTAATAATTTTTTGATTGACCGATTTGATTTTCCGATCGTCTCATCGGAAAAACATTTAACTGAAGCAAATTTATAGTAGATGTATACTGTAATCTGGCCTAGATTAGATTTTACAATAAAATAAATTATATACATATGTGTACGTTTGTTTGTTTTATGGAACAAGACAAGTGACCCACTTGATGATAAGGATCACCGCCGCCCACGACCCCATGTGAGAGCACCAAGACCAGAGGAGCTACAGAAAGAGAGAGACTTTTTGAAGGGACCCAAGTCATATCGACTTGGAAACACTGTTGCAGGTATGCCATTCCACAGTAGCGTGGCGCGTGGAAGGAAGCTCCTACAAACCCGCACAGTAGTGAGTGCCATTTAACCAGATGGTGTGGATGGTATTTAAATTTGTGACGTATTGTGCGGTTAGAGAATTCGGCGGCAGGTAACAGGTCAAAGAGTTCCCTAAAACACTCCCCACGTAATTATTACACAGATATGAGTAAATTCAGAACGAGAAAATAATCTAAAAACCGGATACAAAATACAATGAACATTAACATTGATAAGAAATGGTGGTTTTTTTTTCAAGATTAGCTTAAAAATGTCGCACGTCAAATAAAAATGTCACGTAGAAAGCATGAGGAACTGCCGGAGGGCATGTATGAAGAGGTTGATGGCAGTTGTCGAGGCGAAAGAGGTATGCAGAGACCGCAGCGTTTGGCAGTTTGGCTCAGTTCTTTCTGACTACCCTGCTAGTGAAGCATTTTTTTTGTATCATAACTTAAAATTATTTAATACAAAAAAATGTTTCACGTATTATCAATGAGAAACGATTTAAATTGTCTTTCTGCCTTTTTTTTTAGCGCCCTGTAACACGCTTAATTAGACAAGCCAAATAGATATTTCATTATAGTCGTATTTTGAATAATATACAAATAAGAGATATGCCATTAGCACAGGCCGGTCGTGGTTGGTTGTGGGTTCGATCCCCACTCGAGGAGATGAAATATTTACTTAAATTTATATTTCCATTTCTTCGCTCTGGTGTCGAGGTTAAGCGCGGCGTTGAGTTCTGCCACTCAACACGCAATGCCTCCAGAATTCGGCAGAAAGTGGGGAACGGAGTGTCTTAACACTAGGTTCCCTCTGCCTACCCTGCTGTGTGCGGGATACAGCGTGAAGCTAAAAAAAAAAGATATAAGTTAACATTATAACTAAACAATATATATACATATTGTACATATTTATATTGTTATATTAACACTTAGCGTCTGACGTAAATTTACAAAGAAATATTATATTACCTTATTTGACTACAATTGATGGGCTATTGTATTAAAAATAACTTTATTTCTCAACAGATACAAAAACATCTGAGTTTTTTTACAAAGCGAACACATTATCGTCGCTGTCTTTTTTTTCATTAGTTTAAAAAAAAACTAATTATTTTGACTGCGAAAGCTAAAATTGTTGAGAAGTTAGATAAATGCGTATGCATAACAGTCAACAATTTTATTGAATACATAAAATGAAAACAAAATTCATAGATAATGATTATATATTTATAATATATATTTAATATATTGTAGAAAACTATCAGCTTCACGCTGTATCTAGCACACAGCAGGGTAGGCAGTGGTAGTGTTAAGAGACTCCGTTCCTCACTTTCCACCGAATTCTGGAGACATTGCGTGCTGAGTGGCGGAACTCAATGCCGCGCTTTGCCTCGACACCAGAGCGAAGAAATGGGAATATCAATTTAAATAAATATTTCCTTTCGTCGAGTGGGGATCGAACCCACAACCAGTCGGATTTACAGTCACACTTCGCGCCACTGCGCCACTATTGGCCTCAGGTAGAAAACTACCGTGGCAGCTTTTCAACAGGAGTCCTCAATTTCATAAGACGTGACGTTCGTGACGGCGCTCATAAAGATACCACCATATATACGGCTCTTCAGTGTTTGAGTCCAGTAAAACTGACGTAAAAGTTTTACGACACAGTGCCATCAAACATTTGGAGATTAATATTTATATTTAAATAGGCGTTTTGGTTTGGTTAGTGTGTTTGAACGTGGCATTCGGTTACGCCACGCAATATTTTTAAAACAGAGAATTGCGCCACTAAATTCTCCAATAAATGTAACTATAAGAGTCAATAGGTTCAAATCTTATAAGTTTAATTATGATTTCATATAAATCGATTTCACTATCAAAAATAAGCAGCTTAACGATTTTTGTTACATAGCCGCGAAGCCACAGAGAAACTAGTGTGTCAAGGAAGACATTCAGGTTCTCACTTCCTGTGAGACGTTGCCAATACCAAAAAAGGGGGAAAAATAAAATTTATTAAAATATAATAATCGGGGGTTACCCCGAGTGGAGATGTTGCGTTTACCTACATACGAACAACATTTTCCATTTTAGATAACAAGAAAATATCAAAGCGCTTTTCCAATAAATCGATCAAATTTTAATAAAAAGTCCTTTATAGTATGAGTTTTCATACTAAATCTAATACTAGTATTTATAAAAATGTGGTATTTTGTATAATAATTATTAAATCTTGTGTTTCCGCATTGCTCTATATCGGTTATATTACTGTAAAGTTTGTGTAATATTTTATTGTGTTTAATTTTTAAAATTATTAATATTTTTTATAATCTTCCTATATGATATTAAAAAATTAAATCTCGCTTAACATTTTAAACATTTTTAAAGTGTTATTCCACACCTAGTAAAGACAAATACTTATACTTATTTAGAAACCTATTCCTAAAATTTCCTAAGTGTGGAATAACACTTTAAAAAATGTTTAAAAAAAGACAAATACTTATTTAGAAAACGTATAAAAATTTGAACGTAGCGGGACTCGAACCCGCGCCTCCTGGAAACCGACCAGTCGCTCTGAGAACTAAGCCATACGTTCTCATCGAGCGTCGTCGAAATTTTTATACGCTCGTTACAACTTATTTATGTTGTTAGCATCTCGCCTAACATTTTAAAGATGTATATAAGACCACTGTGGTGCGGAACATTATGGTTGTGAGTACGATCCCCATCCAGGGGGAAAATATTGATTTCGGCCACTTAAAGAAACCATGTTTGATGTCGTTTGCCGTTTAATATCTAATTAAGTTCGAAATAACAAAGCAGCGTATTTTTTTAAATTATTAAATATTTAATTTTGTCTATCGGGTATTGACACCACACTTGTGCCCCTGCGCCACGACTGGCCTTAATCTAGCTGGCTCAATGTACGTACATATATCTGTATATATATTCTGTAATAATCACAGCAACGTATACAAAACACAGTTTAACCTTCAGGAAATTAGTTCCACGGGAGTCCACTTTTTGTGTGTCACCTCATAATGGCAACACAGTGACAGGATGTTTTTTTTTTTGTAATGCTAGCATTAGAAGTAATCTTTTTCATCCATAAAAAAAATCAATTGTGGAATAGCTGGCGCGTGTACAAAAAGCGACAATTGGGAGTTCAAATACCTCGATATAGTTAGACGACGTGCTACATTAAATTTTGCAGGCCATGCTGGGAAATGTTTACAAGATATTTCCGTATAATTACAAGATCCATTAATGATATAGGTATATATTTAATATTAATTAAATGTTAACTGACTGTGTAACTGTGTGTGTTTGTTTGGACCTCAAGACGTAAAATTAAAAATCGATGTTATTATCGAAAGCCTTAGATTTGTTGCAACATTAAGAGCTGTTATTATTGATTTTTATAAGACTTTTCGTTTGAATAATTTAAAGATTTCATAAAAAGTTAAGAGTATTTGACTTCATATATTTTATTGTTTTAGAAATATTTTCAAGACTGAATAACGTAAAAATGTTTCTCAATAAAGTGTTGATAATGTTTAAAGAATAAATATTAATAATATTGATTCGTAATTATAACTTTTCTTTACTTAATTCCTAATTATTCCTATAATTTAAGATTTGGTCCAATTTAGGGACCTGGTGGTTCAATTTATTGTGCCGGTGGCGTAATTTGGACCGAATGACAACCTTTAGAAATTTCCTGTTATTTATATGTTACCATTAGGTTACAATATCAACGGAATGATGATATTATATAGCTAAAGAAATAAGGTACTTCCAAAGTCTTGTTGCAAAATGTTGTTGCACCTTCGAAGAATTTTGTGATTTGTACTATTATGTCGAAAGTGGTCCAATATGGGTTACTCTCCCCTATATTGTATAGTACCCATAGTGACAAAAAAAATACGTACATTAACAAAGTGCACATATCTATAAAAACAATACTATATAATATATATAGTGTTTGAAAACCCAGTTAATGCTAGTGATGTCATCTGTTAACTTTATATAGTACTCACACGGCACTAGTTTAAACTTTGTATTTAAATAGGATGGCGACACTTTGAATGAATCAAAGGAGCCATGAAATTGAATACCAACCAAGTAGTAAGGCAGAGAAATCTATAAGCAGACTGACGTAATTTGTAAAATCTATTATTTTAAGAAATTCCAGTTTCCGTTGGATTTTTGAGAATTTTTATCTTAGTGCTACTCTAAACTCCCCAAGGACTTTAAACGACAAATTTCAGCGTTCTACACCGCGTAGTTCCGATACATTGTCTAACAGTCACTTATTAACGGAAAATTAATTAGAGATTTGAGCAATTGAGATACCGTTCATAATAAATGTAGCATTGTAAGGCCAAGGTTGCCATCAGTTTTTTATTCATGTTTTAAATTTAATTCAAATACATAACAGTTTAAAAAAATATTTTAAAATTAATGAAACAAATGAAAAAAGACCATTAAATTCAATAACTTTCATTCGAATTTTCAACTCTTGGGAAATAAAATAATAAAAAAAATTACCTATATATGTATAAACAAAACCCTAACTTTCATAAAAAAAAAATTAAAAAAATGAAAACAAGCCCAACAGTTTATATTTTTTACAAAAATAAAAGCTACATGATTAAAATAGTTGCATAATCGACAAATAAATATAATAATAAAAAATTGAGGCCGGTCGTGGCGCAGCGGCACGAGGTGTGGCTGCAAAACCGACTGGTTGTGGGTTCGATCCGCACTCGAGGAGATGAAATATTTACTTAAATTTATATTTCCATTTCTTCGCTCTGGTGTCGAGGTTAAGCGCGGCGTTGAGTTCTGCCACTCAACACGCAATGCCTCCAGAATTCAGCAGAAAGTGGGGAACGGAGTGTCTTAACACTAGGTTCCCTCTGCCTACCCTGCTGTGTGCGGGATAAAGCGTGAAGCTAATTTAATTTAATTTTTTTTAATAAAAATTTAAAGATAAAATATTTAAATTTCACAGGGCTTTTTAGGGACATTGAAGAATAGGCTCGGATTGTTAATCGAGTCAAGTGCCTCAAACGTAAGTTCAGTCTGTCTATCCTGCTATACGAAATAAAACATGGAGCAGAAATAAAAAAAAAAGGGTAACCACAAGAAATAGGTCCAAATATATAATATTATAATAATAAGTTCTGCGATTTTCACGATTATTACACATTTTAAAAGAAACTATTTAGTAGTCCGTGGTCACGGGTAGACTGAGGTGGCATTCGTCTGTCAGTTGTCATAATTATTATATCAAACTACCGACAACGATTTCTTAATTGCCTCGCGTACTGCCATGCATTCCTGCAGAATGAGCTAATAGTATCTTGCCCTCTGGTATAGTAGGTTTGAGACTTCAATGATTTTATAAGTGGGTAGGTGGTTTCCAAATATAGTTAAAATAGTTTTATTTAAAATAGGTCCAAATTGTTGTAATTATGCATATAAATAAAACTCATCCGTTCAGCGTCACTGACTGACAGACAACGCACATACGAAACAACGCGGCGTAGAACGCTGATATTTGGCAGGTTTCTTGGTAAGACTAATTAAGCTTCACGCTGTGTACTGCACAAAGAAGGAAAGGCAGAGGGAATTTAGTGTTAAGACACTGTGTTCCAATTAACCTTCAGTTCCAGCTTACACAATAAAAGAGGATTTGCCAAATTTCCTACAGGAACAAGCAAACACTACATTTTACATATTGTAAATCCCGTTTAGTTCGCTAAACCGCTACAAGGTGATCCCACAATCCGTAGTTATACCGAGATTATTTTAGAACTGACCATGTGTTTCATACAATGTTAACAACCCATATTTGTAATACGGTTAGATATAAAATGAGTGAATGTTTCTTGTTTGTAATTTACTTGTAATAAATTACGATTAAAAATATAAGACTCGCTAATCTTGATATTCAAGGTCTTGGAGTGAGCAGGGACTGTGGGTTCAAATATTAAAGAGGGAAACGGTAAATAATCTTCATAAAGTAATATAAAAATTACAAAAGTTACACCTGTTTGGGGCACAAGGGTGCGACTGTAAATACGACAGTTTGGGGTTCGATTCCCATTCAAGGAAATAAAATAATATTTGTTCATTTTCAAAAAAAAAACAATAGTGCGTAAGGGAACCTAGCGACCTAGCACTAGGTTCCCTCACCTAACCTGGTGTCTTTAATGTATATGAGAGTTCTGATGACATAAATCGCATTGTTAATATTATATAAATTAAAATAATTTTTAACTTTTTGGTATTCGATCCAAACCACCGCCGCGTGCCGTAAGCCAAATATGTCGCGGGAGGATGTCCAACGAAATTAAGTTGCTTGAACTTCAATCACTTTGTGGGCTTGTATAAACATTATATTTAAAAATGTAATGTCAGTAATATTTAAAAAATGTTATTGAACACGGTAAATGTATGTGAAGAGTAATGTCTATGGGTTAAACAATATTCAAAATATTTTTATTTTACCACTCTGGTAAGACAAAGTGCGGTGTTCAGCTCCGTCACCCAAAAAAGGACTGCTCTGACACTTTGCCTATCCTGTTCTATGAAAAAGGTAGTTGTTATTCTTCGACTTCTGATAATTATAACTTAAAAGATTATCTAAAATATAACCGTTGTTCCTTCTTTCAAGTCTTTATTATGATAGCTTTAATAAACTTCATGAAAATAATTTATTTTATAAATTAGTAATTTAAATACAAATATAATTTAAATTTATTATTTGAATTTATATTTTAATTTGAACAATAATAAAAAGGAAGGGTTTTACTTATATGATACAATAACAATATGAACTTTATAAATACCTTCCACTTTTTATAAATCAATTTCTTTTACAAGAATATATTACCTTAAACGATTGAAACTTTCAGTAACCGCGAAGCGATTACTTAAAACTTTTCAAGTTTGTAATCATCATTACCACGTTGTATCACGAATGTAAGCGTATCGTAGAGTTTTTTTTCTTCACTCAGTATCCCACACATTAAAGGGTAGACAGAGAGAAAATAGTGTAAAGACACTTCAATTCCATTAAGACACTACCCCCACTTTTCGCCAAATTCTAGAGGCATTGCACGTTGATGTGTGGCAGAACGTAAGGCTGCAAGGAAAAGGAGGAGGGCGAGGAAATGAAGTCTCGAGTGGGAATCCAACCCACAACTTGTCGTGTATACAGTCGAACGCTTGTGCCCCTGCGCCACGACTGGCTTCATTATGTATGTAATGAGCCGGTTGTGGATTCGATTTTCACTCGAGGGATTGAATTATTGCCATTATCTCGTTCTGCTAGTAGGCAAGACCTAATAGTAGGTTCACTCTGTGTCTCTCACGGGCGTAAGAACAGAGCCACCCTTGATCTTTTCCTAGCAAAAAATTGATCCGAAAAATTAATAAAAGCAACATTTACGCGAACATATTTATTCAAAGTTAAAGTCCATGATTGTATTACATATATCATGTTTTGATAAACTTGGAGTCACTGAATATATTGTCATTAAAACGATAATAATAATTATATCACGAAATTAATTCAGATGAGATGACATATTGGTGTTTAGTACAAGCAGGCGTAGCCGCGAGCTGCTCGCCAGTATCTATAGAATAAAATTGTAGCTAAAAAGCATTAATTTATAAGAAAACGGTCAACAGTTTAAAAACCAGCATTTTAATTTTTTAAAAGATATTTAATTTAAAATATTTAAATCAGGTTAATGGGTTAACTTCACCGCCACACGCAGTGGTCTGTGACGATAGCCACACGCCATAATAGACTGAATAGAGGAAATTTCAAGAGCAACGTAAATATATAGAATAAACACAATATAAACACTCCAATGTTGCAAAGTAGTTGGGATGAGTCAGTCTTTACATGTTTTTTTTTTCAGTTACACGCTTCATCACGCTTATTCCAAGGAGGGTGTAGTTTCACGACACTCCGTTCTCCACATTCCGCTCAATTTCAAGATATTGCGTGTTCAGTGTCAGAACTTAACGCCGCACTTTGTCTTGTTACCATTGGAAGGAAATAAAAATAATTCATTCTCCCGAGTGTAATCGAACCGACGCGACGGTGTTACATATCATTTATCATAAAATAGTACAGTACGTAATTTTAATTCTTAAGTTTCAATAATATGTCAGATACCAGAGTGGAGAAGTGATTAATAATGTCGAGGGGATCGAACCAACAACCGCTCGTGTTTACAGTTATATGCTGTCCCACTGGGCCACGATGGCTTCAAGTATTGGTTTGGGTCGCGATATAGCACATACATGCTCGACATGTACAGTGTCTAAATAGGCTAAAGTAAATAATATATTGCATATATCGATTGGCATGCATTATTGGCTACATTAGAGGCTAGTCGTGGCGTAGGGGCACAAAGTGTGATTATAAACTCGGCTGGTTGTGGGTTCGATCCCCGCTCGAGGAAATTAATAAATATTTATTAACATTTATATTTTCATTTCTTCCCTCTGGCTCCAAGACGAAAATCCGGCGTTGAGTTCCGCCACTCAACACGCAATGCCTCAGAAATCAGCGGATAGTGGGGAACGGAGTGTCTCAACGCTAGGTTAATCCTCCAATAACGCTCTGCCTACCCTGCAGTGTACGGGATACAGCATGAAGCTGATTTTTTTTTGATTGGCTACATTACATTAATCTAATACCTATCAATTTTAAAAAATATTTTCATAATAGGTTTTAACGATAGACGAAACAACTTCAAATTTATTCTGAAACACATTCCTTGAACTCAATATCTAATCTAAAAGAGACGTAAATAAAAATAAAACATATGATAAAATTGGTTAATTGGACACAAGTGGTTTTGGCGAACCAACTGACTGGTATCCTTGGTGACGTCGTGATGTTGGTATTGATTAGTCAGAGTGTGAAGGGTCCGACCCTAGCGGGGTGTGTGAGTGGATTGACATAGTAACTACTAGAATACATGAGGACGACTCTTTTTTTGTTGAGACATCATTCTATAGACGACTCGATTCGTACTGTGGACTCTGTAGACTTCAAGAAGTAAAATCTTACAATAATTTCTTCCTCTTTTCTCCTCTTTCTCACTCCACCGTTCTACACCAGTTGACTTATCAACATCTTAAGTTTAAAATTTAAATGTTGATAAGTTAAGTTAAGAATTAGTCAGTAATGGAAGCTTCTTATAAATAAATTGCTTTCTACATATCTATTCCAGCTGTATCGAAATTAAGCTGATTTGTCTGTATGTTTGTTGGTTGACTAACGTTCCTTTATACTGTTGGTATATTTTTTTTTATCTAAAACAACTTTTAGAATTTTACTCTCTTTATAAAAATTCAATTTTGGAATAATCTAGTGATAATATAAACATACACAAATAAAAACCTGAAAATTAACTTTAAACACGACACGTAATTTAAATTTCATACAACACCAAAGACTTCCAACTTTATAACATTAAAATTATTAAAGATTTAATTTTTAATTTTACTAATACGGCAAAAGAAGGCTTACATTGCAAAGCCGTCCTGGTTTCATGTTATTAAAGTAACCTAAATAAAAAAAATAAACTTGTAAGTAATAAAATATACTAAACCACTACAAATATATATAGAGGCCAGTCGTGGAGCAGCGACACAAAGTGTGACAGTAGAACCGACTGGTTGTAGGTTCGATCCCCACTCGAGGAGATGAAATATTTACTTAAATTGATATTTCCATTTCTTCGCTCTGGTGTCGAGGCTAAGCGCGGCGTTGAGTTCCGCCACTCATCACGCAATGCCTCCAGAATCCGGCAGAAAATTGGGAGCGAAGTGTTTTAACACTAGAATCCCTCTGCCTACCCTGCTGTGTGCGAGATACAGCGTGAAGCTGATTTAATTTGATTTATGATTACAAATATAATTAGAAGATAATCAAATTGACATGCCAAATCATATATATATGCAAAACAACGATAATATAGCAAGCCAAGACGTCGCCGCCGCTACCGTACAAGGCAATACACTGTGCACTGTAGGGCTGTACCAGTGTACGAGTACAGTCACGACGCACTGCAAAGGAATCGAAATGTTACCAATGTGTCAGCTGATTCATTTTATAAACATTCGCTTTTGGATTTGATTTCCTGTTGAGAATATAACCTATTAATAGTTTTATGATTACTGCAAAAATATTTTAATGAAACTCTTTAACGGGATTAAATCAAATCTGCTTCACGCTGTATCCCGCACACGGTAGGGCAGGCAGAGGGAATTTAGTGTTAAGACACTCCGTTTTCCAATTTTGAAAGTATTGTGTGTTGAGTGGTGGAACTCACCGCCGCGCTTTCCATCGATACCAGAGCGAGAATATGAAAATATAAATTTAAACAAATATTTCGTTTCCTCGAAATTCGCGTGGTGTCACGCACTGGTGCGTCTGCGCCATGCCTGGTTACAATCGGATTATTGACGTATATTTGAGTAATATAGGTACATTTTTTGGAAACCCGACATCCTTCCCATGTATCTGTGCTCTATGACCATTGACTATTGCAAATGCGAAGTGTTCGGAAATGTCGGGTTTCCAGACATGAATAACACTAAATGTACGCGATTGATCCAGTTTAGAAGTTTCATTAAAAAATGAACAAAGCAAACAAGTGAGTTTCTTACTTGGGTTAAAAATCCAAGATAAAATACAAGGTAAAAGCGTAAATGGAGAAATCTTTGAAGTGATTATATTCAACCCAAAAACCTCGCGTAAAAATGATTACTTAATTTATCTACCCATTCATTTTCCTGATCCTATCTTTTAATATGAGCTAGGACATGTCTGACGTGATGCCCTCTATCACGTCACACCTGGACTTAAGCTTTTTATAGATACGTGCATTTTTTTTATTAGTAGGATTTCTGACACGGGCACAAGGCTATTCTGGGGTAGGTAAGGACTACTAGAGCCACTCCCACTCCCATCTCCAATTTCTATTTATCATACATTAATATCGATCTCACCAAAACCTACCATAACATAAAAAACATATTAAGAATACAAATATTTCTAAAGTATTCAAAATAAAGCAACCTATTATTAAATTCAATTTAGGCATAAATGTATAAAATTTAAATAGAACACCATAAAAAAAACTAAATTCACCTCTTAAATTAAATTAATCAGACAAAAACATGTGCCGCAGTACATCGAGAAAGCAATCGCTATCTAATTATTATTAAAAAAAATAAACTTTACAGAACCGGACCAGACAGATAACTTGACAAACTCCATTACAAGTGAAAGTACAAAAACTGCATTTATTTCTTGACTTTCCAAGTCGTTCGCGACTATACCGCCAGTTTTGAATACATGTAAAGCGAATTCATGTTGCGATCACATAAACAGATTAGAATAAAGGGTTGGACCTATGGCAACCGGGAGGGTTGAACGTATTTTCCACAAATTGTACTATAAATTTGGATATTTTCTACATTTTTTTAAGCTCCGACGACTGTGTGTCTGTCTGTGACACCGTAGCTCCTGATTTAATGAACTGATTTGACTGCAGTTGGTAAGCAAAAGGAACCTAGTGTTAAGACACTCCGTTCCCCACTTTACGCCAAAAGAGGCATTGCGTGTTAAGTGGCGAAACTAAACGCAGAACTTTAAATGTGCCTATTGGAAATAAAGCTCATGGAAAGGGTTTTTTTCCTGGGAAGTCGCAAATTCTCAAGTTTATTACTCTAATAATAAAAAATATAGTATATAAGTTCAAACTATATACTCACTTAGAATTTAAGATACGTCAATTAGTAACCAATTATTATAAATTAAACTATAATAATTATTTATACATTTATAGCAAATACTTTAATCATTTTTTTATTTATTTAGGCGTCTAGGTACATATAAGTGCAGCTTCCCACAAACTACCACCAGATTTTGGAACACAAGACGAAAAAAAATATTGAAAAAATAATAAAATTAGTAAACTAATCAGGGTCAAGAAAAATTAAATATATATATATATATATATATATATATATATATATATATATATATATATATATATATATATATAGTTGTAACCCACTTAAAATCCCACAAATTATTATCAATTAAAACTATAATATTGTATCACGAGCATTAATTTTCCTCAAATGGAAAAGTCAAGATCTAAAATGCAAGATCAATAAAAAAAAACCCCAAAACTGTTCAAAAAAATATTTTTTTAAAACAAAACAAGACAAAAAAAAGGATATTCTTACGCAAAAATTTTTCCCATTTTCACTTTTCCTATGCACTATAAATTATATAGGGCACGTAACAAAGTTTCACTGTTATCTAGTTCGTGTAACAGAGCAGTCCGTCGGTCGGTCCGTCACGCGCGGACGCCGGCAGGTGACTGAGCTACACCAACCATGCCTTGATTATGTATTAAAAGTACCACCATATGGTGATTTACCGTTTGTGGTAGAAATTAATATTGAACTAATTGCTTAAGGAATTAGAGTACCTAGGTAGCAGGTTCAATGGAACGCTATTAAAGCAGACCTTGATAATATTCAGACCAGTAGTATTGAGACCAGTCGTGGCGCAGAGCGGCACGAGGTGTGACTGTAAAACCGACTGGTTGTGGGTTCGATCCCCACTCGAGGAGATGAAATATTTACTTAAATTTATATTTACATTTCTTCGCTCTGGTGTCGAGGTTAAGCGCGGCGTTGAATTCTGCCACTCAACACGCAATGCCTCCAGAATTCGGCAGAAAGTGGGGAACGGAGTGTCTTAATACTAGGTTCCCTCTGCCTACCCTACTGTGTGCGGGATACAGCGTGAAGCTGATTTATTTGATTATATCCATGGAGTGCCGGTTCGAGTCCCACTGCTACTATATATTTTCCCGAAATATTTTTCTTTACACTGCGTCGAATAGCTGAATTGTCCTTTAAAATGGGAAAATTAAAATAATCCATTTCCTCGAGTGGGGATCCACTGCCATCCTGTGTACAGCCAGATGCTTTACTCCAAGACGAGCCCAACTTTCAATAATTAGACTTCCTTATATGATAATGTGTGAAGATAAGCCCATAAAGCAAAAGCAAACGTTGCACTCATTTTACCACAATATATCATATGAAAAAAGTAAGAAAACATGTAACTCAATCTTAGATATTTAATGTTATAAAACTCGAAAAGATTTTTTATTACACGCGCAAATCTCAAAAACTACAGGGCCGGAACGATAAATTTACTTTTGTCCTAGATAGTCCATTTATTCAGAAAGGCCATAGCTCGTACCTGCTGGTCAGTGTTACTCCAGGCCATTGTTCTAATTACTTTTGTACGGGATACAGCGTGATGCTTAAAAAAAATAAAACAAAAAACTAAACGGGCAAACCCCTAAGTAAAACCTAGTCTCATATTAAAAGAACGCGTTAATCCCTTTTGTAACCTTATCGTTCAAAGCCAATGATATACTATGTGAGTACCAACATTATAAACTAAGTAGTTTATATGGAATATGGAAGTCCATATACAAAGCCTTCGGTGATCTCACAATCAGCTTATTAGCTTTTAGCGAATTAAAATGTGTTTACTATGCGTTTGTAGTAGTAATTATAGACATATTTTAGTTTGCAACGGATGGTGCAGATTAGGTTCCAGACTGAATTAAAATAAAAAAAATCAGCTATACGCTGTATACCGCACACAGCAGGGTAGGCAGAGGGAATCTAGTGTTAAGACACTCTGTTCAAAGAGACACGCCAAATTCTGGAGGCATTGTGTTGAGTGACGGAACTCAACTTTGCCTCGTTACCAGAGCGAGAAAATGAAAATGTTAAATATTATTTCATCTCATCGAGTGGGAATGGAACCCACAACCTATTACGTTTAAAGCCACACGTTTGTGGCCCTGTGTCACGACTGGCTTTTATAAAATATGTGTTTTTGGAAAAAGTGAAGAAAGAAGTACAATTTGTAAGATACAAATAGGTGCATATAAATAATCTTATTAGCTTATTTTTTACAGCTTCACGCTTTTTGCCGCATGACAGAGAACCCAGTGTTAAGAATTAACATCCTCCGTTCCGCACTTTACCGCTTAATTTTCGAGATATTGCGTTTTATTTCGCGTAACTTAAAGCCGCGCTTTGAATGTTAGAACAAGGAAATGAAAATATTATAAATGTATTATTCAAGACGTCGTTATCGTCGGCAGTTTGATTCCCTCGGGGGTATTATTTTTTAAATATTTTATTTCCTCGCTACCTACCGCGGTAACAAGCGCAAGCGCGGGATTGAGTTCCGCCACTCAACACGCAAAGCCTCAACAAATCCGCAGAAAGTGGAGAATGGAAGTGTTTTAATGGGAACAGAGGAGGCAGGGAGAACCTGGGAACCTAGTCTTAACACTAGGTTCGGAGGTTCTCGCTGCGTCTATCAAGTGGGGATCGTATCTACAACCATCTTATATATTTAGAATGTCAAATTCTGCCATAATAAGAATTTTTATAAATAAAGTCATATAATACGATTTAACTAGTAATAAATTACAATCTTATGCCATGTTAGGCTACAATTAGTATAAGAAAGTAGTTACGTTATCTCTTAATCAGGAAGGAAATAGCTGAAACGCCAATGTGCATTTATACCTTATAATCATGTTAATCTAAGATTACTTATAAGGGATAACCAATAGAGAAAATGAACAGTTTGGTAATCGTGAAGAAGTGGTGGTCGAATATTTTTTATTGAAGTTATTATCCAAATATTATTTATATGTGCAAAACGGTATTTACAGCTAAACTTCGTATTTTGTTTCAATTTGTTGTAATTTATTATTATTGGATGGTCAGTCGTAGCGCAGGGGCACAGTGTGACTGTAAAATCGACTAGTTGGAGGTTCGATTTTTGCTCGAAAAAGTGAAATATTTATTTAGATTTATATTTTCATTTTATCGCTCTGGTGTCGAGCAAAGCGCGGCGTTGGGTTCCACCACTAAATACGCAATGCCTCCAGAATTCGCCAGAAAGTGGGGAACGAAGTGTCTTAACACTAGGTTCCCTCTGTCTTTCCTGCTGTGTGCGGGATACGGCGTGAAGCTGATTTATTTTATTTTAATTATTATTCATTGGCAGGTCTGGCTAATATTCGAAACCGGATATAAAAATTGCGGATAATTTGGGATATCAACAGAAAAGCTCCAAACAAAATCCTCAAAAACCAGACAGTTCGTTTACTTGCATCATAATTATGTATTAGGGATTAAAAAAAAGGTAAATATTTTGGTTGAACGGCGCACGACTATAAGAATGTCTTCGACGCGAGACATTCCGCAACATATGGTGACGAACTAAAATTACATCTCCGTGTTGACGGCGAGACAGTTAAAAATAACGCGTGGGTCGCTTCCAGTGAATTAATTAACAATTTTAAAGACTTTTGTCAATTGTTCAAAATTCCACTTAAAATTCCATAAAAAAATAGTTGTTCTTTCTAGCTTCACGATTCATCCTTATGAGGATAGCCAAAGAGAACAGAGTGTCAAAACATACGGTCTCTGCACATCTCTTTCGGCTATTTCTCGTCATCAAATTTTTCATACAGGCCCTCATGCCATGCCTCGTTTCCCTTTTTAGGTGACCCTCCTGTAGTATCATCGATACTGTGCTCACGTAGGTCAACCGTGATCTCCTGCTGTCTTTTTTAGCACTCACTCTTGCTTTTCACAAGCTATATTTTTATCTACAGTTATCTCCCGCAACGATGAGAATTATATATACATATAATTCTAATATTTCATTCCACTTTTGGCCTACTTCCATTATACGAAAATAAAATAAAAAAAACAAATATGTATACTGCAGAGACATCGCAACTACGGCATTTTACCGTCAATATATTAAGTTGATTGAATTAATAGTGCATGCTGGCTTATAATAAGCTTTGTAGTCTTACATGATAACACCCAGTCTTGTTTAAGCCAATTATACAATGTTGTTACAATTGATATGAACTTATGTTCATGGTTTGAGACAGAAAACAAAACTGTAATTGACTGTTAACGCGGGGATTGTGAGTTCGATTCCCTCGCGGAGGAATAATTTATTTTTCTTTTGTCATCCCTCACTCTCACATGATAATGTGTGAGTTCTCCACCCAACACGCACTAACTCAAAAATTAAGGGGATAGTAGAGAGAATAGTGTCTTAACACAAAGTTCCCTCTGCCTACCCTGCTATTTACAAGAAATATTTCAATGCTATAAATAATACAGTGCAATATTGGGTCAGACCACACAATAAAACAATTATAGAAAGTTTTCTTCTTATTCTACAAAATATGAGTAATTAAACTTCACATTTTTTCATAGGATTGACAGAGGTATCCTAGCATTACTAAGACGCCTTTCCCCCAAACTTCAAAACATCAAATAGGCAAAAAAAATAATTAAAAAAACATTCATTACTCTGAACGGAGAGGCAACTTATAACTATGGCGATTACAGCTAGATTTCTCAATCAATAATGTTTATTTTTTTCAAATGACAATAAATAAGGTTTCCTATTTGAATTCTTTAATAGAATAACCCACAACAAAGCTAATAAAGAGATGAAAAATGTAAGAAAACCAAAAAAAATTAAAAGATCGGAAAAAGGAAAAATTCCATTTATATTTCATACATGCATAGGAATGATAATGCTAATTATTTCTTTTATGTAGTTGAAGATATAAGAATAGTTTACATGAATTTAATGTATATGCTAAAAACTTAGCTCAATGAATATTCAAGCATATTGAAACGTGAGAATCATTAAAGTGAAGTGTACAAAGTTGAATATAGGCATATTGAAGCATAAAATCCAAACCTAGTTAATACATTGTATTTAATGTTTTTAGTACATACTACACTTAGGTACCTGTTGGGTCTACTATATTATGCATTATATTATATTTAGTTTTACTATTGATGGCGGAAACTTGTTTACATCTTGGATTTTATCTTCATTATATATAAATACATATGAATAAATAGTTTTTCATTTGTAACCTGGTGTGTGGACGGTTGTGGTTGCATTTTTTGTGTATTTTGGGTAAATCGACGGAAGGCTTATATTGAGGCTCGAATTCCTCTTCCTGTTCCATGATGGACTTTAATGGGAGGCAAATGGGACAAAATTGCAGATAAAAGTAAGATTTTATAATATTCAACAATAAACTTAACTTTACTAAATAGCTTCAAAATTTCGTAATATTTTTGGCCACAAATAAAAAGTCAGTAAATAAAAATATGTACACAAAATATTGTTTTAAAAAAACTTTACCAGCCAATTTCGAGCTACAATCAAATAGTATTTCTTAGTAAACAACAAACATATCGAAAGCAAAAAACACAGCATCAAGCAATTATTGAAGACCGCATACTGTAAAACATACAAAAATCAATAACGTTATGCGGTATTTTAGATATTTAACAATTTATAATACTGTCACTCGGCGAATATTAACAAATAGGTTACTTACGTTTAGAACGCCAATTTACTTCGTCGATGTTCTGCTGACGATGTTGTAAATGACACAAATAATTTCACATTTCTATTAGTAATTTTATTTTTATTATTTTGTATTTATTTTAAATAAATAAAACTAGAATTTTGATAGATCCATATTTTTATGTTTCAAATTTAGCACACGCGCGTCAGCCGTCAACACTTTTTACGTTATGGATGCGTTCAACTTTTATATTAGACAGAATGGATTTTCATATTAGAAAATGAATGGATAAATCCTTAACTATCTATTTGTCCATTAATAGTCCTGTGAAAAAATAAGGCTTAATTTCCATCATATCATCGGTTTGCAAGTCCAGGAGATTGATCGCAGATTAGCCTATAGTATAGTAGTCTAGAGCGGTAGATTTTGGAGAGCTAAATTTGCGGACCATTTTTTTTTACTTAATAATGTTTTTTTCTTTTTACCTTGTGTTGTCATGTCAAACTCAATAATAGAAATCTTCTGGATTTTATAGTAAAAGAGGGAGTATGCACTTTGCCGTTCCCTTAGAAGTACTTGTGCTCTACTCATACATTATATTAGAGAAAAGGGAACGAAATTGACCAGAATATATTTTCTTCTTCCGCCATCTCCTTGGATTATAGATACATACATGTGATTCTACATCTACAAAATGAGTTTTTTTTTCAATAATAAAAAAATATCCAGAGGCCAGTCGTGGCACAGGGGCTCAAAGTGTGCCTGTAAACGCGACTGGTTGTAGGTTCGATCCTCAGTTCAGGAAATAAAATATTTATTTTTCATTTCTTCGTTCTAGTGTCGACGCAAGGCGCAGCGTTGAGCTCCGCCACTCATTGCCCCAGAATTTGGCATAAAGTAGGGAAAGTAGTGTCTTAACCCTCTGACTGCCCTAATACAGCGTGTAGTTGATTTATTTATTTTTTTCTAAAAAATACGGGTTGCAATATTCTATCCATCATCAACATCATAATTATTATAGATATTAGGGCAAGGAGGTGCATCAAAGCGTCCCTGCTGGTGTGATAAATGTTGATAAATTGGGGTCCTCCACCCAACACGACATGTGTCGTGTACGGAAGTGGAGTACGAAGCTACAAGTACACTTATTTCCGAATTATAAAAAATACTAAGTTTTTTTTTTTAATTTTTATCGATTGTACATAATTGTGTAAGTAGATTACTTATTTAGAAAACGAGTCCCGCTACGTTCAAAATTTTTATACGTTTTCTAAATAAGTATTTTTCTTTCCTAGGTGTGGAATACTTTAAAAATGTTTAAAAATAGATTGTACATTATTGCTTTGATTAATTTAGAAGGTAAACGAGGCAAGAAAGAAACAGTCTATAGATAGAAAACGTGTAAATCTGCTACTGGATCACAGTGAGTTATATTCCTATGCTTAAGTTGTAACTTCACCACCAAATTGACTACAATCTATTTTAGAGCTGGAAGATAAATAATTTAAATAAATCATGTGTTTAGTCAAATGCTTAGTTTTTATCAAAGCAATACATCAAAGAAATATTGTAGTTAAAATAAAAAAATCTCAATAATGGAAGAAATGAGGAAATAGTGAGGAACAGTGTCTTAACGCTTCCTGCCTACCCTGTTATGCTATATGCGGGATTCAGAATAAAGTTCAAAAAAAGAAAAAATACAACAAATCAGTTTTAGACTATATATTTATTAAAAACTTATACATAAAGCAGGTTAAATTAAGCATAGTAGCTGAGATTGGCCTTCTTCTTGGCCTGCACTTCCAGTATGGCGTCCATGAAGTCCTCGTGGGTGACAGCAGTGGCGGACCTGCGCAGAGCTATCATACCAGCTTCAACGCAAACCGCCTTGCATTGAGCTCCGTTGAAATCATCAGTGGAACGGGAAAGCTCTTCAAAGTTTACATCGGGTGATACATTCATTTTTCTGTAAAGAAATATTTGAATACATAATAAAATTTGGTCATTGTAATTTTTTTCTTTATAGAAAAGACAAGTCAAACGAATTGATGGTAAGTGATCACAGCCACCCAAGACCTCGCTACAGGTGCGTAACCGGCCTTTAAGGCGGAAATAGATGCGATTTCACAAAACATTAGGTCCCCAATGATTCGAACGGCTCTACATTGTATGCGATCAAATGGTTCAAGCTGATACTGGGGTTCATCAGCTCAGAGATGAGAACAGTACTCCATATGAAGCAGAACCTGGGCCCTTTACACAGCCAATCGGCGTTTTAGCGTGTAGTACCTCGCTTTGTTGATGACCCCAAGGTTCTTGGAATCAAACTTGGCCTTTTTGCCAGATGATAGCACCAGCAGTCACTCGATACATTAAAGATCAATATGCTAATAATGGCAGTGACTATAAGGGGAGATTTTTAAAGACTGGCGATTCGTCTAAGAAGACACAAGTTTATTTCGGCACTGGTCAGCGTGTTCCCAAGAAAGAAATGCACGGCCGGTATATACGGCGTCCACTGTGCTATCGTCTGCATGAATGACTAAATAAGATCACACCGTGCCACACTCGGTCAAAGGCCTTTATCATATCTAGACCAACTGCCAGGTCCTCTCCCTTGCTTTCAATAACCGAAATCCAGCGGAAGGTTAGGTAAACCGAAAGCTCGCCGGTTGAGCGACCATGGCGGAAGTCATGTTGACGGTCATTGATCAATCGGTAATAAACCAAAGGCTGGCTATTTATGATGATAGAGATATATCTGTACTTAGTCAGATCAGAACTGTCGTCTTTCTTTAGTCACAAGTCTGTGACTACACCAACTGAATTAAAGCAAATGTGCTTATAGTAATATGAAAGTGACATTAACAATTTTTTTATACTTTTGTATAAAAAAGTTAGGCTGTATATAAAAATATGTATTACTCTTAACATTTTTTTTAAATAATAAAAATATATCAAAAAAAAAAACTAAAAGATATAAATATTTGAATTTTGAAGGACTTCAATTGGAGACACTATCACTCTAGGCCATGGGTTCCCAACCTTTTCTTGATCAAGGACCACTTTTATATCATTCTTGGTAGCAGGGACCTCTATGCATGTAGGTATAATAAAAATTAACTGTAATAATAAACAAAAACTTCGTCTTACTATTCCCAGTCATACAATTTAAATCATTCGTGGACATTATATAGGCTTAGGCGGACCACTGCTTGAGAACCAGTGCTCTAGGCAAAAGCCATACATTCTTGCTGAGCTACATCGAAACTTTTGTATGCAAACAACAAGCTAATAACAGAAAAATAAGAGTACATTTTTATGTTAAAAAATATCTGTTATACCTTGAGTGAATTTGCATGATTCTTGCTCTAGCCTCTTCATTGGGATGCGGGAACTCAATCTTCCTGTCAAGACGACCTGATCTCAGTAGAGCAGGATCCAGGATATCAACTCTGTTGGTCGCTGCAATTACCTAAAAAAAAATTAATTAAAAAAAGCTTTACACATTTTTCTGCATACAGCCCACATCATCTAATTTTCAAGACATTATGTATTGAGAATGAGGAAATAAAAATAATTTATTATCCCAAGTAGGAATCAAACCCACAACCATCACCTTTTTACATTAAGATGCTGTGCTGCTGATGATTGTTAGCTAATTATATTAATGTTAGTGTAATTTATTTCAAGATATAAAATATATGTTTTGTACTTTTACTGTTATGTAGACTTTTGTAATCTTAATTATTTTGAATGTCCGACCTTAATATCAGCTGTAGAACTGAATCCATCCAACTGATTTAACAGCTCCAACATAGTTCTCTGCACTTCACGGTCACCAGCTTTCTCGGAGTCGAAACGCTTTGTACCAATAGCGTCTAATTCATCAATGAAAATGATTGCTGGTGCTTTTTCTTTAGCTAGAGCAAAAGCATCACGGACAAGCTTGGCACCATCACCTATAAAAAACAATATAAACGTATTTTAAATATATTTCTTATTTTACAAGGTATTGTAAATAACAAAATTCATTTTAAGGTCATCATGGTGCAGTGAAACAGTGTCTGACTGTAAAATATAATGGTTTGGTTCAATTTCTTGATGTTTAGTTTGATTTTTACTCAAACAAATGAATTATTTTCATTTTCACACTACTAATACAAATAGAGAGCCAATAGTAGAACAGTAGTAGCCTTTGTTATTTTGTAAAACCTAAAACTTTCTGTGCACATACTCCCAACAAATATATCGAAGTTTACAGGAAAAAAGAATTCTTTTTCCTCAGAAAATACTGTCCTAACAATAGATACATACTCTCTGATTACCCAAGAAATATTGATGTTTTTATTTGTTTTTATTCTTACCAATGAACATTTGAACAAGTTGAGGTCCAGCCAATTTCAAGAATGTGGACTTTGTTTGTGCAGCACAGGCTCTAGCCAGCAATGTTTTTCCAGTTCCAGGAGGACCATAAAGCAGGACACCTTTGGGAGGGTGGATGCCAAGATTCACAAATTTTTCTTTGTGTGTCATTGGGAGTACTACTGCTTCAATTAATTCCTGGAGAAAGAAATTTGTTTATTAAACATAAGAACATTTAAATACTTCAAATATTAACTGCATTTTTTTTGAGGTTTTAGAATATTCTTTATAGTTTAGAAAATATTTATATAAGGTACTTACCTGAATTTGTTTATCCAATCCACCAATATCAGAATACTGCTCCGTTGGTCTTTCATCTACTTCCATAGCTTTAACTCTTGCGTCGTACTCAGCAGGTAATGTCTCCAAAATTAAATATGAATCTTTATTGACACCAACTAAGTCCCCAGGCTTTAATTTTTCAGCATCGACTAAGCCAATGACTGGTAAGAAATATGTTTGGCGGGTGGAAGTTTTGATGACAGCGCATTTTCCCTTTCTTTGAGAATCTAAATCAACGACAGCACCATCTTCTTCCTCTTCCTGAGGATCCACATCCAGTAATTCAATAACGTTTGATACAAGGTATGGCAGAGTCTTGTTAACTTTAATTTTTTCTGTGTTTTCTTTTATTTTGTCGTTTTGTGCTTGAAGCTCATGCGAAATTCTCATCACCTCGCTCTTCATTATTTTAATTTCATTATCCAGAAGGCGAGTCCGGCTGATAATCTCATCTGTTGGCATTCGCAGAACTTCCTCGCTAAGCGCTTCTTCTCCATCTTCCCAGATAGATTTATCTTCAAGTGTTGTGGCCATTTTAATTTGTATTTGCGAATATGTCTGTTAAATATACTTAAATAATAACACAATCAAGAAAACTTTAAAATACAACTACAATTCACATCAACCAAAATGAATTGTCATTGCTCATAGTAGCATAGATAAGAAAATAAAAATTATTTTATCTGAACCAGTTACAGAAATAATACCGTACGGTAATATTAAATAAAAGTTATAAAAATAAACGTAATAAGTACTTAAATGAACTGATCTATTAGGGTATATTAATTAAATAAAGATTTCTTTCAGATTATAAAACGTTACAGCGAGTTTCAGCGAGTAGGTAGTCTTATCTCAATTTATGTAATAATTATGTATAATCTGTATTGTCTGTACTGTCACTTTGCTATCCAAATTGTGACAGGTCGTGTTTTTATCGAATTTCGAAATAAAGTGCCATAGTGGTGTGTGTTTGCAGCTTTTTGTAAATATATCCTATTTAATTAAGTGTAAAACTTTGATTTTTTTTCTTAACATGGCTTTCTCTATGTTCTTACGCACACCAGGTAAATTATTTCTTTATATATAAGATCTTAAAATAATTACATAATCCCTGTTGTTGTTACGATAATCGGTTATAACTTATAATCACCCAAGTAAAACCTACTAGATAGTGATGCCTTAAATATTTGTTAATGGCTTTTTAACTGTCACAAAATATAATTATGAAAACTGTTTTAAATATACATAGTAGAGACAGTGAAGGTTAGGAATAAAAAAAACAAACATCTGTTCATCATACAGTAACGGAAATTGTAATTTAGAAATAAATATTTTTTCATTTACATTCTTAAATAATATATAATATAAATTAAATTTGTTATTATTTTTTTTCAGCTGTCGCTAGTCGACTTCTATCTCAGCAGATGACCAAATTGGGAACACAACCTGCCTTAAAGCCAATTATAGCTCAACGTACTTTAAGTAATGTTAATGCACTTACACAAACCATATGTAAAACTGAGGCTACACCAATATTAAATTCAGTAAGTATTAATTTTTTTCGAGTCCAGTCATGGCGTAGCGGCACGAGGTGTGACTGTAAAACCGACTGGTTGTGAGTTCGATCCCCACTCGAGGAGATGAAATATTTACTTAAATTTATATTTCCATTTCTTCGCTCTGGTGTCGAGGTTAAGCATGGCGTTGAGTTTTGCCACTCAACATGCAATGCCCCCAGAATTCGCCAGAAAGGGGGGAACGAAGTGTCTTAACACTAGGTTCCATCTGCCTACCCTGGTGTGTGTGGGATACAGTGTGAAGCTGATTTAATTTTTTTTTATTTAATTATAATTTTTTCTTGTAAAAATGTATGTTTATAATCTGATTTTGTACTAATAATGGTATGGTATTTTTCTTTTATTTTTATGATTGCACTGTGATCTTATTCTGCTGTTTGGCACTCATCCACTTCCATAGGTTGGCTGGAAGAGATTTCTTTTAGAAATAAGCCCGCTGTTGTAAACATATCTTTTCATCTATATTTTACAATTTTTTTTATCTGTGTAATAAAGAATATAATAATAATAATTTGTTACATTGTTAAATGTAAAATAAAATACAAATGAAGAATGAATGAAGAAGAATGCAATTTATTAATAGTTTTTACTATTAATTAACTATGAAACTTTTCTCTTGAAGCCTAGTGGTATAAGCATGTGATTTTGAAACAAGACCATTCTAAATGCTTAATACTTTCATTTCCTTGCTTTGCTACCAAGGAAAACTGTGGAGTTGAAGTCCACCACTTGACACACAATACCTCAATAATTTGATGGAAAGTGGGGAACATAGTGTCTTAAATTTTTTTCTTTTTCATATTTTTCCTTTATCTACTCGTATATATGGGGTTTAAAGAAAAATAAAAAGGATATGTGTTGCAAAAAGAAAAGAGGCTTGTTTTCTTAGCAATGCATTTACTTTGTATTATATATATATTTTTGCTAGTTGTTTGTTTTCATTATTGTTATTTTTATTGGATATACCCTGAGAGTGGCCATGTATGAATAAAAAAAAAATCACGCCATAATACTCAAACTACTTAGCTATATATCACATTAGTTTAAGAACTTATCTATAAAGCTTAGTAGAATTATTAATTCTTTTTTGTGTTAAAATGTTTTCTAATAATTACAGGTTCGCTCATTCCGCACTTCAGCTGTAAGGTTAGCAGGTGAAAAGGTCCATGACCACTCTAAATTATGGGTGGTGGAGAAGATAACCAGTGCACTCTTAGTGCCTATCATACCTTTAGCGTTAATTGCACCCAACAAGGTGTTCGACTCTGCCTTGGCTATTTTAGTAGTTGCCCATAGTTTTTGGTAAGTTTGAAATAATAGTTGATTTTGTTTATTCTGAGAGAATCTAGTGTCAAAATATTTAAATTATTTAATTTCCAACCAAATTTAAAAACATTGCAAGTTAAGAGGTGGAACTCAATATTGTGAGCTTCGCTTAGCCACAGTGTGGAAATGAAAAGTTTGCTCTTCTGAGTGGGAATCAAACCCACTACTATATTGTCTTGAAATATTGTCCCACTATGGTGTATGGTGTCCCTGAAAGGGTAATACTATAGTAGTCTTATACAAATTATCAAACATTACATGTTGAATTACTGTACTTTCATGTATTTTTTTAGCTTCAGACTGTATTCTGCATAAAGCAGAATAGGCATAGGGGATTTGATAACCTAGTGTTAGGATACTCCTGCCAAATTCTGGAGGCAATGCCTGTTGAGTGACAGACCAGAGTGGCACAGTTACCAGATTGAGAAAATGAAAATATTAAATATATAATTTGCTCAAATGAGAATTAAACCTACAAATTGTTACATTCACAGTTGTGATTGTTGACTAGCCTCATTTTCATTAATATTCAGTTATGTATATTTTTACTCCATAAAAGCCTAATATAATTTTTTATTTTTTTTTCTCAAAAATGAAAAAAGTTATTTTTTTCAAAAAAAATAAATAATAAAATTATTGTTGTAATATAAAACGCCATTTGTCAAGAACGACGCACGCACACATAAACCTATCGAAGGGAAACCGCCGCATACGCCTACGCGATTCCGAAATCGAGTCGTAGGTATTGGCGGCGATTGTTGTAGTAGTATGTGTTTACGTTATTGGTATCTATGCGTAACTGCCTCACACGAAATACAGGTATGGATAAACATCGTGAAATGAAAAAAAAAATTCTACATCTAAACTGTTGATGTATCTTGATTAATTTCTTTAGGTATGGCTTTAAAATATTTTACCCTATATGCTGTTTCCGTAGAAGGAGCGCTGCCTCTTCCACTCTGTATAACACTCCTTTCCAAAGCTCAATATCACATTATTTTATAAGAGAAGAGAAAAAAATAATACATTCTTCCGCATTGCGAATTGTATTCACTACTGTCAGATGCTGTCCCACAGTGCCACGATTGTGTCTAGATGATAAAGTGTTTTACTAATAAAAGTATTTCTTTTAAAGGGGTCTAGAAGCTATTGCAGTAGATTATGTTCGCGCCGGCGTTTTTGGGCCAATAATACCCAAAATGGCCATAGGCCTTGTCTACCTCATCTCTATTGCCACCCTCGGAGGACTTTTCTACATCATCACCCACGATATTGGTATTGGCAACTCTATCAAACAATTCTGGGCTATTAAATCTGGACAAAAGGCATAATTTATTTTTGTTTATGGCAACACATTGTGATCATCAGTTGTTTACCGAACTAATTGTTATTTATCTGTATTATTTAGAATAGTAAACATTAGATGTTAAATAGACAATTTTGATGAGCTTTTTTTTTCATTGATTTTAAATCATTTATACAAATTTACATAAGTTTTCACAATAATTAAGATGTTTCGATTGATTTTGTTAGACTGTTTTTATTTCTTTTGAAAAGGAATTATTGTTTTCTAAATTTTCAGTGTTATAAAGTACTTAATGCTAAGCACAATTGTTGTTAAGATTGTAAGGAAGATTGATTTTTTTTTTAATTTGGCACATGTCTTGTGTACATAGTGGCAACACATGTTCTGAATGTTTCTGTTCTTTACTTCATTCGTTCAACTGTTTCTTTTACATGTGACTGAATGTTTGTAAATTATTTTATTGAATGAAATAAACGTTTTGACCGAATATACGATTTTTTATTTAACATTTAGTGATATATCTTAATTTTTTATTATTCTTCATAGTACTAATCCATGGTCCGTATTTATAAACACGGCCTAAGATAAGACATATGTTTTTTATGTTGTTATTTTAAAAACATTTTAAATTAAACTTTTTAACCGGATATAAATCGTATATATTTAGTATTATACATTTTCATAAATCCGACGTTTTAACAACTTTGCAGAAGCTCGTGGTCACGTGTAGTCTACGCGGTTAAAGTTTCATTTAGAATAAAGTTGCTAATTTTACTTTTACTGAACCGCCATGTTATACAAAAAAAAAATAGTTTATAGTTACAGCTATGCATTTGTTATATAAGATTAAGTGATTTATGAAAAATTTTGCAGGTTTTTATTCTACAATATGCACTGTTACGGGTGGCCTCTTGTAAGTCGAATTTAATTTCTCAAATAAGTCTTTGATTTGCACGATTATTACACATTTTAAATGACATTATTTTAACCGCATTGATCGCGTATATTTAAAATTATACATTACTACTACTATTGCAAAGTGTTCGAAACGTCGGATTTCCAAAAATGTATAATTTTATTTGGTTGAAATAGTTTCATGTGTTTCTTTTATTAAATAAATGTTTCTTTTATTAAAATTAATGTATTTCTCAATTACAGTTAAGGTAAAGTAATCCAGTAAATGTGAAATATTGTGCTGTTAACAATATAATACCCTAAATTTATTTTTTAAAGAAATAAAAGGGTTTAAAAAAATTTAAAAGCTTGATCCAATGATTTATTTAACAATTCATTAATATTTCAAATGTTTTTTTGTTAACGATGATACGATTGATCCCTAAACAGTGGCTGTTTCTTATATAATTCTAATATAATATATTATCTTATATAATTTTTTATAGTATAATATATTATTTTTAAATAGGTAGTAAAAACCCGAAACAAACAAACACAACAACAACCTTTTAAATTAATAATCATTAAAGATCATTAGTATTTTTTTAATAGTATATTTTTATGGCGAAATAAAATTTTGAATAATATAAATTTACACAAAGAGTTGAGGGTAGAGGTCAAATTAAAACAATTTCCAACAGCAATATAACATACATTTCTGTCAATACAATAATAAATTCTAAAAATATATTTTACTACCACTCAATATTTCGTCGTATATTAACTAAAATGTCTTAACTAATCATATACATATAAATTTAATATAAACCCTACCATTATAATCAAGACATTTTAGCTCCAAAAAACAATATAATGAAATAAAATATATATAATTACATACTGTAAAATGTAAAGAAAAATAAAAATCTATTTTAGTTTGTCTGAGGCAGAGATTTATCATTCTGTTTAATTTACAAGATACAAAAGATTCTCACATATTTATCAATCGCTTGAAAAATCTCCCTACAGAGAGATGCTAAAATCATAAATAAGTTGTAACAAGCGTATAAGAATTTCGACGTAGCTTGATGAGAACATATGGCTTAGCGGTCAGGGCGCGGGTTCAAATCCCGCCACGTTCAATTTTTTATACGTTTTCAGAGTCCCGAGTCCCGAGTTCCGAGTTATCGTAACATGTCATATAAATAAATATTAAATAGTTCTATTGAAGTAATTATCTATATAAATATTAATAAGTTATGTTTGTACATGTCGCCTGTAGAATATATCTAATGCCTGCCATTGTTTTGTATGTAACAATATGTGAGGTCGTTTCGACCTCATATGTTCCACTGCCTCTTTCGGCGACCAGCCGTTTCTCTGTAAAATGAGAGGAATAATTATTAACTTGAGGCCAGTCTTCGTGCAGGGGCATAAGCGTGAGACTGTAAAAGCGACGAGCGGTTATGGGTTCGATTCCAAATCGGGGAAAAACCCAATATTTTCATCTCCTCGCTCTGGTACCGAGGCAAACTCAACACGCAATGTCCCCAGAATTCCGCGGAAAGTGGGGAAAAGATGTGCCTTAAGGGGAATAAAGTGTTTTAACACTACGTTCCCAAGTTCCCTATTTTTACCCTTCTATGTGCGGGAAACAGAGTGAAGTTAAAAAAATAACTGATAGATGCTCTTATATTGAGATTTATATTTAGCAATGGGTTCAATTCCGAAATGGTTACTACGTATTTAAAATAATATGTTTTTGCTTCGTTTTATTTATCCAATTTATCTAGATCATATTTTATATATATTGAAGATTAAGCCATTTGTAGAGACAGATAAAAAAAACATTTTAAAATAAATTTTATAATGTATACGAAATACATTTTTAAACCTTGAATTGAATTAAGTCTCGATGACTATGGGAATGGATTATTTAATATTTTAATTTCCTCACTATGGTGGCAAGACAAAGCGCGGCGTTGAGTTCCGCTACTCAATACTTCGAGAATTCGTAATTCGTATATTCGTAAGAAAGTGGTGAACGAAACACCTTAATACAACGTTCTCTATGCCTACCCCGGTATTTGCGGGATACAGCGTGAAGCTAAGAAAAAATAATATTGAAAAAGAGTTATATTCCAAATATGACTTACCATCATAAGGTAGCATCCTACCAATGTAGCACTCCTTGTACGACCCGCTTTACAATGCACGTACACCGTCCCACTGTTGACTGGATTCTCATCTTTGATATTCGATAATTTCTTTTCTAATGGCAGAAATCTGGGGAGGAGCAAAATTACTATTTATTATTGGCCGAAAATAACATTTTAATTAACATTTAAAGCTTAACATGTGTAAAGCCAGTTGTGGCGCAGAGGCACAAAGTGTGACTGCAAAATCGACTGGTTGTGGCTTCGATTTAACCAGGAAATGAAACATTTACATAAATTTATATTTTCGTTGCGGTGATAAGGGCGGCGTTGAGTTCCCCCACTCAACACGCAATGCCTACAGATTTCTGCAGAAAGTGGAGAAAGGAATGTTTTAACACTAAGTTCCCTCTGCCTGTGTGCGGGTTACAGCTTGAAGCTGATTTAATTTTAATTTAGCATGTATATACGCTGTATACAGCTGGGTACAGGAAAGTTAGTGTTAGGACACTCTATTTCTATGGCTCAATTTTTCGAGCCATTGCGTATAGAGTGTCGGAACTTAATAAAAATAAAGCAAGAAGAATTAAATAATTCCTCTGTGTGGGAATCTCATACGTCGTGCCGCTACGCCACGACGGCCTTGATTTTACTATTAGGTGAATGAATAAGTTCTCGCTGTTTTTTGAAAGATGGCGTTGCAGCACTCTGTGCATGGAATTTCGTACGGTAACGAATCACCAAAGTAGTACTATATGTAACCTCAAATTATAGTAGAATAGTGTTTACTACAGTGTCAACTACATATTTATTTTCCCTTTGTGAAAATGTGTACTTTTGTGCCAAATAAAGTGTTTTTGCGGGGAATTTTATTGCACTGCTTTATTCAGAAAAAATCTGCAGCAGAAGCACACAGAATTCTCGTTGAGACAATGCTTTGTCGAATACAACGTGCAGAGACTGGTTTAGGCGCTTCAAAAGTAATGATTTTGACCTTGAAGACAAAGAGCGTTCTGGAGCACCGACAAAATTTGAAGACAGAATTGGAGGCATTGCTTGAAGAAGATCCATGTCAGACGTTAGTAGAGCTCGGGAAAACGTTACAAGTAGATGCGTCAACAGTTTCAAAACGTTTAAAAGCGTTAGGAATGATCCAAAAGCAAGGGCATTGGGTGCCGTATGAGTTGAAGCCGAGAGACGTAGAACGACGTTTTCTCATGTGTGAATTGTTGCTTCAACGGCAAAAGAGAAAAGGTTTTCTGCACCGTATCGTCACTGGGGATGAAAAGTGGATTCACTACGACAATCCAAAGCGAAAAAAATCGTGGGGCATGCCGGGTCACGCATCAACATCGTCGCCAAAACCAAATATCCATGGTTCTAAGCTTCTTCTCTGCATTTGGTGGGATCAGCAGGGCGTAATTTATTATGAGCTGCTTAAACCTAATGAAACTATCACGGGAGCTCGCTATCGACTTCAGTTGATGCGTTTGAGTCGCGCTCTGAAAGAAAAGCGGCCACTATACGAGCAGAGACACGACAAAGTGATTTTATTACATGATAATGCTCGGCCACATGTGGCAAAACCAGTCAAAACTTACCTGGAAACACTTCAATGGGAAGTTCTACCCCACCCGCCGTATTCACCGGACATAGCCCCCTCCGATTACCACTTGTTTCGGTCGATGGCGCACGGTTTAAGCGAGCAGCGCTTCCATTATTTTGAAGAAGCCGAAAAATGGCTTGATTCCTGGATTGCCTCGAAAGATGAGTCGTTTTTGCGACGGGGGATTCAATTGCTACCAGAGAAATGGGAGAAAGTGATCTCTAATGATGTACAATACTTTGAGTAATGTCATTGTAAGCATTATATTTTAAATTAATTTTTTTAAACAAAAAAAAAATAGGACTTATTCAAGGTCCTAATAAATAATTTAAATTTAGTACTAGCTATTGCACTGCTCGTAAACCACGATAGACTTGACATTTTTATTTTTCCAACCGACTTCCGGAAGGAGGAGGTTGTCAGTTCGTCTGTATTTTTTTAATGTTTGTTACCTTAGAACTTTAGGCTGGGTACGCCGATTTTGGTGATTCTTTTTTTAATTGAAGTTCAAGTGCTTTCCGTGTGGTCCTATTTAAATTTGGTCCATTTTTGACAATGTTATACATGAGAAAGTCTATTAAGTCTTAAATTTGCATTAGGTATGTGCGCCACAAATTAATGAATAATTAAATATCTCGCCAACCGATTTCGATGATTTTTTTTTATTAGAAAGGATATATATCAGGAGTAGTTTGATGTAAGTTTGGTTAGGCTCTGATTATGGGGTCCGATTGAAATTGAAGAAATTGTTTTTTATTTTTAATTAAAAATTGTTTTAGTATTTACCGAACATTTCTGAGACATTATGGGGCGGAACCTGACCACGTTGTTTTTATTCACTAATATATAAAGTAACGTATATCATTTTATCTTCCGAGTAAGACAAATTGGTGTTATAAGTTAGATGTTTTTGTGTATTTACAGGCATATGTCTGTCTGTCACATCGTAGCCCCCAAACGGATAAGCTGAGTATGATTTTTTTTTGTTTGGATAGTAATTTAATCGAGTGTTCTGATCCATGATTCAAGAAAATATGTTCAGCTGTTTGAAGATTACCCGTTTTTTTCTAATTATTTATTACCATTAAGACCTTTTTGCGTCAGTAGTTTTTAACTATCGATTATTTTTTAAATTCATTAAAATATATTTCTTACCTATTGATAAATCTAACTCCTTCATACAATTTGTCTTGATCTGGCGCCTCGAAGATATCAGTAGTTGCTAATTGTAGAAACTGCACACCGTGTTCCCGCCATTTCTGTCGAACAATAATAACAGATATTTAAAAACAGAGTTGCCAGATGTCCCGATTTTTTGCCCAAAAATTAAATGCTCCGATCGGGTCAGCCATTGTCCCACTTTTTACGGAGTATTCCACGTACCTACTAGGAAAAATCTTTTTTATTACCTAAGATTTTAATTAGTAATAATTTTCACAGAAATACAAATAACTATAATCATAAGTTACGTATGATTAATTAATTTTTCTGAAGACTTAACTGCGTTATATTTATATATGGTAGTAAAAAAGTTACAAGTTAAATAAACAATTTTCAAGTTTTTAAGACCTCTTGACATTTACTTTTAAATATTCCACGTGACATTGCAAAGTAAGCGAAGCATAGAAAAAAAAATAAACATATGAAAAGATTAATATAATACTATGTAGATGTAAAAAAACGATAAAAAATATAATATATAAATAACATCACAAGCGAGTGAGGATGACAAAAGATTATACGTTTAGATTTTTTGTTACAAACACAAAACAGAATAGAGGCAATCGTGGCAAAAGGGGGACAAGCGTGTGACGTGACGTGTAGACGCGACAGGTTGTGAGTTCGATTCCCACTCGTTGAAACGAAATATTTAATATTTTCATTTCTTTACTCTGGTGTTGAGGCAGAGTGCGATGTTGAGTTCCACTGCCACTCAACACGCAATGCCTCCAAAATTCGGTGAAAAAGTGGGGACCGGAAATTTCGTAATGGAATCGGAGTGTCTTAGCATTAGGTTCTCAGGTTTCCGTCCTACGGAACGTGTGGGATACACCGTAAAAAATCCATCCTTACAACAACTAAGGAACCTAAATATAAATCCTACTAGCTAGCAGCGCGTTTACCCATATTAATCTGGTTAAATAGTTTAATTTCATATCTATACTAATATAATAAAGCAAAAGAGTTTGTTTGTTTGTTTCTTTGTTTGTTTAAACGCTAAAATCTCTGGGTCTACTGGTTCAATTTACCTTTTATTTTATTTAAAAGCTGCATTCTTCAGAAGTGCTATAGGCTATATAACATTACGGTGTAAGTCTTAGTTAGTCATAAATAATGAAATAATAATAATTAGGAACGCCATCGAATTGCTTTAAATGCGTGCGCTGCAAAACTAGTTATGACAAAAATATTAAATTTTTCCACATTTTTATTATAATACTTATAAATATTTTGCAAAAAAAAACGTTGGTTTATCGTTATTATCTGTTAGAATCATTAAAAAGAAATTACAATGATAATTTTTCATACAATAGGTGTTTTTTTTTTAATAGTTGAGTTGTTATGCGCCACAGACTTTTGTTGTCCGTGCCTTTTTAGTTCTTAATTGATTATTAAAAATGTTATTTTTTCTTTTTAAAATGTGAAGTGGACGTTAATATCTTGAATGGTCTGCTTTTGTCAAATCCGAGTTTTTGGCCGTTGATTATGTTGATTGCGGCGCAGTTAGTTAATTTCGTAATTTTTCTATTGCCTCCTCATCTCTATAGAAAATAGCCATTTTGATGTTGTGTTCCACTATATTAGTCACGGAACCTTCATTTGCCCGGCGAATGAACCTGCCGATAGCGTCTTCTTCGGCGTCAGTGTAGTAGATGCATCCTTTTGTATGCCTTGTTAATGCGACGATTGCATGTGATATGCTGTCGTGTAGAGCGTTTTTAATGGCCTTAGTTTGGACGATTACTACAAACACGTATGTAAGTCCCTGAGATTCGTTGATGGTCAGGGTGCGTGAGTTTCCCCCCTTTCCGTATCTTTTCCTGATTAGGTCCGCTTTTTCTGCTTGTGTATGGACCAGATACAGAGTATTGGGGAATCTATAGGGATGGAAGCACCCGTATATCGCGACTTTCTCAGGGAGCGAGTTATCTGTCGGGCTGAGTAGATTCCGTTATAAACTTCGTTGAGCGCGTATGTCACATCCATTGGACATCTATATGATCTCGCTAGCTCTTGACTGATGGCCGTCACGAGGTTTGGGCCGATATAGTGCATTTGGAAGAGGTTTAATCTGTCGATAAAGGGTAGTTGGTTTATGTCCCCGATAAGTATAA
This sequence comes from Heliconius hermathena, assembly GCA_013403705.1. Classification (NCBI taxonomy): domain Eukaryota; kingdom Metazoa; phylum Arthropoda; class Insecta; order Lepidoptera; family Nymphalidae; genus Heliconius; species Heliconius hermathena. The sequence continues at coordinate 558,887 of JAAIXJ010000037.1, read as the reverse complement.
GTGTCTTGGCCTTTGATAATATGGCCGCCATTACCATTGCCCCAAAATGGTTCATTAGGGCCTCATCCACGAAGTCTTGCGGGATTTTCTGTTTATACAATAGGTGTTATATAATAAGTACATTGTAGTCAAACGAGTGATAGAGAAACAAGTTATAAGTATTTAAAAAATGTGGCGTTTAGTGTCACAGATTAAAAATCGATCAGGAAGTAATATTATTGAAATTGGTGAAAAAATAAAAAGTATATTATTATTATTGGAGGCCAATCGTGGCGCAGCGGCACGAGGTGTGACTGTAAAACCGACTAGTTGTGGGTTAGATCCCCACTCGAGGAGATGAAATATTTACTTAAATTTATATTTCCATTTCTTCGCTCTGGTGTCGAGGTAAAGTGCGGCGTTGAGTTCTGCCACTCAACACACAATGCCTCCAGAATTCGGCAGAAAGTGGGGAACTACGTTCCCTCTGCCTACCCTGCTGTGTGCGGGAGACAGTGTGAAGCTGATTTAATTTTTATATTATTATTGACACCTCGTGTCGCAATTGTGAACGTCCGACTTTAGATACGATGGTTATCGGTTCGATCACAGCTACGGGCAATTATTGACTGGAATCAAACATATATTATGTATAATAGTTATATATAATTTATCTCTAGACAATCTTAATTAAACTTGTGTATTGCAAAAATACTTTAAAAAATTATGAATTTAACTATTTTTTTAATATTTTTAAAAAGTTATGATTTTAACTATTTTTTTACTGAGGCATGTGAGACATGGGCACAAGGTGTGCCTGTAAATGCGACTGGTTGTGGGTTCGATCCCCATTCGAGGAAATGAAATATTTATTTACATTTATATATCCGTTTCTTCAGTCTGGTGTCGAGGCATAGCGGGGCGTTGAGTTCCGTTCACTCAACACTCAATGCCTTTAGAACTCGACGGAGTAGGTAACTGAGTGTCTTAGCACTAGGTTGCTTCTGCCTACCCTCCTGTGTGCGGGATACAGGGTGAAGCTGATTTATTGTATTTTAACTATTTTTTAAGTATCAAGTGCCAGACAACCTAACTACGCCTATGAACACGCAATGTCTTAAGAATTCAGAGGAAAATGGCGAACAGAAATAATTTAACAGGAACCGAGTGCCTTAACACTAGGTCCCCAGGTTCCCTTTGACTACCCTGCAATATGCAATATGAAGGACCAGGCCAGATGAGCCGATACAATCTTGTGTCAAGATTTCTATTCTCCATACCTTTCGCCTAATTTGCAGACTTTGTTTGTAAAATAGCTTTGTTTTGTCAGATGGGTAACAAAATTAAATTCATTGCACTGAATTGGAATCAAACTGACAACCGTCGTACTCACAATTAGAAGTTGAGCCACTGAATCACAACACCTTCAGTAAAAAATTGTTTACATAAAAAATATATATATTAGACTACATATAAAATATACTAGAATTAGTCGCGCTAAGGACTGTAGAAGGCTCAAAGTTCATTAATTAACTTATTGTTTTAATTAACTTAATGTTTCTTAACAATTAAATATCATATTAAAGTATTTGTTTTTTTTTTTGCATTAATGCAATGTTTTAAATTAGTTATCCATGAAATAAAATAAGCATTTTTTTATATTATATTTTAAATATGTCATTAATTTCGGGGATCAAAGAGTCAGTGGATTATAACAATTTTATTCTCATTTTTTAGATTCACACTGTATCCCGTACACAGCAGCTAAGGCCGGGGGAACCTAGTGTTAAGGCACTCCGTCCACCACCACCGAATTCTGCTGGCATTGCGTGCTGAGCGGCGGAGCGGGCTCAACGCCGCGCTTTGGCTCGACACCAGAGCAAAAAATGAAAATATAAATTTAAATAAATATTTCATTTTCTCGAGTGGGGATTAAACCTACAACCAGTCGGGTTTACAGTCACACTTTGTGCCTCAGTGCCACAACCGGCCTTATTTAATCTTATTTTCTTATTTTAAGTTAACAAGAGCGGCATTGAATCAAGTGAATTCTCCTGTCTTGGTACCGATATCGGGTCCCAAAGACCATTATAGAAACGCATTTCTCGAATTTCTAGCAGTCCTAAAAGCTACCAAACAAGTGAAGCTCAGGACTTGCGAGGACATAATGCTAGCCTTTCAGCGGGAATACTCAATCCTGGATGTTAGACTTAAAGAAGCCGAAGCCGCCATTTATAACAACGCTACCGCACAGACCCTCAGAGGTGACATAAAAGATAGTTATATGGCGGCGTACAATGCTACAGTAGGATTTGTAAAATTAAACAAAGAGGAAACCAGATGAACAGGCAACCTCAAATTCAACGCACCAAGCCTATAGTGGTCATCGCCAAGTGCGCAGTGCTGGAAGATGGAATGCTAGAGAAATTGGAGAGCCTCGATCACACTTTAAGATCAACATCTAGGGAATGGGAGATACCTACGATACAGTGGGTTAACGGGGTTCCCGGATGCAGTAAAACAACCTGGATCATTGAGCACTTTAACACGGATAGGGACTTTATTACTACCAACACAATAGAATCAGCCAATGAACTTCAGGAGAAGCTCTCGGTACGTATAGGAAATTTGGTGAATAGTAAAATGCGCACTACGGCATCAATGCTGGCTAATGGGTTAGATACTTCAGAAACGTGTAGACGCCTAATTGTAGATGAAGCCCTGATGAATCACTTTGGAGCCATAGTGTTGGCTGCTAGAATCTCTGGAGCAGAAGAAATTCTACTGGTGGGAGATATAAACCAACTCCCTTATATTGACCGAGACAATCTCTTCGACATGTTCTACCATAGTCCATCACAAATTGTCAAAATCAACCAGGACCTATTGTGTACCCATAGAAGCCCCATGGACGTCGCCTATGCACTTCAAGAGATATACTTTGGTATATACTCTTCCAAAAAAGTAGTACACTCCCTCCGAATAGAAAATTTAAGAACTACACCAGCGCCACGAGACGTCAGGGAAACCCTCTACCTTACATTTACTCAAGAGGAGAAAAAATCTTTAATCCACCAGGGATATGGGGTAAATATAGGTTCAAAAATGTTGACTATTCGTGAAGCCCAAGGCCTGTCAAATGCAATGGTTATAGTAGTGAACACAAAGTCGACCAAATTACAACTACACGACTGCGTTTCACACGCAATTGTAGCAATAACACGTCACACAGACAGATGTTCCTACTATAGCAATGGTGACGACGACGCAATAAAAAGGCTTATTCGGAAGGCAACAGAAGCAGCGACCAAAAAGTATTGTGGAGTATAATTTAAAGATGGCCATAAAAGATAGAAACGAAGCGGTCATGTCCTCCATCTTGGCGGTAATGTCATCCACGTCCCAAATTCCCTAATCATAAGAAATATTTGTATGGTTGTATAAAAAATTTATCTTGTAATCAGTAATGAACATATTTATCTTTTGTAATCAATTAAGTTAAATTACAATAAGATACACTCTTGGGCCCAGAATATTGAGATGAAAATGGTATGTTTTAATAGATTAAGGTACATCATTCCGGTGGACAAGGCAAAAGACATATGCAGGGACCATAGGTATTCAGCGTTGCGTTGTCTCTGACTACTCCACTAGGGATACTGTGTGAAGCTAGTAGTAGTAGTAGTAGTAACTAATATCTACTTAATATACATTTACTTACCTCAGCATCATTTGAAAATATTTTTAATTCATATGTTTCATTCATGGATACAACTCCTTTTATGTTTTCTTCTTGTATCAACTGAAATCAATATTGTCCTTTATTTTTTAGAAAACATTAAATAAAGAAATAAAAAATAATGCATAATAGTTAAGTTATCATAAAAAATATTGTTATTATATTTTTTTTTATTTTGTTATATTATAAATTATAATTTATAATATTATATAAAAATTGTAAAAAAAAATTAAAATGTTGCAATTTAATAAATAAAAACGATTTAAAAAAAAAACTAAAAAAAAACATACTCTTATATTAAATTTCATAGACTGATAACGAAACGAATTAATAGTTCACAAACAATAAAAAAGTACCTGTTCAGTCATTGCTCGGAAAGGTAGGGCACCTAGGATCACATTATCATCTATTCTATCATACCAGCGTCTGCTGGTTACCTTCTCCATCAGCACATTATATAAAAGACTTGGATAAAATGTGGCTCTCGCGAACATAGCTGTACCCTGTCAATATACAGTTATTATATTAAACATGTACAGACGACACTAACTAGTATGCCCATTCATCGCTCTGTGTAAACTATATAATACTTTACCATGGTGAAAGCTGATGAGTCGGTCTCTTTGGTGGGGAGCATTAAAATTTTGAATGGAAATTTGTATCACTTCTGCTTATGACACCTGTCATTTGTCAAAGTAATGTCTTAATGACGTTTTGAGATTAGTTTAAAAATTGTGTATATATTGTATGTATTTTTAATAATTATTTAAAAAAAAAAAAATGTTATAATGGGTTGATTTAATTCTAATAAATATAAATTTATTTATGAATAGAATATAGGTTTTATATATAAGTATAAAACCTATATTCTATTCACGAAGGCATTAGATAAAAGGTAAGCATAGGTCACTATTGATGAGGCTTAATATATTATAAGTAAAAAAATATCTATCGCTTTATAAATGTAAATAATATTATTGAACGTCTATGTGACTGTTATTGTGCCGATAGTGGTTTTAGTTAACGGTTTAATGGCGAAAAGCCTCTACCAACATCTTAAGAGATGGTCACCTAGTTGTTGGATCAAGAACCGGATGCGGAAAATTCGATTGAGACGGCGCGTATTGTGAGGAGTTTCCTCTTTCAGGAGCCCTAGCCACCGATGGCTTGAGCCCTTGTCCCATCCTCGGAAGAGTGTTTTTTTTAAATATTTTAAAGGTATTTTTTATAACAATTTATGTTTAAAAATGTAAAATTTATGTATTATAATAAAAGTATATCCATATATAGCATTTGTCGATTTTACCAAAACATTTGACAGCATTTCTCACCCTTCCATATTTCTAGCTCAAAACATCGAACAATTTTATATCAATTTACTGCGCCATATTTGTAAACTGAGTGCAGAAACAACAAAATTTGACACTTCAAAATTGTTTACCAGTGTAGTCCAGTTACCTAGAGGAAGTATTCCAGAATCTAGCGACCGGCTGGGAGGATAAGGGTATTGTCATTGATGAGGAAAGGTTGTTAACCTTCAATACGTTGATGACATCGTCCTATTCCCCTCATCCGCGTCAGAGCTGCAAACTATGCTTGAAGACCTAAGCAAAGTCAGCCTTGAGATTGAACTAAAGATGAATATAGCAAAGTTGGTCTTTGCTGATGACCCACAGCGTACAGCAAATGGTGACCGTAGATTCAGAGGAGATGCAATACGTCCAAGAATATATCTACCTGGGTCAAATAGTTACCTTTCAGTGCCCACAAGACAAAGAACAACGTCTCGAGGAGCTATTTTTCTATGGACGACCTCATGAAAGGAGACCTTTCTCTGCGACATAAAAGATGATGGGCATGTGTATCTTCCCAGTGCTCACCTATGGTGCCCAGAAACACGGTCTTTGATGAACGCACAGAAGTTCGCCCTCAAGCTTTGTGCGAAGGAGCGCAGCATTTTAGGTATCAAATTAATTGATAAAATCCAAAACCGGTGTTTTGGATTTTATCAATGGACTGGGTTCTTACACAAAATTCGCTGACGTGGCTATTAAAGCCGCTACATTGAAATGACACTGGACCGTACATGTCAGCTACATATCTAAAGAGTCTTGGGCGAAATCTTAATTAATTAAATAACTTTCAGCGGCTACGGTGAAAAAAATTGTTGTTTTTGTTTGTACAACTAATTTCAAAATCTGCTGATATTCATGTAGAATATTCTCTGAAAATTTCATAAAGCTAGCTCAACGACAACACATTTAAAAAATATAGGTCAGTCAAGTGAAAATTTGTTATTCTTATTACGAGGGTTGCCTACTTTTAAAGCGCTTGATTTAAGATCTTTCTTAAGTTTATGCAATATTTTGATTATTTATTTATTTATTAGTATTTATTAGTAAATTATAATTGGCCTACATTCTAAAAGGAATTATTTGTAAGTGTGATATTATTTTATGGTTTTAAGAAAATAAAAAAGAGATAAAAAGGAAGAAGAAAAAGAGTTAAATTAAAAAATAATCAAAATAATTTTATAATAAATGTTCGAAGTGACCTCTGTGATTGGCGACGTTGGCTGTCTGCATAATCAACACCTTTTTATAAAATTTTCTTCTACGTTTCTAAACGTAACTTTGTTTTCTCTTATGTTTATTTGCGTCTGGTTAATTTTTTAACGCAATTCATCTATGGCGTATGTTGATTTGCACATCTGCTCTTTGTAGAACCCCCAGATAAAAAATCGGTAGGTTTTAGATCTGGTGATCTCAGAGGCCAGGCTATAGGTTCTCCATGGCCAACCTATCTATTACTTACTTAACATCACGCGTTATCAGTAGCGGTGTAGTTAGAGAGAAGGAACGCCAAACGCTACGGTCTCTACATACATGCCCTTCGGTGGGTCCTCATGCTTTTACGTGACCTTCCTCCAGTATCTTTGATACTATGTTTTTGAAGGTCAACAGAGGTCTCCTCCTACCTCTCTTGCCACTCAATTTTCATATCACCGAGACATCTTCGCGAGTACCTGCCATTTTATGTATCTCTTCATTGCGGATACGATCAGTTAAGCTGACTTCGCATAGCTTACGAAAAGATCGCATGTCCATGGCATTCATCTTTCTTTCATTCTTCTTCTGTAATACCCACGTTTCGCTGCCGTATAACAGTGCGGTACCAACACTACATTATGTACAGCTAAACGCGCAGCTGTGCTGACGGTTCGTCATCTCATTAATGCAGCTAAGGCTTCTTCTTGCCGGTAATAGGATTAATGCTGTTACCGGCAAGAATACGCCGTTCCTCATCCATCTCGTAATTTCCATCTCTACTGCACATATTTCCCAAATATACCAATTCATTTACTTATTCTAATGTCTTGCTATTTCCGCTGATCTTGCATTCCGTCCTTTCTTCATCTCTTTCAAAAACCAGAACCGATTATCAATCAAATATTTTCTGACATTACGAGCAAAATGGCAAGGTGCTCCATAACATTGAAAATACACGCTGGAGCCAAGTAATAGGCTAACGTCTTTTAGTATCTGGTGTAAATCATTTTTTAAAAACGCTACATAAGTTTCTCCATTCGGTTTTGCTGGCAGCTCTAATGGTCCATCTAGTTGCTTGGTTAGTACACTAGTCCACAAATTGATGTTGAATTGGCGCTTAAATTTATGCTAGCGGATTGTGTGGAGATTTTCTATACTCCACGAACGATAGTTACGTAAATTATAAATTCCACCAAAAAAAATTCCACACCGCTTAAAATTACACTCATCGCTCCATATTATTCTGTCCAAAAATACTCACCACTTTTACATCTGTGAATTATTTCTTCACAGAAGGAAACTCGTAGAGAATGGTCCTCAGGTAGCAAATCGAACATGCTTACATGGTAAGAGCGCATTCGGACTGTTTCCAAAACTCTCGTCTCGACCTGTACCGATCATTAGTGTATCTTCTCTCCGAATTGTACCGTATATGCGACTTTCGATGTTAGCGTTTCGGATTCGTAGAGACACACGGTGGTCTGTGTAGACTTCGGGTTGAGGACTACCTCTTCTTATCAACTGTTCCCGATAAATCCTAGCAGCCGCTCGGGCGTTTTCTTGCGTTACGCCATAGCAGTAATACATTTCTATAATACATAAATGTGCGATTAGTACGACATAGTTCACAAAGTTTTCAATCCAAGTCCATTAAGAAAACAACACACTACTCCCCTGAATTAAATTTTTTCAGTTTAAAAATGACTATTTTTTTTATATATTATATAAAGTGAATGACTTTTTTATATTTAATTGGAGCCTATTCATTCCTGTGAGCAATATTACAATAACATGATAGTAGCTTTGCTCTCAAATCTTAATAGTAGGTGCAAATAAATGATACAACAATATATTAATCGATTTTGTTGAATTGAACAGTGAAGGCGAGCATTTTTAAAATAGTAACTCACATTTCGAAAAAAGCTTCTTTTACACTTGGGTCGCAATTCCAAAAGGCTACTGCCCGCGTTACCGTCAATGTAATCTAGTGGGCGCAGGGAATTCATGGAATGTCAAATGATTTCTTTTTTTTAACTTCACACTGTATCCCGCACACAGCAGGGTAGGCAGAGTAAACCTAGTGTTAAGACACTCCGTTCCCCACTTTCTGCCGAATTCTGGAGGCATTGTGTGTTGAGTGGCAGAATTCAACGTCGCGCTTTGCCTCGACACCAGAGTGAAGATATGGAAATAAATTTAAATAAATATTTCATCAACTCGAGTGGGGATCGAACCCACAACCAGTCGGTTTTACAGTCACACTTTGTGCGCTTGCGCCACGACCGGCCTCATGTGGTGGTGACTGTTTTCTTCTCTACGACAATTACGAAGTCCAATTAATATTTCATAAAATTATTCCGAAAAGAATATGCCTATAGATGTTCTTCTTAGATGTGTACATGAATAGAAAAAAAAACAACCATGTGGAACTGTAAGTATTGTTGTTGGAGTCTATGTATAAAGTAACATATTTATAAAAATTGTGATATAGCATTTATTTAATGGATATAATTGGTTCTATTCACGTGGAATAATATCTGAAATTGTAAAAATATTTAGTATAAATTAGTCAGATTCAAGAGCTTTTATTTAAAATAACTTTGTATATTTTGTGTTAGTGTGTCGACGACCGTGTCATACAAACTTGCAACCGTGCATGCTGCTGTCGTGGGTTCGATAGAATTAAATATTAAGGCGTGGCGTTAAGTTACGCCACTCAACATGCAATGCCTCAGTAATTTGGCGAAAAGTGGGAAACGAAATTGTCTTAGGAAAGGGAGATTTTTAACACTAATTTCTCAGGGTACTTCCGCCTACCCCTGTTATGTGCGGGATATTGTTTTAACATTAGTATAATTGAACTTACGAACCCTATATATTTGTGATGATGATGACATTCGTAAAATTAATTGTAGGTAGGAAAAAAAGAGTACAGTAGAGTTTTGAAACGTTTACAAACCACACAATTTTGATAATAACAACATAACTATAAAAAATAAAATGAGTGTTATTAAAATAGAAATAACATTACTATTAATTTTTTTTTATATAAATTGCCTTGACCTTTAGCATAGACCTTTACCTAGTAAAATACAAGTGAAGAATACTTTTCTTAAAAATACATTAATTATACATACCATTAACGTATATATTTTAAGTATGTCATAGAACCTAATTCCAGAATACCCAATGTAATATCTCACACAATATCTAATTTAAATACCCTCACATAGTTCACCTTTTGAGTAATTTTATCCATTATTAATTCGCTGGCCGTGGCGGGCTTCTTTCAGAAATTGAAAGAGATATCATCGCATGATGTATCGACGCCATTTGTAACGCGGCGGGGCGCATCGGACATTCAGAATTCAAAATTAAATTAAAACGCGGTAAAAACAACGTACCCGCCATGTTAGTGCATTCTATTCAACATGATTTGATCTGCGCTAATTTGTCTATGACGTGTTTAATCTTTTGTTTGTTTTTTTTTAGTTTTTTTTACGTGTTACAAGATTGATACTGATTATAAATAAATGTGCTAATGAAGTAAGATATATCTATATATTGCGTAAAAGTATTTTTATCTATATCTAATTGTTTATTTTATTATATTGACAAATTTTATTTTAATATTTAATTGAAAAAAGAAATTTAAATTTTCAGAAATATATTAATTACTTAATTTGAATATTAAGCCTTACCGCAGAGCACCTACAGTTTAATTATTACATATTTTTTATGTAACACAAGTAAGGTAGGTACATAATTTACGTAAATCCTTCCTTTCCCATAGCAACCGAACTGATCGGTCGAGAGTCCCAACACAAAACGCATTAAGCCGAGATACGGTATCTCATCTGTCATCATTAATGCCATAGTATCCTAATAAGTTTGCTACAATAAATAAAGGTAGAAATATCAAAGAGTTGCGCCCCGTTTAATGGTTGTAATTGTGGCCAAATGAAATATGGCATTGGACGATACGGACTCTCTGTCGTGGGTGTCTCACCGGCTTAATATCGACGTTTACACTCTATAAATATTTTAAATGATTATCTTAATGCGCCACCTCACGTCGTAATTTACATACGCGTCGGCACGAGGCTGAGGAGTCGGTGCAGTTAAAACATTAGCACCCCATTGCGAAATGACCGCTGAAACAAACGGGTTTTAATCAGTCGTTGCCATAAATAGGCCAGCGCTATCGCGTCCCGACTGTTGTGAGTCCGCATTATGCGTCTGTCGAACATGAGACGCTTATTTGTGTCCAAAAAGCGCTCGAATGACTTAAAGCTATTCGAATTGATGCATGGCGGCGACACGCGAATGCCGAGCTTTATATTCAAATTGGGCTGTATTCAAATCCGCCGTTGCCCGCTGCCCGTTCGTTGTCTATGCCACGGTTGACATTTCGCGGGCATTCCGCAAAAGGAACGCCGAAACATCATATCATTCGCTTTGCTTTTTGGCTCGCCGATACGCATCTGGCTTCTGGGGAACGGCCGGAGTCATGTCCGACGCTTTGGTTTTATTTTAACTCGATTGTGTCCGCTGAAGATATGGTTTCGAGATGGGAAGATATTTGACGTGAGGGACTGATAAAGTTAGTGTTTTGCGGCGGTCGGGACGTTAACGAGCAGTTGAGTAATGAGACGCGCCATTGTAGTTTGAACAATGGCCGCTTCCGATCGGCTATTGTTTCTATTATTGAATATGATACTGAACACGGCGATGCTACTCCGCCACCTGTCCTCGATAATACAACGTTTGTGATATACATCTCTTACAGTAAAGGTCAGCCAATCATTATTTATAGTACAGCAACAAAATTAAATTAATGTGATTAATTTTTCAGCCGTTTTAACCAACCTGATATAACTAACTTTCAATTATTAAACCATTTTTAAAATAACATAATATGTAAAACAACTATATTATATATTAACATTAGGTATATAACCAACACAGCGCGATATAATTAAGAAAGTTGCAAATTTCCGGGCCGAAAGTTGATGCAAATCACGAGGAGATGCGTCGGGCGGCATCTGCATACAATGCTGGAACGCTCCAGTTTGCCGTAATTTACTGCTGCACGGCCCGGCTTAGATGTCGTCGGTAGATAGCCGGTGCATGCCTAATTTAAAAAAAAATAAGTATATTTTTTCCTGTGTTTAAAAGTTTAGCTTAGTTTAACTAACTATATGCTTTCCTGAGTTTGTGCATTTTATCTTTACAGATAATATCAGAGATAGAATTGTAGGTTATATATTATTGAGAATAAAGAGTAAGAATAGGCACAATCGTGTGAGTGTAAACGCGATAGGTTGTGGGTTCGATTACCACTCGTGGAAAGAAATATTTATTTTTTTTATTTCTTCGCTCTGGTTTCGAAGCAACGCGCAACGTTAAGTTCCTCTACTCAACACCCAATGCCTCCAGAATGCGGCGGAAAATGGAAAACGGAGTGTCTTAGCACTAGGTTCCCTTTGCCTACCCTACTGCGAGCAGGATATAATGTGACGCTATTAATTTTATTATCTACACAGATAATATCAGAGATAAAACTGTAGGTAATACATTATTTACATTATTTAGAATAAAGATTCAAAAATATGTAAAAAATATACAAAATACACGCTATTTTTATCAAATTACATACATCTGATAAAATGTATAGATATTCATTAGATTTTCGATTCTAATGAACGCAACGGTTAGAAGGTATTTCCTTATTTATCGTTACCAAAAATTAAATGTAAATGTTTATTTAAAACATGTCGCAAGCAACAAATCCGAACGATCTTGTCAGTTTTACTGCGTTTTAAATGTTTAATCGATATCGATACGAAAATCGAATAATCGTTAGGCGGTGATGTCATTAATTCAAATAATGTATGGGCTTATAATAAAATCGCAGATGCCTGTATTTGCAATATGTTGTAATTACAGGTGGCGATGTATAAAGAGTTAAATGGAAGTATGATTGGCAAAAACATCTGCTTTTATGGTATTTATGTATATTCATCGATCATTAGTTTGTTTACTATGAGCGTAAGTTATTAAATATATATGTTTTTTAGTTTTATGATACAAGGTACCGCACATAGTAGGGAAGGTAGAGAGAATCTGGAAAGTTCTCAAATTAAGGTACTTCGTCCCCATTAACAAACCAATTCTCCAATTCTGGAGGCATTGAGTGTTGAGTGGCGGAACTCTACACCGTGCTTTACCCCGTTACCAAAGCAATGGAAATATGAAATATTTATTTGTTCATTTATTTCAATTCCTCGCTTCCTCGAGCGGGAAGCGAACCCAAAACCGATCGCTTCGCACGCTTGTGCCCCTGCGTCACGACTGGCCTCATAAGATAATGAATTATATAATTCTAAATGTGTTAAATTTTATTTAAAAGTTGTATAATGTAGTTCAAAACAATTTATTATTCTGCTTAGGCATTACAATGTTGATTTTTACAAACTTCTTACTATTTTAAAAACAATATTTACTTATCTTTCTTTATATGTAGGTGTAAGGAGCGTACTCATTCAGCGGTTATTACTAGGAACAGGTAAACATACAACAGGGGCGTACTCGTACTAAGCATCGAACAAACAAAGCCCTTTTTTATCGGCCTTTGACCACCAATTACGGTGTTCGGAACGCCCTCGACTGACAAATTGCTGTGCACCGCTCGCCCTTTACGCAACATGGCCGACCGCCTCGGAATTTTAAATTAACAGTTATTTTTTTGCATTTAATTAAGGATTTATAGCATACGTTTGTAAATGTGGGTATTATTATAAACTTAATAATGCTTGTTATATTGTCATATATTTTATGGCATATTTTTTAGTAAGTAAGAGTATTACGTAAGTATCTATAAAAAAATACAATGATTGTGTAAAAAAAACACAATCATTGATTGTATATTGTTTTTTTTTTCAGCTTCACGTAGTATCCTGCATATAGCAGGGTAAGCAGAGGGAGCCTAGTGTTAAGATACTCCGCTCTCTATTTTCCGCCGAATTCTGTAGGCATTGCGTGTTTAGTAGCGAAACTAAACGCTGTGTGTTGCCTCGACACCAGAGAGAAGAAATGAAAATATTAAATATTTTATTTCCTCAAATGAGATCGAACCCACAAGCTGTCGCGTTTAGAGTCACGCGCTTGTGCTCTTGCTCCACGACTGGCCTCTAATTCTAACAGCTCTAATAGCTTACTTTGTTATAATATCGTATCTGGATGCAATTCAATGCTAAATGAAAATCTTGTTCCAACATTCGGTCTACGACAAATTGAATTACGAAAGAATCATTGGAAAGTGTACTCTTTTTGTAAGTTAATAAATAAAGCTTGTCAGCCCAACTCTAAGAGATGTGTGATGATGTTTTTTTATGACATTTATAATTTTTTAGAATTTCAGATTTCTAATAAAAATATTTTGAATTTCTTGCTGTATATTATTGGAATACAGTGTATATCATATAGAAAACAATTATAAAGAATAATAGCAGCAAGGATAACAGGTGCGAGCAAGCTGCGCGTGCGCATTTCATTCCAAATATAAATATCATTATTTGATAAAGTAGACGAAAAATACTCTTAAGTGCTTAAATATAAAGCTTACTTTAGAAATGGGCAACACTTTCGAACTAACGTTTATTCGTACTGTTTCATTTCGAAAATATGTTAAGGAAAATAAATATGGATGGATAACTTAGATATTTAAATTTCTATTATTTATATTTTTTTCTATAAATAATACATTTTGTTGTATGTTACTTTTTTTAAATAAAAAAGTCGTAGTCATTAAATAGATATTAAAACTAATTTTGAATTTAAAGCCGTAATATAGATGAACCTAGAGAAGATACCGAAATAAAAGCCTGTAAAAAAAACACAATCATTGTCGTTAAAAATATTACGAGTATTTTACAACCATATAGTGAACTAACTGTCATGTCTGTCACTTTACGACCGAGCCATAAAATATAAACGAATAAAATAGACTTTTATTTAAAATACCAGTCAAATTTAACGAAACGTATGATTAAAAGATATAATTAAAAAAAATAATTGTTAAAGTTACACAAATTAGCTACATTAGTCACTGTTGACCGAAACATGGACGTGAAACAAAACGTAACAGTAACAGGAATTCAATTCAAATGGCCCGCCATTGTTGTCTGCCAACCGCTTTATTTGGGCGATTTTTAACCGCAACTTATCAGCGTGATGAACGAGGGACGTCCTATTACGTTAATGCGCCCATCGATTAATGCGAGAACTCACCAACTCTATTATACGTTTTGACAATACGTCACTCGCGAGACAGTTAATCAAAATCAGGTAAAAGTCGCCATATATCAATCAGTTTCTAATGTGCTTGGGTTTAGTGGGACATTTCACTTTACACGTTAAATACTACAATAATTTATTTACTATAAATATTTTATTTTATTATAAAAAGTGATGGCTATGTATTTAAAATCGAGCTACTGGTCACTAGGAGCATTATGGATAGTTCAATGACAGGTCTACGCGCGTTTGACAGTTTGATAAATGCTTGTCTATGGGCGGACTGTTTGACGTTAGAGATTTAAGTTTGAAATTAGGGTGTCAACGACCAATATTAATGATGGCCGAGCTAAGGCCAATATGTTTCTCTTTGATGGACATTTAGTTTTATAATTTTTAATATTTAATATAGATTTCACATTATAATATTTGCTATTCCGGGGAAAAGTATAAGAGATTTTGGGATTTCCACAGTTTGGTAATATAAAGTTTATTTTCTATCGGTCAAATTGCCTGCTAATGGGGAAAAGAGAAGTACGTAGTGATACATAATATGTAATACTCGATTCTCCTTATAACGCAAATTACGATCGAAATACGTAAATAATGAAGAAACAATTAAAAGAATCCCATCATATTATAATTTTAAATATATAATATAGTAAAGTAATAATTCTCGTAAAAGATAATGTATTATATTTTGAGGCTACGCGCATATCCTGTATATACTAGGGCAGGCAGAGGAGCAGACATTAGAATTTATTATATAAACACAGTTTATTTGCAAAATGTAATAACAATACATTAACATTTCTGTATATCGCTTATTAGTCATTTAATAGGTATTATAAGAAAAACTTAAATTATGTTTTGAATGCCTCGCCTATCTCCTTCAAGCGTACTATTATTATTTTAGTTATTATTTTTACCTATTTAGTTATGTTCAAGTCTCAAGATTTTTGGAACTTTTTAATCATACAATTACAGTCTTTGCGTTATCAAAAGTAAATTTGCATGAGGCTTTTATAATATCATTAAGATATACAGATTTCAATATCACATATTAGCTTTTTCTAATTTTCCTCTTTGTCTATAATTGTAATGTTTAGGTATCTTCTTTTCTATTCTTTCTATAGTTTACGTGAAATTAAAGCCAAGTATCAACACTATTTGCATTTGTTGGCGCCAAACATTATCATAAATATTTTAATAGTACAATAAATATTTTAACTATAAATAAAATAAATAAATAAATCAAAGTAAATAAATAAAATATTTTAACTGTCTATGGTAAATCTTCTTACATGGAAAGTAAAGTGCTTAAACGAACTTTAGCTAGTCCAGTAATTTAAATGCACATAATAAATATTTTTAATTGGGAGATTTAAAACCAATTTTATTAATGAAGATATGTTGTCCTACAATATATTAAAATCAGTTTCGCATTTATATTTTTCTTATTATTATTATTAATTTCATAGAAAAAAAATGTAGGTGAAACATTCTTTTAGCTGGAGTTCAGCATTGTGCCAAATTAAGAAAAAAACATCCGTTAAGAGCAAGTTGCACTCGCCTACCGAGGCTTCCGTACCAGTTACAGGATTGTAGGTCAACAAGAGAAGTACAACTTATAAAAGTTTATAAATTTAAGTTTGTAGACATATATGTACTCATTTTGTATGAAATGAACTACAAATATAAATTTGTAGTGTTTTTTTTTTGGTCTATAAGTTTCACTCTTCAATTTTTTTACTTTATTTATAGTAAGTTCTCACTTCGTACCAAATTTCATAACTGTAGGTGCACGGGAAATACCCTATAGGTTTTGATACGCGGAGAATTTCATACAAACTGCTGCAAAATCGACGCTTAAATGCTCGTATATTTTGATTACGTTGACGTAGAAGCTTATTATTTTCTGTGCTATGAATTTAAATTTTTGATATTAATTTTAGCTTGATACCTCTACGTGATCTTGAGATACATAAATGATCTCGATAGACGGACAGACGGCCAACAAAATGATCCTACATAAAGGGTTCCGTTTTTACCTTTTGAAGTACGGAACCCTAAAAATGAGCCAATATATAAATTCCCAAAAGGTGCATATTTTTTGTAACAATAATAGAAAAAACAACTTTGTAGCCAGTATTAATAATCAGTCAAACATATCTTCGAGTTATGAGAGATAAATTCGTTCAAATTGAGTCATCCCGAATCGACAACCAGGAATGCTGTGTATTGTTATACTTTGCAATTGGGATGGCGGGTTATATCTCTATTTTAATGGTATAAAGTTTAAAATAGAATAAAATAGTTTTTTGTAGTAGTATTGTAATGTGGTCAGTAGCTGTTCGATCGGTTCGCTCGATTACAACCGAGATGTGTTATCTCGAGGAATATTCAAAGGAGGTTGGAATGTCAACCGCCTTATGTTTTGTAGTCTGTTTGTTTTGAGCACAGATAACGTACTTACTAGAGCGTCCCGTTCTTATTTAAATTTCGAATGTTAGGGTTGCTTGTTTTAAAATTTTTAATGAAAATTATTAAATCAATACTGCACTAAAAAGAAGAATGTGGTAAATTGATTTTTAATCATTATTTTTTAAATATGTATATCGAGTGACTTTTATTACTTACATATATAAAACATGGATAGAGTCAACAAAACAGATACAGCAAATAAGTTCTTTAAAAGACCATTTTTTTAAAGACGTTGTTCATACTCATTTTTATCGAATATTTTTTTTATCAGCTTCACGCTGTATCCTGCACACAGCAGAGTAGGCAGAGAGAACCTAGTGTTAAGACACTCCGTTCCCCACTTTCTGCCGATTTCTGGAGGCATTGCGTATTGAGTGGCAGAACTCAACGCCGCGTTTTGCCTTGACACCAGAGCGAAGAATGGAAATAAAAAAATTAAATAAATATTTCATCTGCTCGAGTGGGGATCGACCCATAACCAGTCGGTTTTACAGTCACACTTTTGCCCCTGCGCCACTACTGGTATCCATTGAATAATAACTGAATTAATTTGGCGACACCTTCGCTTGCCCTGCAGTTTTATTTTATATATAATTTTATTAGAATTTTAAAATATAATACAGAGATTTAAACAGCATATAATAATGAAATAATTTCATGAAGACAAAAAGAAATGACTACAATTACTCCAAAATCCAAAATGTAAATTGATTGAATTTGTTTTAATATTACGGCAACCCTAACCGTTTTACTTTCTTCGACAGTAAGATAGAA
Source organism: Heliconius hermathena (assembly GCA_013403705.1). Lineage (NCBI taxonomy): Eukaryota > Metazoa > Arthropoda > Insecta > Lepidoptera > Nymphalidae > Heliconius > Heliconius hermathena. The sequence continues at coordinate 541,064 of JAAIXJ010000037.1, read as the reverse complement.
CATAGAAATGTATTTAAAATTCTGATTTAATTCACTCGAAGACACCGTAAACAACATTAAATCAACTTATAGTGTCGTCTCGATAGTTTTATAAGAGATCAATCTACACGTGAAAACAATAACAATTTAGTATTTTTAAGAAGAAATGTGACAGTTATTTTTTTTTAAGTTTATGAATTTTATTTATTTATTATCTTCTCACTTTGCCTTCGTCGATTTAGAATTACTTCTTCATGTTGGGTGGCATCCCAAAATAGATATGTAGATAATTGTCAAAATAATATGATAAATATTGTAACTTCTACAATTATTACCTTTTTTAAATATTAAAATGTCAGCTTCACGCTGTATGCACACAGCAGGGTAGGCAGAGGGAACCTAGTGTTAAGACACCGTTCCCCACTTTCTGCCGAATACTGGAGGCATTGCGTGTTGAGTGGCAGAACTCAACGCCGCGCTTTGCCTCGAAATCAGAGCGAAGAAATGGAAATATAAATTTAAGTAAATATTTCATCTCCTCTAGTGGGGATCGAACCCACAACCAGTCGTTTTACAGTCACACTTTGTGCCCCTGCGCCACGACTGGCCTCATATTAAAATGTTATTATTATAATAATTCAAGTAATAATAAAATATATCGCTCAACACGCAATGTCTCCAGAATTCGACGGAAAATGGGGAACGGAAGTGTCTTTATGGGAACAGAGTGTCTTAGCACTACTTTTCCAGTTTCTGTCGCCTAGTTTGCTGTGTGTGAGATACGTGATGCCAAAAAATAAGTAAAATTAAATCGAATAAATCAGAATAGTTACCTCTAGCTATTATTTAAATAAACTGACAAAATAAAAAAGTACTGACACATTTGAATTATCGTGAATAGCCCTTATAGGATTTTTATATATCTTTTTGACTAAAACTACTATATTTCGTTTCGAACTTAAATAGTAAAAGTTAACATTTCACTTTATATCTCTATATATAATAATATAAAACGAAATCTTACCTAGGAACAAAAAACTTTGGTCTTGTATTGCGCCACCCAACACGAACTGGTTTCTTATATTTTATGAATTGACACAGTTTTTTTTGCCTTTTGTACCACCAGATGTTTTGTTTAAGTAGTAAAAGTATTGTTACTGGTGGAAGAATAATATGGTCAGTATAATTTTCGTATCCAAGATATTCTATTTCAAAGTTTTATTTTACGCGATGGTCGTCGGTTCGATTCCTACTCCAGGAAATATTGTATTTTTTTTAAGTTCCGCTACTTACAACGTAATGCCTCGAAAATTCACTTCATTAAGTATCTTTGAATAATTCAGTCATCTTGTATTTGATGGCTGAATGTAAATCTTCATTTTGAAACCCGAATATATAAATATTTTCCTAAGTGTGGAATAACACTTTAAAAATGTTTAAAAATATATAAATATTTTTAATAAATAGCTAATTACAAAGCGCAGTGTTGAGTTCCGGTACGCAACACGCGAACGCCTCACCAAGAAAATTTGGCGGATTGTCGAGCAAGGAGTGTTTTAAGTTTACCATCAGGTTCCTAGGTTCCTGCTATATACCTATATGTAAAATTGAACATAAAAGTCAAAACCAATACGTACATAGAAATATTAAAAAAAAGCTACTAATTATAATAAAAAAAATAATACTCTTTAAACATGTCAAACACCAGACAACGTTAGACATAGTGTTGATAAATTAACGCGAAATGGAAATCTAAAAAGTGGTTAATACCATTAAACGAAGTTAAATGTCAATACGTGGTGGGGGTAATGACTGCACCACACCGGGGTCTGGGCGGGGCGCTGTTAGTACTGCACGCGAGCTTTGACTTATTATGCTCTGTGACCTTTTAAATTACTTTTGCAGCGAAAAAAGACTTAAAAAACGGTGGTAATTAAGATCTTAAAGTTTCTGGAATATATATTTTTTGTAATTATTAGAATAAAGACCTAATTAAGGAAACAAGTGCTTTTACTTCGAAATGTCTTAAAGGTTGAATTAATCAAAATATTAACATTTTCCATTCAAATAAAATTTAATTTGTAGGTACATTTTAATAGTAAAATTACAGAATTGCTGGCGGAATAAAAAGGTACCACCGTTTCGGACTTCAGTTCTGAAGAGATAATGTCATGATATTTTTTTTTTACATTTTTTTCAACTTCACGCATTATCCCGCATGTAGCAGGGTAAACTCAGATAAACTAATTTTACGACCCTCCGTGTACGATTCCTGAATACAGGACGTGGTGTCATTTATGACACAACTCAACGTCACACTTTATTTTTCCACAGTACAAAAAGTATAATGAAGATAATTGAAATCTTTGAAATATGTAATATAATAGATAAATAAGTATATCTACAGATTATACAAACCTACCAAAGAAAAAAACTCTAATAAACTAAAACAAAACAAAAAGAAAATGACATAACAAAAGTAAACATAACAAACAAAAACAATAAGATAATGAAAAGCTTTTAGTACTTACTCGTACATGTGAATATAGGGCGGTTTAATTGCATCCATTGGGCGGGGCGCGATGCAATTTGCGCTGCACGCGACGTCCAACGCTAACTGATGACCTGGCCACTGCTCTATCATAGATTTGTGGTTCGTTTTATTTGTTTAATGACTTTTGAGAATTTTTTTTTAGGTTAAGGGAACGTAGTGTTGAGACACTCCGATTTCCATGCACCGTCTGTACTCCCAAGACATTTTTTTAATGTAATAAGTGAAAGTCTTTATTGTTAATAAAATTAATTTACAATATTGCTTCGTTTTTCTTAGACCGTGTAAGATTGTAATTAATTAAAATGAAAAAAAAGCACCACCGATTGTATCATATCTATATCGTTTAAGGCTCAATGTTTTATTTGCTTTAAAAATAAAAACTCAATCTCTTACTTTTTGTGCAATCTCATGTACCTATATAATATTAATACCGACTTGATTAATCTTAATAATAATTGTTAATGTGTTAATTGGTTAAAATCAGCTTCACGCCGTATCCCGCATACTGCAGGGTAAACAGAGGGAACCTCGTGTTAAGACACTCCGCTCACCATTTTCTGCCGAATTCTGGACGCATTGCGTGTTGACTAACAGAACTTAACGCCACGCTTTCATCTCTTCGAGTGAATTGTTTTAGGATTGAACCCACAACTAGCCGCTTTTACAGTCACACTTTGTGCCCCTGCGACTCAATTATTGTTGTTAATTGGTTGTTGGTACTAATAATTACAAATTGTTATTAATTATAATTTATATAAAATATTTAATATATTACAGAGGCTTAACTTTGATTCGCTTTATTATCTATTCTATTTGCAGTCTATAATATTTATTATTGAACTGGTAAATGGTTAGTATTATGCACTTTATTTTGGCTTACGATCGGCCCTAACAGTTTCTGTCCTATTAATTATTATTGAGAATAACAGTATTGAAACAAAACAGAGTTTTGTTGCATTATTCAGTTTAATATACATTGTAAATGTCTAAACGGTCTAAATAATTGATTTTATGTTTGCATTTAATTTTAATGTATGGCTTTATAATCTATAGTCTATTTGACCCTTTCTTAGCCTATATTAAAAATGTATTACAATATTTGTCACCTAAAAAATCTTATTTATCAGCTTCATGCTGTATCCCGCACACAGCAGGGTAGGCAGAGGGAACATAGTGTTAAAACACTGCGTTCCCCACTTTCTCCCGAATTCTGCCGCGCTTTGCCTCGACACCAGAGCGAAGAAATGGAAATATAAATTTAAATAAATAATTCATTTCCTCGAATGGGGATCGAACCCACAACCAGTCGCGTTTACAGTCACACTTTGCGCCTCTGCGTCACGACCGGCCTAAAAAATCTTAAAGTAAGATAAAAGTTCTTGTATTTGAAAGATGAAGAAGAGAGGGAATACGTGATCAGCGTAAATGTTACCATTTACGAGATATCAGAACAAAAACTTAAGTGGTATACCTGGGAAGTATGTTTTGTGTGGACGGAAGTTACGAAATGGATTTAGAAAGGTGTAATGCTGCTAGTAGCAGAGGTAATGGTGTCTTGGATGTCTTGGCTTAGCTGTGGCTGAGGCTGTTATACGGCAGCGAAATGGGACAAAAAATACAGATTAATGCAATGAAGATGGAATCTCTTCGAAGGATATGCGGAGTCAGTTAAGCTGATTGAATCCGCAATGAAGAGATACACGAAATGGCAGGTACTAGGAACATGCTCAGGTTGTTTGGGCACTTCGAGAGAATGGGTGATGAAAGTATGGCAAAAATAGATATATGAAGGAAGAGCAAGAGAGACAGAGGGAGATCTCAGTTGTCCTTTGAAAAACCCTAAGGAAGGTATGAAAAGGGTAACGACCGTGGCCGAGACGAAAGAGGAATGTGGAGATTGTACCGTTTAGCGCTCCGTTCTTCCCGCTAGGAATAAAGGGTGAAAACAAAACCTGAAAAACCAAAAAACGGTAATTTAGAATTGTAAATTTCATATTGTAGAGGGTGGTCATGGCGCAGAGGCACAAAGTGTGACGTAAACGGGACTGCTTGAGGGTTCGATCCACACTGGAGGACATGAAATATTTAAATTTATATTTCCATTTCTTCTCTCTGGTGTCGAGGCAAAAGCGCGGCGTTGAGTTCCGCCACACAGCACGTAATGCTTCCAGAATTCGGCGGAAAGTGAGGAACGGAGTGTCTTAACACTAGGTTCCCTCTGCCTACTCTGATGTGTGCACGATACAGCGTGAAGCTGATTTATTTAAATTTTATAAACGAACGGAAACGACTATCTCCACGTTAGTACTGATTAGTAAAATATACAACTTATTAAATAAGGTGATATACTGGTTTAAATAAAAAAATGTTAAGTGATTTTTGTTATATATTACATATACATATATGTAAAATTTTGATTTCCTTTGAGAGCCCAGCATTTCTAAATCGAGTTTAAGCAAACCATACCTTTATCCAAAAATAATGCATGAATATTTATAATTTGTTATAATATAATTTGTATTCATACATTTTTTCCATAAATCAGCCTACCTAAGGGTAAGTACGGTACCTACCTAAGATATATCTGATATTTCAATCTTAATAAGACTATATTAATATACAAATTAAACAAATTCATTATAATGGAGAAAAGTCTATACGACAACGAGAAAATTATATTTACCTACGTATTAGCTACTTCTTACTACATCGGAGTATTTCTGATAAGGTGCTCTATCAGCATGGCCAGATTTTTTATAGCTTCACGCTGTATCCCGCACACAGTAGGGTAGGCAGAGGGAACCTAGTAAATATAAATACTTTATAAAGACACTATATAATTCTCCACTTTCCGCCGAAATCTGGAGGCATTACATGTTGAATGGCGGAACTCAACGTTGCGCTTTGCCTCGAAACCAGAGCGAAAAAATTAAAATATAAATTCAAATAAATATTTCATTTCCTCGAGTGGGGATCGAACCCACAACCATACGATTTTGCAGTCAAACTTTATACCCCTTGCGCCACGACTGGCCTCTTTTATTTCTGGAAAATGCGAATGTTTCTAAAGTTTTTTATCTCTCGCAGCGCGTACCTAACGTGGAATAATCAGTGAAAAGTGGGACAATGCCTGTCCCGATCGTAACAATTAATTTTGGGCTAAAAATAGGGATGTCTGGAAACGCTGTACTATAACACTTACCTAACTATTCACTTACCCTTTATGTTTAAACTATGAACAACAAACTAGTTTACAACAACTAAATGATTCCTATTTGAATTTATATTCCGACAAAACTCAAAGAAATAACGTTTAATTTCATTCAATGCAAATTTCACTAACACTATATTCTAAATAAGCATTTGGTAAATTATGAATAACGTAATAATACACTGAGGCTGAGCGTTTCTGCGCGCTCATCGCGGCCATGTTTGTTGACGCGCGCCAGAAATTATCCAGATTTCGCGCGCTTTTCGCTTTGTTTATGGACAGACAAAAATACATTTCTAAATATTATGTAAAATATTGAGACATGGTGTAATATCTTTTCTTATTTAATTTAATTAATATATATATTATATAATATACTTACATTATATTGCATGTTATAGTAAAATAGTAAATATTTTCTAATTTTAGGCTGTTTTCTTTAAGATATTTATGTATCTAATTCTATAAAGAAAAAAATGGAGGCTTTATTGGTCACAATGCATTCTTAAAACTATTTTATTCCAAATATTCCACTAATCTTTTTATAATATATCATAATATAACATTAAGTCAATAATATGCATTTAATAACTTACAATAACAGAAAATCTCATATAAAGCAATATAAAATTCTAGGAGATCGGCGTGGGTCAATTGTATTATTTATAAAACACGTTTGAAAAAAAATATATAATGACCTCTTAAAATCTCTTGAGGTGGTTTAGGTTGTTTTTTTATGGGAATTGAAGAAAACCCGGCATTAATCCGTCTGAGAGACGCGGCTACCCGGCGGGGGGCTGGCAGGTGCGTACGCAACTCGGTGTGGCGATACAAAAAAATATACAAAAACTTTGACAAGACAACATTTTGTTATCTGGTGCCGTATGTAAAAAGATCTCTCTCCAATGTTTTGCAATTAAAATTAATAAAATTTATTCACATATTTATCTTTTATAAGAATAAGCCAATTGTTTTTTAGTAGGCGCTGTTTGTTTTGATATATTACATTTTTTGCACAATTTAAGAAGAACTTAAACAATCAAAAAAGCTAGTTTTGAGCAAAAAAATAATTTTTTTGGGTCAACTGTATCTCGCACACGGCAGAGTATGTAGAAAGAACCTAGTGTAGTGAGAATTCAGCGTGTTGAGTGGCGGAATTCAACGTTGCGCTATGCCTCGACATCAGAGCGAAGAAAATGGAAATAATAAATATTTAACTACAAAAGAATTAAAATCTATTAATATTCATTAGGATTTCATACTGATACATTGGATCTCTAAAAATTGAAATATGTGCCCCTTGCACTGTTGGCCGCGGCCGCAGCGCGCCGGCGGGCAGAACCAATCGCTCTTATGGAGATATGATTATTATTATTTATTATTTCCGAACATTTCGCCTCATTAAGTGACGTTTCACACGAAGATCAAATATTGTTATTAATGTAATCTAATTAAAATTAATATTTTTATACATGTGTATATTATAATAGTTACAGTGAAATATACATAATACGTTCCTATATATATATATATATATATATATATATATTTAAGAGGCTACTAACGGCTAATTCTGGTTTCGACACGATAAATAAAAAAAAAATATATTAATTCAATACAAACTCCACTATACTTTTTTTTACGAATGAGTTAAAATAATACAACAATATCTTGAGAGCTAAATGTGTAGTGTAACACACATTTGAGACATGGGCGTAGGAATATGGAATGATAGGGTAGCTTGTGCCCATTACATGACCAGAGCTGTTAAAATCAGAGGGTTGAACTCTGAAACTTAAACCTCTAGAATCTGGAAAATATTTCTAGATACTCCCATGCTTTTACAGCGTCTATTAAGAATTTCGTAAAGTGTTTGTCCAAATCTCTTTAAAATGGTTTAGCCAGCCGTAGCTTCACGTTGTATCCCGCACCCAACAGGGCAGGCAGAGGTAACCTGGAAACCTAGTGTTAAGATACTCCGTCCCCATTAAGACATTTCCGTTTCCCACTTTCTGCCGAATTCTCGAGGTATTTCGTGTAAAGTAGCAAAATTCAAAGCCGCACTTTTTCTAGCTACCAGACCCAAGAAATAAAAATGTTATATATTTTATATCCTCACCATAAACCTTACTTTAACTAAAAACTTACTTTATAAGAAAACCGATGAATACCTAAAGTGTAAACTAATTGAAATTTATATTATACTAATATCTATATATATAAAAGGACTTGTGCTGACTGACTGAGGTAAGACGCACGCAGAGCCGTAACCGCTGATGGTAGAAATGTGAAATTTGGGCAGATGTTTATTTTCATATTCTGGACATCCACTAAGAAGGGAATTTGAAAAATTTTAACCTTAAGGGGATAAAATAGGGGTTGAAAGTTTGTATGGAAAATTTTTTTTATCTGTACCGATTTTTATAAANACTTAAATTTATATTTCCATTTCTTCGCTCTGGTGTCGAGGTTAAGCGCGGCGTTGAGTTCTGCCACTCAACACGCAATGCCTCCAGAATTCGGCAGAAAGTGGGGAACGGAGTGTCTTAACACTAGGTTCCCTCTGCCTACCCTGCTGTGTGCGGGATACAGCGTGAAGCTAATTTAATTATTTTTTTTTAATATCATAAAAAATGACAATAAAATTTGTATCATTTACTTATTATATGCCACAGCTAGTGTTTTTTTACGATAAAACTTAACGATATTCAATCGTAAAAAGTATCTTGCAAATTAACCGTACTTTGTTGTGGCATTGCATTTAAAATAATATAATTTTATTTTCCAGATCGAAAAGCCGTAAAGATAATCATATTTGCCGTAATAAAAAACACCAGGACGCCATTTGTGTCTCAAAACGAAATTAATATAAAAAATCAAACATAATAAAACTTATAAAATAGTCGTAAAACTGACTCATACGATTCAATGACTCACGTCAATAGCTTAATACAATATAGGTGTGTATAATCTGTATTTGTTAAAGAACAATAATAAATGTATTAATTTTTTTTTGAGGCCAGTCGTGGCGCATGGTGTGATTGTAAGCGCGACTGGTTGTGAGTTCGATACCCACTCGAGGAAATGATATATTTATTTAAATTTATATTTCCAATTTGTTTGCTCTCGTGTCGAGGCAAAGCGCGGTGTTGATTTCCGCCACTCAATGCCTCTAGAATTCCGCGGAAAGCTGGGAAGAGCAGTGTCTCAATGGAGGACGGAGTGTCTCAATGGAGGACGGAGTGTCTCAATTCTAGATTCTCATAGTCCTCTGTTTACCCTGTTATATACTAGTTACAGTGTGAAGCTAAAAAAATAGAAAACCGCATATAGCAAAGGGAAATATAGGTAGGCAAAGGGAATCTGGGAACTCAAAAATACAAGCTGTCCCCATTAAGACGTGTCTGTTTCCCACTTGCCCCCGAATTCTGGAGGCGGAACTCAACGCCTTTCAATATTTATAAACTAAAACAGAAATATGTCGCGAAGGAAGCACCCACTTATGCCAAATGTTAATATCGAATAGAAAACATTGCGATTAGATACTAATAAATAAAAATGATTTTAATTAATTACAATATCAGTATCATTTTTAATCACCTGTCAAACATGTTAATATAATTTTAATGTATGGCGAGCGCGGATGTCGATAATTAATACATGTATGGAACCATTAAGTGTAATTCAAAATAATTTACTAAATATTCTTGATTAAATAAGAGCTGAGGCTGTCGTGGTGCAGGAGCACAAGTATTTAACTGTAAACCTAGTAGTTGATGGTTCGATTCCCATTTGGGGATATGAATTATTGTTTTTTATTATTTTCATTTTTTCGCTCTGGTAACAAAACAAAGCGCGGCGGCGAAAAGTGGAGAACGGAGGAACTTAACACTAGGTTTCCTCTGTCTACCCTGCTATATGTGGGATACTATGTCAAGTTGAAAAAAAAGATAGAGCTATAATTTTTTTTAATCGTGAATGGGGCAACTCAGCAGACTTAAACTTTGTGTTGCATTTTTTTTGTGAGCTTTATGGTATTAAATAATACCATTTTTTTAATGGAAAATACAAGGCAAAGGAGCGTATGATAAGTGATCATCACCGCCCACGACCCCGTGTAACACCAGCGGAGCTACAGGTTATATACCTATATTCTGTATACAGAAAGGTACGCATAAAGACTCTGGTTTCCACCCAATTTAGAGATATTATGTGTCGAGTGACGGAACTCAACGCCGCAGTTTGTCTTTAACTTGCTATTTTTTAGCTTTCTCGGTTGGGTTCATATTACTTCTTATTGTAGGTAAAATGAAAAAAAAAGTCTATGTAAAACATATTAAGTAAAAGAGCAGATATTTTGTATAAAAGCATAGTATGAAATAAAATTGCAATTCTAATTTAACCCCCTCTGAGAGGATCGAGTGGTCGGGACTAATAAAATGTACTATAATTATTTTATAACGTGATGTATGATTTTAGTGCTTATTTTTAAGTAAAAAGGTTTTGTTTTGCATATCAATAAATTTTGTATAAAATTCTTGGAACCTTAATAAAATTACATATGGCAGTTGGAAATAACATAAAATAGCCCCGATAATAAAAATATTGAAGGACACACGTTTGATTTTTAATGGAATCCGGCACAAGTACCTATATGAAATATACCTATTATTGTTCTCTTTATAAAAAAAAAATTAAATCAGCTTCACGCTGTATCCCGCACACAGCAGGGTAGGCAGAGGGAACCTAGTGTTTAGACACTCCGTTCCGCACTTTCTGCCGAATTCTGGAACCATTGCGTGTTGAGTGGCAGAACTCAACGCCGCGTTTAACCTCGACACCAGAGCGAAGAAATGGGAATATAAATTTAAGTATTTCATATCCTCGAGTGGGGATCGAACCCACAACCAGTCGGTTGCCAGCCGCTGCGCTACGACTGTTCTCTTTATTATTATTGTTATTAATGTTAATTTGTTATATTTACCGAAAGAACAACATTGTACTATGTGATTTAACTAATGCCAGCACAGAATATCAGGTTTAAGTAATTAAATTGTATGAAAGGCCGAATGTATTTGATAAAATTATATTTGACCAAGAGATCTGGTGCCAAATCCCGATCCTGATCTGCTGCTTCGGTTGGTTGTCGCCTAACCTGGGCAACTTCTGGGACACCAGCCGCGTGAAATATGGACGGCTTGAGCAAGAACACCTTTATATTTTTACATTATCTTGTTACAGGAGATAACAATCGCTATATTATTTTTTATGGCTGATATTAGAAGACGTTAGGTATCATAATTTTGTATCTCCTTACTAACTGTAATCCTGCTGTCGCTGATTTTAGTTTAGCGGACCAGCTCGACGGACTGATGGATGGACGGATGGGTTAGGTGGAGCGGGATCCATGGCCTTGGAGGAAGGTCTACCTCCAACAGTGGACACAAAAAGAATGAGTTGATTGAACCGTCATCAAAGGAACAGTTGTTTTATAAATTAAAGAATACCATTAAAACTATAAATATAATAGTGCATTACTTATAAATGTAGTAAAGAACAATTTTTAGAGGCCAATCGTGGCGCAGTGGCACAAAGTGTGACTGTAAAACTGATCGGTTGTGGGTTCGATCCCCGCTCGAGGAGATGAAATATTTACTTAAATTTATATTTCTATTTCTTCGCTCTGGTGTCGAGGCAAAGCGCGGCGTTGAGTTCTGCCATTTAACACGCAATGCGCACATTGCGTGTCAAGTGGCAGAACTCAACGCATAACACGCAAAGTGGGAAACGCAGTGTATTAACACTAGATTCCCTCTGCCTACCCTGCTGTATGCGGGATACAGCGTGAAGCTAATTTAATTGATTTTTAACAACTTTTAACACTATATTTTTTTTATTGTGCGTTGCTATATGCGGAAAACATGTACATAAACCATATTATGATAGTAACTGTAATAACACTATGATAGTAACTGGTAGTAAGCGTCACTAGACGCCGTCGTGGTGCAGTGGCACAAGAGTGAGATTATAAACGTGATAGTTATGGTTTTGATTCCCACTTGTGGAATGAAATATTTTATATTTTCATTACTTCACTCTGGTAACGTGCAATGCAGCACAAGACTCAATGCCTCTATAGTTAGTAGAAAGTGGTGAACCGATTGTCTTGATAGGGAATGAAGTGTCCTAACACTAGGTTCCCTACACCTAGAAGCTAAAAAAAAACTAGTAAGCCTTAAAAAAGTACCACAAGCAAGAATTGAACCTGCACCTAAAAAAAATACTAAGACACAACACAGCTCTTAAACGTTTATTTTAATGCACAAAGCGCATATCTCTATATAAATACATATATAAATAAACATTTAACTCGAAGTCGTCGACCGAAGCCTTGACCGCCAGTGAAAGTGTACCGACGGGTCTTATCTAATGATATCAGTCTCGATCCGATTGCGAGTAGGCTCTGTAGAGTATTGGGTTGAATACCACCAACTTAAAAAAAGCTCCGTTTCTTCATTTTTTTTCGGCTTCACGCAGTATCACGCATATAGCAGGATAGGCTAAGGGAAGGTAGTGTTACTTCTTTGACACTCTTTTTCCAGGCTTCTGCCGAATTTGAGACAATGCGGGCTGAGTGGTGGAACTCAATGCCGCATTTTGTCTTGTTACCAGAAAGAGAAGACTTAAATATTGTATAATTCATTCCCCTGAGTGGGAATTGAATCCATAACCACTGCGTTTACAGGCATACGCTGTACCGCGACCTCAATTTCCCAGTGTCAATTTGATTCAACATAATAATATAAGTAATATTTATTTGTAGTTGTGTGAGCAAAGTGTTATCGTATTCTTCTTTTTTAGCTTCACGCTCTATCCCGCACATAGAAGAGTGAGCAGAGGGACCCTAGGAACCTAGTGTTAAGACACTTTAGTTTACCATTTTTCGACGAACTCTGGAGGCATTGCGTATTGAGTGGCGGAACTCAATGCCGTTTTATCTCCCTACCAGAGCAAAGGAAATTAAAACATTTCATTTTCTCGAGTAGGAATCGAACCCACAGCCTGTCGTCACAGCGCCACGGCTGGTCTCAACAGGTGCGCGCATACAAAAATTTAAGTATCATAGAAAATTATAATAAGAAATTATTTACTAGATAAAAAGTCCAGTAACTATATAAACAATACGTGTAATATTTAACTTTATTGGTTCATTGTATTGAAAGGTCACTTTATTTTAAAGGCCAGTTAAAAACTATTTTCATTTATTATTGATATCGGTTTGTTCGTTTAATGTTTAATGTATTTTACTTTGCTGTCTACTTGTTAATATTTTTTTTATTTATTTAAAAATACAAAATAACTTCCTTACTGAATTTAATCTTATGTATAGCATGCTACGCAGGGGGCGAACAGGGAACCTTGTGCTAGGAACTTAAGACATTCTGTTTCCAATGCACCTATCAATTCTCAAGATATTGCGTGTTCAGTGACGGAACTCAACGCTACATTTTATCTTGTTATTAGAACGAGGAAGCGAAAATAATATATTTCTCTAGATGGCAGTCAAACCCAGCACCATTGCCACTGTACCTCTAACGGCACAGTGGCAATGACCACGACAGCTGTATATTATGGCAGATAATTTGATATGTAGAAAAGGAATAATAAAAAGCAATTTCTTATAAAATTGTCATATATTATTATAAACTAAAAAACAATTACACAATAGTCAACAACGATGCGAACAACAAACAACAGAGAAGATTTGCACACAATAAATATCACATTGAATAACAAAATATTTACAGTTGAACTAGAGCTTCGTATAACTGGTTTGTACCAGTTTTTTCCGGCTCTATATCCGGTTATAATCGGTTAAATGCAAGATTTAACCGGTTTTTTCCGGTTTAGAGAAGATGTTTAGTGTTTTCCTCCTTTGTGGTGGTAGATGTGTTTGTATACTGGTACGTGGACGGGGTAAGGCTTAGGGATTGGCACCTCAACTTTCTTCTCGACTTCTACGGGGTAGGGCTTTTCGACTTCATAGGGCACTGGCTTCTCTACGGTGTAGGGCACAGGCTTTTCTACCACTTGAGGAACGACCTGATGAAAGAAGGATTTGAAAATTAATACATTTACGAACAAATTTAAGAAATATTATAAGATAGGACCTATTATAAAATATTGTTTCTGTATTTTTAGAAGTGATTTATATGCGTGCGATTGTGAACGCGATAGGTTGTGGGTTCGATTTTCACTCAAAGAAATAAATTATTTAATGTTTTCACTTTCTCGCTCTGGTAACGATTCCCCAGAATTCGGCGGAAAGTGGGAAACGGAAGTGTCTTAATTGGGACTGAGTGTCTTTCTATTGGGCTTCCAGGTTCCTTCTGCCTACCCCTCTATTAGCGAGATACAGCGTGAAGCAAATAATAAAAAAAACACCACTTCCTAATATAACATGGCTAAAACATCAAATCTAACCCAATTATCCATCAAAAATATCAAAAACTCTGTAAAGTCCACGGTTCGCTGCTCGCTCTTACTTTCAGCATTACATCATAAAATATAACTGTCAATGTTACTAGTCAATTGTTGATCACAAAAACACAAACACAATGGCTGTGATATAATAGATCTCACGATCAGAGAAAATGTCGTACATAGAGAAACTTTGAAAAGTTATTTAGATTCTTTTTGTTTTTTTTTGTTGCAAATGCGTTACGTTTTTCTAATTTAAGATTTAGATAGTATTTTTTTTTAGCTTCATGCTGTATTCCAGACTTAGCAGGGTAGGCAGAGGGCACTTGGAATCCTAGTGTTAAGACAATCTGTTTCCATTAAAACACTTCTGTTTCCCATTCTCTGCCGATTCTGGAGGCATTGCGTGTTAAGGGGCGCAATGCCTTGTTACTAGAGGAAATAAAAATATTTAATATTCCATTTCCTCGAGTGGGAATCGAACCCAAACCCTTCGCGATTAAGTCGTTCGCTTATACCCACTGTTTTGTGGCCTCAGAATTATATACGAGTATATAGATTTTAGACTTGATTTTAAGATTGGCAATAAGAAAAGAGAGGAAAATGGTTTTTATGACGAAGAGAATAATTTAAGGATTTTATATAAACCATGTAAAGGAAATAAATATAAAATACGAATGTAGTAAAAAAACAAAAGTATTTGTAAAATACCATAAATTTTGAGATAATAAAGTTAATGTCTTCCAAAGTTGCCTTATAATATAAAATAATCGATAATCAATTATTTCTTCTTTTGTTGACACTTCCCATGAAAAACTAATAACAGGGTAGGCAGAGGAAGCCTAGTGTTAAGACAATCCCTTCTCTTCTTTCCGTTCAGTTTTGAAAACATTGAGTTTTGAGTGGCGGAACTCCACGCCGCTCTATGTCTTGTTACCATATTGCGGAAATGAAAATAATACATTCGAACTAAAACAGTAGCCTCTACAGTCAGACGCTGTATTGTTGGGCCACGACGACTTCCAATTTGGCATTAAGTGAATATTAAGTAAAATGTATCTCACCTTGTAAACAGGCACGTGGATCGGTTGTTCAACTGTCACATGAACTGGGTAAGGCTGGGGGATGGGAACCTTCACGTACTGAGGAACCGACACTGCCACCGGGTGAGGAACTGGCACTCCTATCTTCTTCACCACGGTGACGTGGTACGGCTTTGTGTGCTCCGTATGGGAGTGACCTTCGGGCTCCCATTCCTCGGATGGCCTGGCGCTGGTATAAGCTATTAACAGGAGGATGGCTGTTGTTCTCTGGAATTGGAAGTGGTTGTGTCAAGTTTTTAAATATTTATTTTATTGTGTAATTCTTCAAAATGTAAATTCTACAGAGAAATTGAATGCAGCTTAATAGTTATTAATGCTATGAATTCTATAAATTCATATAATTCTATTACGAAATAATCTGGACAATATTTTAGGTGAATAGGTACTTTACAGATTATTAACAACTTCTCAAAATAATTGAAAGCGCCATTGGCGTTAAGTATAAATAAACTTTTGATTGATTTTAAATTATATAATACCTCTAAAGATTCGCGTATTGTGTTACACAAGATAATTGTGCAATTTGCAAATTTAACCTAATATTAAATAGGAATGCACTCCATTATTCCACTCTTAGGAACTGGGAAGTGAAAGGAGAATACCCTTTCACTGGCGGCAAATTGCAAAGATATTAAACTAAGCGTTTAATCTGATGTTGTAGAATGTTGGACATTGTTAGTTTATAATTATACTTTTTTTTTATTAAGAAATAGTTATTGTTAGTACATTTTTTTTAATGTTATAAGAATTTTAAATTGAAACGAATGATCAAACGCTATGTCTAGAGTAAATAAAATAAATAATGTCATCTAAAAATAATTTTAAAATATTTTAATTTTAATTTAATATAAAAAAACTAAATAAAAAAAATACATAAATCATAAGTATAAAAAAATTGCTTTAACAAAATCAAAATAGATATAGCAAAAATTTTTAATCTGTAAATTCAAAATTCCTATAACGCGACTGCGAGTATCCGATTTGCGTAACCAATATAATAAATAGATATCTAATAAATAATAAATAAATTGTTGAAAATAAACTTACGAAGGCAATCATGTTGCTAGATTTAGATTGTGCTGGCTCCTTGCTATTGACTGATGCAGCTTGAGATCCCCACGAGCGTTTTATACTTGGTGAAATGTACCGTACGCCTTTCCATTCAGTGATAGCTTCTAGCTACCACGTTGTATGAAACAGACTAAACCCAGCCTTTCCAATGCCTTGTAAGTCGTACATTGAAGATTTTTCACTTATAATTATAATATGGTTTCTTTGTGATGGACTAATGTATGGTTTTTATTTAGAATCGTGTTTGTTATAAGTTTAAGCCTATGGGTGCTATTTGATAGTATGGTTACGGCGTAATAGGGATTTTTTTGTTTCCATTTTATATGTTAGTTTTTGTGTTTTTGTAATGCATTTGTAGAAAGTCGTGTAGTGTTAGGTTCTTAGTGCTCTTATATCGGGTTTCAAATTTGGCACACTTATCGCAAAAATTATTTTTTTTCCCATTGTCGACTATTAACTTACGCTGTATCCCGCACATAGCAGGGTAGACAGAGGGCAATGGGAACCTAGTATTAAGACATTCCGTCCCATATTAAGACACTTCCATTCCGCACTTTCAGCCGAGTTCTTAAGGCATTACATGTCAAGTGGCGGAACTCAATGCCGCGCTTTGCCTCCTTTCCACAGAGAGGAAATGATAATATTTAATATTTCATTCTTCAGATTGAGAATCGAACCCACAACTGTAGCGTTTTACGGACGCACGCTTGTGCCCCTGAACCACGACCTGAATTATTAATTTAGATGTTAAGTACATATTTCGTATTTTAAATAAATTGTCTGGTGAAATATGTTTTCATATGACAAAAATAATGGGTAACGGTGATATGTATTAAAAAAAAATTATACCTTTAAAGGTTGACAAATGAAAACTGAAATTTAATTTTAGAAAAAGTAATTTAATATGAACAACCACATGTAAGAGAGATGAAAGGCGGTGAGAATAGTTTAATTTTCAATTTAACTATTAAATTATGTTTCTTGACATAACAAAGCAAAATCAACTTGAAGCTGTATCACAGCGAAACTTAGAAGTGATATAAGTACGAAGTACTTTAGGAACTACCAAATTTTCGAAACAATGCATATTGAGGAGTGGAGGTCAACGTCACACTTTGATAGCCAGAACTGGAAAATTAAAATAATGTAAGAAAGCATATATTCACATCATCAAAGCGACAGGCTGTGGGTTCTATTCCCAACCGAGGAAATTATATATTTAATATTTAAATTTTCTCGCTCTGGTAACGAGAGAAAAGACGGCGTTGAATTCCGCCAAAGAATGGATGCGGAGTATCTTAACATCAGGTTTCCTCGGCTTACCCTGTCATACGCAGTATACAGCGTGGAGTTAAATTTTGTTTTTATCCTAAATGAAAATCGAATCCACACTCTCCTATGCGCCACGACGACGACGGCGTCATCAGAACTGCTAATCAGTTTGCGACACACTTTAATACAGTATGAACCTTGAACTACATGCGGTTTATAATATCAGTTAACCATTACGGGTAAATTACTAGTAAGGTAAATATAGCTATAGTTTACACTTTCCCTGTATCGGGATGATGGATGGTGCATAGTGTTTGTATGTGTTATAAATATCTGAATCTCAAGTTATATATGTCTTAATGTAAAAAACAATAATATATTAGTAATGTTTAATAAAAATTGTTTAGTATATATTTTTTTTGGTTTCACGCTGTATCCCGCTCATATCAGGAGCCTACTCTGCTATAGAAGGGAGCCGGGTAGCCTAGTGTTTTCCGGTCCCAATTTTCCGTTGAATTCTGGAGGTATTGCGTGTTGAATGGCGGAAATCAACGCCGCGCTTTGCCTTTGTTACCTGAGGGAGGAAAGAAAAATATTAAATATTTAATTTCCTCGATTTGGAATCGAACCCACAACCTGTCGCTTTTATAGACACGCTTGTGCCCCTGCACCATGACTGGCCTCCATATAATAATCTGTACAAAAAAATAAATGTAGCGTGACTTTAACACGCGTCTCTTGGAATTTGTCTAAGCGTTAGATTAACACGTTTTTAACAGATGACATTTTTATTGAGGCCAGTCGTGGCGCAGAGCCTCAAGCGTACCCGTGTTGGTAGGTAGGATAGGTTCCTAGGTTCCCTCTGCCTACCCTACTGTGTGCGGGACATAGTGTTACTTTGAAAAAAAAAATTGTACGAAAATTGAAGTGGAGAAATGGAGAAGGGAAGTGTATTAATGGGTAAGGAGTATCTTTACACCAGGTTCCTTCTGACTAGCTTACTATATCTGGGATACAGCGTGAAGCTAAAAAAGTGCAGAATAATAATTTAAGAAGAAAAGCAAACATAAACTCGGACATAACTTTAATACTTTAATACACCAGTTTTACAAAGAAAGCTATTAAATAACATCACACCGCACACACGCGGCCAGATTCACTTTCACCATATTAGGAACTAATATTGATCGACGGATCGTGGCGGGCTTGTGACGGATTATATCGTATCCAAGAGTAAGTAGTAAGGGCCGAAGTATTTTCCTTTGAAATGATTTCTTAACTAACGGGTTTAGTAAATTTTATATAAGTACTAGAGGGTGCGCGCGGCTTCACCCGCTTATTTGGACCCTCAGGGGTGAATTCTAAAAAAACCACGTAACACGTGTTCAATATAATATTTTTAACAGTCTGAATTTAAAATTTTATAAAAATAGGTGGCGATTTAAAGATTTTCCAATATAAACTTTCAACCCCTTATTTGAACTCTTAGGGGGTGAATTCTAAAAAACCATGAAATACATGTTCAATGAAATATTTTTAAGAATCTGAATTTCAAATTTTATAAAAATCGGTGCCGATTTAAAAAAAAATCCATACAAACTTTCAACCCCCACTTCATCCTTTTAGGGTTAAAATTTTTCAAAATCCCTTCTTAGTGGATGTCCAGATTATGAAAATAAATATTTGTCCAAATTTCACATTTCTACGCACAGCGGTTACGGCTGTGCGTGCGTCTTACCTCAGTCAGTCAGGTACATGTCCTTTTATAATATACATATAGAAGAAGAAGATTATATATATAGAAGATAATCTAAGCGTGACACAGTTGTCCGTTTCATGTGATGGTTGTGGATTTGAGTTTTATTCTTGGATTTGATGTTTATAAAATATTATGTAGAAATATCGAGGCCAGTCGTGGCGCAGGAGCGCCTAAGGGGCGTTAAACGCGACTGGATGCAGTTTGAGTAGAAATAGGAAGTGAAGATTCCCTCTGCCTATTCTGCTAGATGTGGGATACAAAAAAACACTTTTTACATTAAAAAATTACTCCATATTTCAAATAAATATTTAGAGAATAAACATAGGTTTATAAATATCCCTGTACAGCTCCAAATGACCACACGCCTTAATTGAGTATGCAGTCTGCTCATACTGCGGCCAACAGATAACTAATATATGATACTAATATATGTTTAAACGCATAAATAAATAAATTGACTATACACAGACCANCTCAACGCCGCGCTTAACCTCGACACCAGAGCGAAGAAATGGAAATATAAATTTAAGTAAATATTTCATCTCCTCGATTGGGGAACGAACCCACAACCAGTCGGTTTTGCAGTCACACCTCGTGCCGCTGCGCCACGACCGGCCTCATTAATATTTGAACATTTTTGAAAATTTCACACGACAAGGAAAATAAAATATTTTTTAATTTCAGCACATAACGTGATTTGGAGAACACTGAGCCGCTGCAACACGAGGGCCTGTCAAAATTTTATACATTTCTAAATAGTAATTAAATGAAACTTCGCCAACAAACTAAAATATTTTCACTTTTCAAATTACAATTTATAGAAAATAATTTATTCTATAATTAACTTGTTGTATTAGAAGCTATTCTGTTCATGGCAGTTGCTACCTACGCACTGTCCACCTACTAAGTATCTATTATACATCCAGCAATTTTCACGTTGACATGCTAAAATTACTAAGACGTTAGAAAATCTATAAGTTACTTTCATTATTTTGATTGGTTTAGTTTTTAGGGTTCCGTACCTTTTAAGGAGGTAAGGAACTCTTATAAAATCACTTTGTTGTACGTCCGTCTGTCTGTCAGTCTGTCAAGAGTTATGAATTATGAAATTTGGCAGCTACTATCTACAGGTAGTAGTTGAGGAAAAAATCTGAAACCTAACCATTTGTGGTTAAATCCTAAAAAATAATATATAACCTTTAAAAGGGGGGCAAAATTTGGTATTAAAGCTGTTTCAAGTGAGGTATCAGGTGGAAAAGCTCTGGTTAAGCTATGCTGAAATTTCAGAAAAAGCTCAAGCTCAAGACCTTCAATTTTTGTACGGAATCCTCGGTGGGCGAGCTCGACTCGCACCAGTCCGGTTTCGTATAGCTTCGTCTACTAGTTTGTAACATGAAAATAACTTAAATGAATAAATCGTTCTTCCAGTCGGGAATCGAACCTTCGATAAACGATTCACAACCTTACACTGCTCCAATGTACACGATGATGACCTCTTGAATTATAATTCAAGATTACTTATAACATTATTTGGTGTATATTCTTGGTAATCTTGCCATTCACTTCCTAAAGTCTTGTTAATGAAATATTGGGTCCTCATTATAGCACCTGGCTGACAAGATAAAATAAATAATAAGTAAAATAAAAAAAACATTAAGTTTAGATGTTTCCCTGGTCTGAACCCTTCCTGGTACACGAAAACACGACAACACAACACAAAATTACGACGCGGCTTTTTTAAAACAGTTCAATAATATGTAAAAAATAAGAATTTATTTTCCTTCTTCCATATTTTTTGTTCATTTAGAAATGTTACTAATATTGTAAATGTGGCAAGTGGGGAACGGAGTGTTATACAACTAGGTTCCCTATGTTTACCCTGATATATGCGGGAAACAACGTGAGGCTGAGTGGCGAAACTCAACGCCGCTCTATGCTTGGACACCAGAGCGAAAAAAAAGAAATTTACATTAAAACAAATATTTCATTTCCTCGAGTGTGGTTTGAACTCAAAACCAGTCACGTTACAGTCACACTTTGTGCCCCTGCGCCACGACTCCTCTGGCTTGTTCCATTTTCCCGCAATAACCACTGAACAAATTTAGATGAAATCTAAATACATTAAAATATATAGCCCTTTTGGCTTGTGTTTTTTTTAATATATCTTGTAAAAAATTATACAATATATTTAGATCTACATTTGATCTGTATTGCAATGCTAGTCAAATACTAGCAATTTACGACAGACAAACAAACACATTATCTGAAATAAAGACATTTGGCATATTTAAATATCTATATAATAGAATCTTTAGCTTTTATCACATCTCAAAGTAACATTTTAACTCAAGTATTAATCTACCTTTCTCTTTTTTTATAGAAAAAAAAACCATTATATTTCTAGGTCCATCAGATCGTATGATAAACATCGCACAGTACTTATAGTAGCGAGTCGCGAGTGGAGAGATGCAACGCGGACTTCCGGCGGAGATCGCGGTAATGTGAGTTTAAGTGGTTTAAATAAACGATGGAAGGTGGACTGACTCGTTGTGTAACCGATTAAATGTTGTTCTCGAGTGTATTATAAATACAGAGTAGGAGATGTTGGTTTTGATTTTTTTTTTGTTTTTTTTATCAGCTTCACGCTGTATCCCGCACACAGCAGGGTAGGCAGAGGGAACCTAGTGTTAAGACATTCCGTTCCCCACTTTCCGCCAAGTTCTGGAGGCATTGCGTGTTGAGTGGCAGAATTCAACGCCGCGCTTAACCTCGACACCAGAGCGAAGAAATGGAAATATAAATTTAAGTAAATATTTCATCTCCTCGAGTGGGGATCGAACCCACAACCAGTCGGTTTGTTTTTTTAATTTTATTGATTTTTCGTGTAGCAAGGTAGAAATAAATATAAATAAAAATATTTTTTTATTCAATTAGGCCTTTACAAGTACTATTCAATCGTTAAGTTACTTCAAAAAAGTCGTTATTGCTATTCCTACAGGAAGTCACCATCGACTCTCTTTTTAAGACACTTCGTTCTATTTTCTAGAAAAAGAATTAGAAATCTATCTCTAATGTCCACTAGTCCTATCATAGTGGAAAATTAAAAATAATTTAACTCAATCGGGAAATCAAATCCACAGTTATAGTATTTGCGGTCAGACATTGTCTTGCTGCGACATGATGACCTAAATATATTGTAATCTCGACAAAAGTAACGAACATAATATAAAGATGAATTAATGTTGTTATTTAACAAATGGATGCTGTAAATTCGTCTTAAAAATTGATCATTATATGATGTAACGCACGAAGAAATAAACTCTTACATCGTCTCAAAGCGTGAGCGAAAGCAATTTTTTAAAAAACCAAAGCTGGGCTTCTATATATTTACATTGAAGCCATCGTGGCGGAGGGATACAAGCGTTTGACTGTAAACGTGACAGCTGTAGGTGGTTCAATTCCCACTCGGGGTAATGAAATAGTGAATATATTCATTTTAGTCGAGTTCCGCTCAATACACAGTGCCCCAGGAATTTGACGGAACGTGGGGAACTGATGTGTCTTAATCACGTGTCAAACCACGGAGTGCTTGAATACTTTTTTAAAATATTTTTAATATGATAATACAGGATGAAGCTTAAAAAAAATAACCGTAAATTAGAACTGATAAACGTAAATTTCAATTAGACGTTGTTTAATGGCGTCATGACTTTCCAATTGATTTTGAAAAAAAAAATGAATGATTGTATATATATTTTTAAAACTAAATAATAAAAAAGTCTTATTACTTACGCCGTGCCAAATTCTTATAGTGATTGTACCAACCAACGTCTCTCCGCTACTTATCGTATAATACTTACAGTATACTAGTATACTAAGGTTTTATTATTTACTCTTTGATAGTACATTATTTCGCATTTTGTTCTAAAATTCATTATAGAAGTGCCTTGTCATATCATATCCGGGTTAGGTATAATGTTGGTTTGTTCTTGGAATCGATTTTTATATTGTAGTGTTCGGTCACTATGTATTTATTCATAAAGACTACTGTCGAAAATATTACTGAAACAATAATTATTTTGTTTGTTAGAATGGGAAAATTTAAATGATTTATTTAATTTTAATTGATTTTAAATTTAGTTGATTTATTTTATGGATTAAATAGGTATCCATATACTTATTTTTTTTTAAACTTATATGAATTGTAACAAATAAACGATACAAATACTAATTTTTTTTTTAGCCTTCGTGCTGTATCTCGCATATCGCAGTATAGGCAAGAAACATTTAGTATTAGTGAGTCTCCCACTTTCCGCCGAATTCATGCCGTTTCCCACTTCTAACTTCTGCCGCCAAATTCGTGGCATTTCGTTTTGAGTGTTGGGCCTTAACGCCGCACTTTTGCTTCGGTACCAGAGCGAAGAAATGAAAAGTCCCCCTAGTGGGAATCGAACCCAGAAACGTCGGGTTACAGTCACACGCTAGTACCCCTGGTAAACGCCATATATTTTTTATCTTTTCCAAGCGTGGAATAGTATGTTAATAATGTATTCTTTTTTAATATCTATTATTTTCGTATAGAAAAAAAAAACAAAAACAAAATGTCCATTACCGGAAGTCAACTCTTAATCAATTCGTGTTTCTAAACAGTGGTTATCGCAATTCGTATAGTATTTCGGGTCAACAAATTAAGATGGACGACGTTTCCGGTCGGACACCTCCGTTGAATTATACAATAATTTAATTCAATTATAATTTACATAAAAACGATGGACGAGCAACGGCGTTACAATCAATTACACGATTCTAATTTATATGTATCATTAAAAAGTTTAATGAATAAAATATAAGTATGTTATTTGGTCTGTAACGGTAGCGATGCTTCCAGGATGATTGTATAATATATTTTATCTGTATATTTTTTGACGTTTTGATTTTTTTAGAGCAATAATGACGTATTTGATTTATATGTAATAAGTATTTTTATTCGGATTTCGGTTTGTTTTCGAATTTGATTTGCGGATTTGGTTGCGGATTTTTGTTGCGGATTTGGTTTCGAATTCGTTTGATCTTCGAAAACACACTATCGATGATGCCGGTGAGGAATGAGGAGTATGAGGATCCTTCGGAGGGCATGTGTGACGAGGTTAATCGCAGTGTATTAGGCGAGGTAGATATGAACACTCTCTCTCTGATTCCTTCTGGCTTCTGATTCTTCTCGCTAGGGTTAAAGCGTGAAACTAAGTAAGTGAAATATTTCAGGAGTCGCAATCTTCCATATTAGTAGTACTATGTACTTCCGTACATTCTGATTTCCGTACTGACTGAACGTAGAGACAAGACTGCTGGACTTGGAAAATTAGAATTTGGTATCTCTACACTCCATACAAGTGTATGGATGGAGAAACACTAACTGAGGATTTCTCGAAATCGGGGTAAAACAGGGCTTTTCATTTTACATCTTTAAGTCCATAAAAATACAGTTGCAGACAACGACTACATTTTTTTGTTAAAATTGTCAATGAATATGTTTATTTTTCTTTTTTTTTTCTTTGCAAGGTTTGCTCAAACAGATACAACTTATGTGTTGACTGTTGAGTGGCAAAAACCAAAACCGCAAATTCTTAAAGAATATATGTAGATATATGTAATTGTATAATTCCGTAAGGAGGAGGTTATTAATTTATTTTTTTATTTGTATTTTTATGTTTGTTACCTCAGAACTTTTGACTGGGTGAACCGATCTTGACGATTCTTTTTTATCTGAAAGCTGGTGCTGCCTGTGTGGTCTTATTTTAATTTGGTCCATTTCTGACAATGGTATCCATGAGAAAATTATATAAGTCTTAAATTTAGGTATGTGCGCAATAAGTGGACGAATAACTCAACATCACGCCAACGGATTTCGATGATTCTTTTTTTATTGGAAAGGATATACTTCAAGGATAGTTTGGTTAGGTTCTAAATAATCGAAAGTCGGTTTTTTTTTGGTAAAAATTATATTTTTGTTTATAGTAAAAACCAAGGCAAGGCAGCGATTACTTACCATCAAGTGACCCGTATACTCGTACGGGTCACTTGATGGTAAGTAATCGCTACTGCCCACTACCCACGTAACACCAGAGGAGCTACAGGTGCGTGCCGGCCTTTGAGGTAGAGATAGGAAGACTTGAGTACCTTTTAAAAGGTACTCAAGTCGTATTAACCTGAAAACACTGCTGTAGGTAGATCATTCCACAGTTCCGTGGCGCGAGAAAGTTCCTACGAAACCGATATGGCGTTACAGAGACAAGAAATAATTGAGCACAATAGGATAGGATAGGGATAGACAAAAAAA
This sequence comes from Heliconius hermathena, assembly GCA_013403705.1. NCBI lineage: Eukaryota > Metazoa > Arthropoda > Insecta > Lepidoptera > Nymphalidae > Heliconius > Heliconius hermathena. The sequence continues at coordinate 515,297 of JAAIXJ010000037.1, read as the reverse complement.
GGGAACCTTTACTAGCTGTTTTTTTAAGGTAGGTTCCATAAAAGATACTTTGCTTCTAACTAACCGGCCAATTTTAGAAACGTTACGTGTGGAGTGAAAATTGTTTTTTTTTAAATAAAAAATCACCTTCACGCTGTATCCCGCACCCAGCAGGGTTGGCAGAGGGAACCTAGTGTTAAGACACTGCGTTTCCCACTTTCTGGCGAATTCTGGAGGCATTGCGTGTTGAGTGGCAGAAGTCAACGCCGCGTTTAACCTTGACACTAGAGCGAAGAAATGGAAATATAAATTTAAGTAAATATTTCATCTCCTCGAGTGGGGATCGAACCCACAACCAGTCGGTTATACAGTCACACCTCGTGCCGCTGCGCCATGAATGGCCTCAACTGNACACCTCGTGCCGCTGCGCCATGACTGGCCTCAACTGCCTGCCAAACTGTTTTTTTTTTTAAGATGAATTTAATACCGCATTGAAAATATTTAATTTCTCCAAGCGGTATCGAACTAAGAAAAATGTTAGAGTCCTCACAATTAAATCTTATAATCAGTAGAGAGATGACACCTATCTACTCCCAACATGTTAAAAAGACGACAAACATGTTTAAGACTTCGGTTATGAAAGCTCTTTTTAAAATAATATTTTAATTAGTCAGTCAGTGGTACTAACATTTTAAAAAGACCAATCGTGGCACAAGCGTGCGATTGTAGCCAAAATAGGTTCGATTCCCACTCGAGGACATGAAATATTTAATATTTTAATTTTGAGGCCAGTCCTGGCGTTGACTTTCGCCACTCAACTCCAAAATTCGGCGGAAAATGAGGAACAGAATGTTTTTACACTAGGTTCCATCTGCCTGCCACTGCGGGATACAGCGTGAAGCTAATTTAATTGAAAATGAAATAAAATTAATTTAATTAAATTTTCCTCGCTTTGGTAACGAGGTAAAGCGAGGCGTTGAGTTCTGCCACTCAACACGTAATGCCTCCAGAATTAGGCGGAATATAGGAGTGGAAAAGTCCTAATAGAAACGGAGTTAGACTCCCAGGTTCACCTTGCCTACCCTACCCTCTGTATACAGTGTGAAACTAAAAAAATAAATAGTATAGCAGCCATTGCATCCAAAATGCCGCTTTTGAAATACGTTGTAGAAATGATGATAGCGCTATGAGTTATGTTTAATATGTTAAGCTATACATATAATTATATGAATACAACCTTGTTATTTAAATGTATGCGAGCTTTCTTTTTTTATAATATTATTGTTAATATTTTTTTACATATTGCAGTGGCGAAGCTTCGCAGTTTAGTGAATCATGGCAGGTGTAGAAAAGCCGGCCGCCGACGCCTTAAGACAGTGGCTGTCAAACAAATGGACTAATGGTTGTTTGGTTGCTGACAAAATATATATATTTTTTATTTAATTTCATAAGCTGTCAAAGTTGTAGGTTACCTCTGCCTACTCTGGTATATCTGGTATATCTGTACGGAATACGGCGATAATCTCTCCTTTTTTTCCCTCACATTGTCTGTCTTATTATATGGGGTCGGCTTTTCTTAATAGGTGGCGCCATTGACATGTATCTTCATACACATATGGTCACATATCAACCAGGTAGCGTGATCTTCGCAGAGCACTAACCCTGGGTTCCTTAAGGTTTTAGTTCTAGTGCCGTTACATTTAACTTTATATCCGTATCGTGTGGTTGTAAAGTTATAAAATATATATTCGGTTTTTGTTTTGCTACGTATTAACAAACCACTTTGTTTTAGTGACTCTCAATATTTTTCTAGGTCTTCGTGATACAAGAACTATGTGATACGGTGATAAGTGACAAGAAGAAAAAAATATATTTTTTTACTTTAATAAAGTGGTATTCGACATTTAGGAAACAAAAAATGATTTTTTGTCGGTGGCTTCAAATCTCGCTCCGTTCAAATTTTTATTTATAGATATGTTTCTAAAAAATAATCATAAAAACTGTTAATATTCATACTCTATTACACAAATTAGTTCACAACCTCTGGCAAATGTTCTATATGAATAAAAAAAAACAAACAAACTATCGATTAGTTTGTCAATGTGTACCGCGATGGCCGCGATAGCCGCGATGGCCGAACATTCGGTTAATTAATTATATTTGTTTTGTCGTGTTGTAGGTACCCGCTTCTGGGAACCTAATCGGGGGTGCTTAAATTATGTTAACGAAATGGCCGAAGGTGTGAATTTGTATGCAACTTTAATTGTGTGATAGTGGTGGAATTAATTTAGTTTTATGTAAATGGTCGAGGCCAGTGAGGTCAGTCGTGATGAGGCAGTGAGGTTTTTTGTTTGATTCTAGCTCCAAGAAATCATGGTTTCGCTCTGGTGTCGAGGCAAAGCGTGGCGTTGAGTTACACTCTGGAATTCAGTGAAAAGTGGGGAACGGAATAGAAATGGTGTGTCTCAACATTAGGTTCCCAGGTACCCTCTTCTATGTGCGGGATACAGCGTGAAGCTATGTAAATGGTGACTAACGGCAACTCTATTTTACTATGGACATAAATTGTATAGATCACAAAGTGTATTTTAAATTTTAGTCTTATGTTTTATAGATTAAATATGTGTGAGGCCATGTTGGCGCAATCGTGGCACCAAAAAAATTGAAAAGCTGTTGACTGTACACGCGATCGCTGCAGATTCGACTGACACACGGGGGAAAGGATTTTTTTCCCGGTTTTTCCCGGTTTTGAATGGACTGTCTTAACAGTAGGCTTTCTCTGCTTGCTCTGTTATAAGTGAGCTAAAGCTAAAAAACAATATGCTATCTAGTATGTGAGATTTAAATTGACATTGTTGCTTAGCTTACAAGATTTCTAGAAAGCATTACGTCATGATGTTACGTCACGGTCATATTTCCATTGTTGTTTCAATTTTTATTGAAACTGTTCTCTAAAATGATTTGTATCGATACTTAGTAAAAGTAATCACTTCATTATAAGGGTGCATATAGTAATATATTTATTAAATAAATCTATTCAGCATAGCAGGGCAGACATATGGGATCTACGGGAAATCCGACCAATTTGCGATACATAGCGGCGGAGCTTAAAGACGCTCTACTATAAATGAAAGTACACGGAGAAAATAGGCGAGAAAATGAAAATAATTTAAATATAATTAATCATTGCTCCGAGTGATCGGAACCTACAACTATAGCGTTCACAGTAAGACTATGCTGTTCCAATGCGTCATGATGGCGTCTCAGGACGTGACCAATAATATATTTTAGAATAACTATATACGAGTATATGTATAGCAATTTATAATGTAAAAGTATTTTATTTTTCGATTTTTTTATTTTTTTTTTCAAAAAAATGTTCAAGGTTTTGTTTCTCTTTTTATCTAAGAGAAACATTTTTAAATGCATAAGACTATAAAAAAATATTCTTAACTCAACTCTCAACGGCGGGAGAAGGGTCCAACCCATCGGTGGCTAGGTCTCCAGATAGAGGAACTTCCTCACAATACGCGCCGTCTTAAGTAAAACTGCTTTCTGCATCCGGTTCTTGATTGAGCAGCTAAATGATAACCTCCTAAGATGTTTGTCGAGGCTTTTCGCTATTAAACCGTTAAAAATAAATAAGAAACAAAGAAAAAAAAATCAGTCTCATCGTTTGGTCTTTTTTTCAAAGATAAGAAATTAGAGAAAAAAAAATTATTGAGTTGGTTATTTAAAGATTTTGAAAGCTGATAGCATCTGTAATTAATAGTGCGATAAATATATTTTGTTTATTTTATTGTGTTATTTTATTAATTGTATCAATTGTCAGTAGGCCACAATAAGGAAGTAAAAAATATTTATATAGATTAGATACCCATATTTTCAACATTTAAAGTGTTATTTCACACTTAGGAACGAAAAATTATTTATTTAGAAAACGTACAAAATTTTTTTTGAGGCCGGTCGTGGCGCAGCGGCACGAGGTGTGACTGCAAAACCGATTGGTTGTGGGTTCGATCCCCACTCGAGGAGATGAAATATTTACTTAAATTTATATTTCCATTTCTTCGCTCTGGTGTCGAGGTTAAGCGCGGCGTTGAGTTCTGCCACTCAACACGCAATGCCTCCAGAATTCGGCAGAAAGTGGGGAACGGAGTGTCTTAACACTAGGTTCCCTCTGCCTACCCTGCTGTGTGCGGGATACAGCGTGAAGCTAATTTAATACAAAAATTTTAACGTAGCGGGACTCGAACCCTCGTCCCTTGGATACCGACCAGGATAGATATCCATATTTGTTTATGGAGGATAAAATCAAAAATATTTTATATATTTTTTTTAAATATTATTCTCACAATAGGATCGTTTTAAATAACTATAAAGATATTGCGATGTGAATGTTTTCAAAGATATTTGTAATATATTTAATTAAGACATTTTAACTTTTAAGTTTAGGGGTTTAGGGCCTGGTCGTGGCGCAGGGGAACAAGGGTGTGACTGTAAACACGCCACGTTGTGGATTTGATCGCCACCCGTGGAAATAAAATATTGAATATTTTCTTCGCTCTGGTGTCGAGGCAAAGTGCGGCGTTTCTGCTGTGCGGGCTTCAGCGTGAAGCTGAAAAGAAAAGTTTAGAGGTCCTGTTGGTACAGCGGCTTACATAGGCGACAGTTAGAGAGTCGATTCCCACTCGGGGTAATCAATTATTTTCATTCAGCCGCTTTAATAAGACGGCAAACAAAACACCTTGAGTTTCTCTATTTATAGCTATCCACCAGCTAAATAGTAAGTACCTATGGACAATAGGTACTTACTATTAATATTACTTACTATTATTATTATACTCGAGAATTTATTTACAACATAAAGAAATACAAAATTTATTCTGTATTAAATTGACTCCAGTTAGAGCTTCAGCCCAAGGTGGTCTTTTTTTTATTTTAACTAAACACTACAGACACGTGATCCGTACTTTTTTTAACTTTTACATTATTATCAGCTAATCAACAGTTTTATATTTATCTGCTACTTGAACTAGGCTTATAACTAACGATAATTATATAGATATTTAATTCCTAAGAAAGTATTTTTAGATTGCCTTTTTGTAAACATTTCACTTATCATCTATTAACTTAATACTTATTACAATTTCACAATTTATATATAGTTTTGTTTTTTATTCTAAATGCCTATCGGCCCAAGGTGGTCTACCTAGAACACAAGAGCTTACTCAAACATACATTTTTAGCAAAATATTTATAAATTCCAATTTTTTGTTATCAAATACAACATGTTACTAAAAGAAAACATTTCACATGTTATGTACATACAAGTAGTGTGAGGTAAGTGAGTTATTGCCAAAATATCTTCGAGTGAGGTCAATAAGACCACACAGACTCACCCCCGCTGCTCAACACTCAGCTGTCACAATGAGTGTATGCTGTGATTTATTACTTATAGGCAGTGTTCAGATGAAGTAATGTAATACTAATGTACTGTTCGAGGTCGTAGTGGTGCAGGGGAACAGGGATATGACTGTAACGCGACGGTTGTGGGTTCGATCTCGATTTCGGAATGAATTATTATTTATCAATATTAATTAGCATTTGAGGCCAGTCGTGGCGCAGCGGCACAATGTGTGACTGTAAAACCGACTGGTTGTGGGTTCGATCCCCACTCGAGGAGATGAAATAATTACTTAAATTTATATTTTCATTTCTTCGCTCTGGTGTCGAGGTTACGCGTGGCGTTGAGTTCTGCCACTCAACACGCAATGCCTCCAGAATTCGGCAGAAAGTGGGGAACGGAGTGTTTTAACACTAGGTTCCCTCTGCCTACCCTGCTGTGTGCGGGATACAGCGTGAAGCTGAAATATTAGCATTTCTTCGCTCTGGCCCCAAGGTAAAAGCCCAGCGTTGAGTCTCGCCACTCACCACGCAATGTAACAAAAAATACGGCGGAAAGTGAGCGAACGGAGTGTCCTAACACTAGGATCCCTCAGCCTGTACTGCTGTGTGGATACCGCGTGAAGATTCGCACTCAACACATAATATCACGAGCGCGGAGAACGGGGTTCCTCTAGGTTCCCTATGCCTACCCTGGTACATGCGGGATACAACGTAAACAAAACAAACAAAACAAAAACTTTAACTATGCCATCACGAAGTTTAGTTTAGTTTTTACTAACCTATTTGCTCCAGTTTTTAATTTTTTTTCTATTAAGCGATGGTTTTTACAAAATTATAAACATTGACTTGTGTGGTCCAAAGTTGAAAGCTTCGTATGGGGCAAGCACGTGTTAATATATAATATAACAACAAATATCTCTACAGTATTAGCAAAAATTGTCACCGTCCACACGCATTGCTATTATCGCGTTCCTTCGTAAAATGGAGTTCTTCTTATTAGTTTATTTTACAATTTGAAAAGAAACAGCATTAAAAATTATTAAATTAGATGTTTAACATATTATATAAATTAATTAACTAAAACAGCGATAAAAAGGAACAAGTAAACTTAGACTATGATTTTTTTTAATATTATTATATATTACAATAATATTACTAATTTTTGGTGGAAATATTTTAATTTTGTTTGAGATGATGAAATATGTGAGTTATATTAATACATGGTGGTTTGTGAAATTTAATATGGTAAGTTTCAGTTTAAAAATATATAATATGTTTATTTTATTTTTGTTTAGTTTCACACTTTATGTTGCACATAGCAAGGTAGGCAAAGGGAACCCGGGATACTAGTGTATTAAGACATTTCCGTTCCCCACTGTTCCGCCGAATTCTGGAGGCATTCCGTGTTGAGTGGCGCAACTCAACGTTGCGCTTTCTCTTGTTACCAGAGCGAAGACATGGAAGTATTTAATATTCATTTCTACGAGTGGGAATCGAATCAACAACCTCTCGCGTCTACTACTAATATTTACGTTTATAAATGTATGTAATTAAATGAGCTTTGTGAGAAAGGAATAAAAAAGAAAAGACAACAAAAAAGGCGCACGACTCTAGCGTATGACTGATTTTTTTTTGTTAAATATAAAAACACAATAAAAAAAATGCAACGAAATCGTATCCGGTGTATTATTGTTTATCTTAAAGCATGCATTATCTTAATAATTCAATATTTTTTTAGATTTCTAAATTTCATGTTAAAAGTACTTGCCGTGCCAGACGCTGCCTTCTTAAGGCAATTGCGCCTTAAGAAGACAATTGCGCCTTAAGAAGGCAGCGTCTGGCTATTAAATGGCTGTGGATTCGATTCCCACTCGGAGGATGATATATTTTAAAATTAATTTTCATTCCCCCATTTTGGTGGACAAGATGTAACGGTGAGTTTCGCCACTCAACACGCAATGTCCCCAAAATTGGGTGAGAATGTTAATTGGAGTGTCTTAACAATAGGTTCGGATTCTCTGTCTTCCCAATAAAGAGGAACAAGCGTGAAACTGCTTTTTTATTGCCGATCATAACTATTAAACTGTACTTATATATTAGCTTCACGTTGTATCCCACACACAGCAGGGTAGACAGAGGGAAGATAGTGTTAAGACACTGCGTTCGCCATTTTCAAGGCATTTTATTTCCTTGAGTGGGGATCGAACCCACAACCATTGCTGTATTGCGACGGTTGTGGATTCGACACACCCTTTTGCCCCTGCGCCACAACGGCCTAAAACTGTACTTATAGCTCATTAAATAATGAACACTCCGAAGAGGAACCGGTTACAGATACAGTTCATTCGAGTTATTAATATAACAATATCTACGTCTCGACACTATACATTTCAATGCTATTTTTTTTCCACAGGTGCTTTGCAAATTTAATATAGTAAGGATATTATTTTGGGAATTAATAATCTGTGACGTTGAGTTCCGCCAGTCAAGACGCATTGCCTCCGGAATCCGGCGGAAAATGAGAAAGTGAAATGTTTAATGCTTTGCCTACTTACCAGAGAGAGGAAATGAAAATATTAAATATTTCATTTCTTCGAGTGGGGATCGAATCCACAACCACACTTTGTGCTCTGCTCCACGACTGACCTCGTAAAATAAAATGAATAATCACATAAGTACTGTTTAAATAACCTGAAATAAAATTATTTCAAATGTTCTTGGTGCTATTTAGAATATTATCATTTTTTTTATCAGCTTCACGTTATATCCCGCACACGGGAGGGTAGTCAGAGGGAACCTATTGTTAAGACACTCCATTCCCCACTTTCCGCCGAGTTCTGGAGGCATTGCGTGTTAAGTGGCGGAACTCAATCATAATCATAATCATAATAATATATCATTTTTGCATTAGATACCATTTTTGCACTAAATTTTACTTTTGATTTATATTAGTTACGTACCGATGGCCTCTATTTTATACAGATTTTCTGCAACATTGAAAATATGGAAATTAAAAGGTGGTAATACTTATCTATTTACGAAATTTAGGGTAATTTCAGCTTAACTTCCATTAAATTTAAATATTTCTTAATTTTTATTACTTATTACTTAGATAAAAATTTGTAAAAAGAAAATTATGGTTGAGATTAAAATAATTTATTAATAATATAAAAATTGTTTAAAAGTAACAACCTTATAATAAGTTTCAGTCAAAATGTTTATTTTATAGATTATATTCATATATCATTTAAATTAACTGTATTTGCAACGTATGTTAAATATATGCAACAAGTTAAATTAGCTATGTCCGTTAGACACTTGATTTATCTACATGGAATAAACGAGGTAAGTAGTTTACTTAGAATATAAAAATTATGGATGTTTTTTATATAGCTTCATGCTGTATCGCGTATGTGGCAGGGTAGGTAGAGGGAACCTGGGAACCTAGTGTTAAGATACTCTGTTCCTCTTAAGACGCTTCCTTTCTCCACTTTCCGCTGGTTTCTCGAAGTATTGCGCATTGATTTGTAGAGTAGAGGAAAGTTGGCGTCAGTACCAGTGCAAGGAAATAATAATTTTAAATATTTCATACACCTGAATGGTAATCGAACTTGCAACATTATGTTTACAGATACAGGCTTATGCCTCTGCGCTACAATGGCCTCGGAAAAGTCTCGGCTTAGAAATTTCATACATAACATTTCTAGTAAGTTGATCCATATTTTTCTTTATAAAATTCAGCAATGGAGCACTAAATTGTACATAAGCTAAGTATTAAAAATTTAGGTTAAGAATAAAATAATTGAGTCCCGTAAAACTGACAATACTGTTTTTCTTTTTTAATTTCAATAGATTTTTTTAAAAATTCAAAAGTTTGTACCTACCTACTTTGCTTAATAAAGACAATTTTCAATTGAATTACAAAATTTACCTATAGTGGGCCAAAAAAATGTTTTCTTTTTTGTTCTGGAAACCGAAAAAATATGTCTATTAAAAAAAAAAAAATTAACAGACAGTTTTTGACATACAAAAAAAAATGTTGCTTGAAAATAAAAGATTTTTATTTTTTTTATTTTTATCTTTTATTAAAAAAACTGCATTTTAAGAGATGAGAGGGGAATTTTGTTTATTGCGATTAAACGAATGTTATTATTATAAAAACCAATATATATTCTTATAGAAAATTAAACGATCTACAAAACAGGTCTAATATAATTTTTTACTATGATTTTACTTGACGCATTTAAAAATTATTCAAAGTTAGATTTGAATTTACAACAAAATAAAAATAAAAAAATTGTAAAACATAAAAGCTTTCATAAAGTTGATCGCGTATTATTTGGTAATTTTTTTTTTAAATTAACTGTCAATTTATAGAGATGTTGATTGTTGAGTGGAGAAGCTGAAACGCATTGGCTTACGAAAAACGGTCAAGTCAGCTTCACGCTGTATTCCGCACACAGCAGGGTAGGCAGAGGGAACTTAGTGTTAAGACACTCCGTTCTCCACTATCTGCCGAATTCTGGAGGCATTGCGTGTTGAGTAGCAGAACTCAACTCAACTCACAACCAGCCGGTTTTACAGTCACACCTCGTGCCGCTGCGCCACGACTGGCCTCAACGGTTAAGTAAATGTAAATAATTTAAATATAGCTAAGAATTGTGTAAATTATATGAAAAAAATTAAATGCCCAAGGTTACTAAGTAATATGATAGGTATAGGTAATAGCCTATTTTCTTCTTCGATAAATAGAGAAGTCAACAAAAAAATATTCAATTTGAAAAAAATATTCAATTCAATTTGATTCAGTAGTTCTTGAGATTAGCGTTAGCGGTAATTTATCAGCTTTATAATATAATATTAGGTATATGATTGAATAAGTTCTCGCTGTTTTTTGATGGCGTTGGGGCACTCTGTGCATGGAATTTCGTACGGTGTCGAATCACCAAAGTAGTACTATATGTAACCTCAAATTATAGTAGAATAGTGTTTACTACAGTGTCAACTACATATTTATTTTCCCTTTGTGAAAATGTGTACTTTTGTGCCAAATAAAGTGTTTTTGCGGGGAATTTTATTGCACTGCTTTATTCAGAAAAAATCTGCAGCAGAAGCACACAGAATTCTCGTTGAGACAATGCTTTGTCGAATACAACGTGCAGAGACTGGTTTAGGCGCTTCAAAAGTAATGATTTTGACCTTGAAGACAAAGAGCGTTCTGGAGCACCGACAAAATTTGAAGACAGAATTGGAGGCATTGCTTGAAGAAGATCCATGTCAGACGTTAGTAGAGCTCGGGAAAACGTTACAAGTAGATGCGTCAACAGTTTCAAAACGTGCCGTATGAGTTGAAGCCGAGAGACGTAGAACGACGTTTTCTCATGTGTGAATTGTTGCTTAAACGGCAAAAGAAAAAAGGTTTTTTGCACCGTATCGTCACTGGGGATGAAAAGTGGATTCACTACGACAATCCAAAGCGAAAAAAATCGTGGGGCATGCCGGGTCACGCATCAACATCGTCGCCAAAACCAAATATCCATGGTTCTAAGCTTCTTCTCTGCATTTGGTGGGATCAGCAGGGCGTAATTTATTATGAGCTGCTTAAACCTAATGAAACTATCACGGGAGCTCGCTATCGACTTCAGTTGATGCGTTTGAGTCGCGCTCTGAAAGAAAAGCGGCCACTATACGAGCAGAGACACGACAAAGTGATTTTATTACATGATAATGCTCGGCCACATGTGGCAAAACCAGTCAAAACTTACCTGGAAACACTTCAATGGGAAGTTCTACCCCACCCGCCGTATTCACCGGACATAGCCCCCTCCGATTACCACTTGTTTCGGTCGATGGCGCACGGTTAAGCGAGCAGCGCTTCCATTCTTTTGAAGAAGCCGAAAAATGACTTGATTTTTGGATTGGCTCGAAAGATGAGTATAGAGAGCGTATAGACTTTGAAAGATTACGTAGTAAGCAATTACCGAAAGGTACCTAATCAGTCAATTTTAATATATATATTCGCTATGTTTTTAGATAAATTTGAAATACTAATTGTTCGTGAGTTTCTATTTAAGGATATTAGGAAAAGTAGATCATGCTATGAACCTATTTCTGAATAATTTTGTAAAGAATATGTAGATATCTAAGCTATATATTTCTTATAACTTTACTCTCTACCTCAGAATACTATCTTCAATTTTACTTATTTAAAAAACCCCTTAGCCTGGTGGAAACCGACCAGGCGCGGGTTCGCGTCCCGCTACGTTAAAATTTTTATACGTTTTCTAAATAGGTATTTTTCTTTCCTAAGTGTGGAATAACACTTTAAAAAATGATTAAAAATCTTCAATTTTCTTCTAAAATTGCGGGTTTTAATAAGAACGTAACAATATTGAACGTAAAAAATTGTTAACTAAATTGACAGCCTATTATATTTTGTTCCATAATATTTTGTTATGTTAGCAATCTCTATGATACGCTTAGATAAATAGAGCATTAAGAAGCTAGTTATTGATTATATGTTATATTTATTAATACATAAATAAACATGTACCTATACTTAACACGCTATTCACTTTATCACGTAAATATTCATTTAATTGTCGATCATCAACTATTTTTTACCTAAATGTTATATACCTACAGGAAGACAACACCTCCACACCAAACATTAAAATTTATATACGGCGTTTAAATATAAATTAAAATTTACAAAAAAAATATGATTTACTCACGAAAATAGTAATTTCGATCGCATTATAGCCTTACTTAAACTGTTTTTTGTCACACATTTCAAAGGAGGAGCGAATGAAGCCCGCCAATCAACAAAACCGCCATGTTGTTAACTGGGCGGCGTCTCTCTTCCGTCCCGCTCCCGCACACTCTGATTGGCAGTTCCGCAATTAAGCGCGGGAATTCGAATTCTATTTTTGAAAGTAAATGTTTTTTTCAGCGCTTGTTTATGGTTAGGCTATGACGTAGAATGAAAAGACACCTGTATGTTGCACGATATAGGATTAAAAAAAAGAAAAGAATATTCTTTTTATTTTTGTTATATGATTTATGATTTAATATATAAATTTATTATTTGATCTGGAATGGTGGGCGTTTCTGTTTTTAGATGGATTAGCTTATTAGGTGGGAGATTGATGCACTATAAATTAATGATAACAAGTTTACGGATATGATAAAAAATCTATTCGCAGATTTGTTCTTCAATTTTAGCGTATAAACAGTTATTAGCGATTTTTTGATACGAACGAACTATTTATTATCGTCGAAGGCATTTTCTTATACAGTTATATTTAGCTCATTCATAATACGGGACTCGACAGCTCGGGCCTACGTTCACTGAACGATATATATTGTAATCTTCAATATTATATGAAGTATAGAGCTTTATAAGCATGAAGGTTGCATTATGTAATGTGTATCTGTTTTGGTTCTTACTTTTTTCTTAATTGTTTTTCATCAATATGACTACAAATATTTTTTGGAGGACAAGAAACCTGTAAGAACAGAAATTTATTTTTTTAGGCACCAGGTTTTATTCCTAGCGGGGTAGGGAGAACGGTGCGCCAAACGCCACGCTCTCTGCATTTCGTTCTCGTCGACCATAAATCTACATACTCGCCGGGGGTCCCTCATGATTTTTAAGTGACCTCCGTCATCACTGATACTGTTTTCTCGAAAGTCACCCAAAGTCTTACTCTGCCTCTCTTACCACTCTTGTTCATAAATTTAATAATTAATTCTAATTAAATGTACTATACCTACACCATTTTGATTATTGATACACATCCCAATTTAAATTGTTAACCAATTTAAAAAAAAATGATTCAGTCATCAATTAATCACGTTGGGTTAAATTTACACAAGATGATCGTTTTATTTTCGAATACTTCAAACTTTTCGTGAAATAAATCTTTGGTTCGTTATAAATGTGTTATCATGGCCATTACATTTTCATTTTGACTCAATTTAACTTTTCAAACTGTTTAGTTATTTCGTTTGGTCTAAATTTAGATGTCAATTATGTTACGTGGGACATATCTACTAAGTAGCTGGTACATTTTAGGACAAAATACTTTTTGAACTCCTGTATCTGACTGTACCCAAAGACAATGGTTGTGAATTCGATTCCTAATTAGCCTTGTTTTCTCATAAATTACATTTTTTTTACTTACGTTAAAGTACACAGTATTCGTTCGCATTAAATTAACCAATTGAATTCGTGTTTAATGAAGAAACTCTACGCGGCGTTTTGTCCTATCAAGGTGGGAAAATAAATAATTGTCCTGAACGGAGGTCGAATCTACAACAATCACAATTACAACCCCAAGCTTTTCCACTGCCCCACAATGTGCATACATTCTAGCTAACAACAGACAGTTAAGTTTGAACTGTGCCATACTAGTAGGCATATTATATGTCTGTAGAATAATTAAAATACCTATTCTATATTAATATTATAAAGTTGAGTTAACGTTAATCATTTTGAGGTACAGCGCGGAGTTGACCTCCGCCACTCACAACGCAACGTCTCCAGAATTTGGCAAAAAAAGAAGAACGGAAAAAAAAATAACCTACTATACCTAGGTAGGCTTATAGTCAGATTTACTCCGGACACTTTGACATCATGTATCATACACCTTTGGTTAAGAATTCCATATAAGCTACCTTATGTACAGAAATTAGTGAAGTGAAATTTGATGTAGGTAATCGATTCTGACTTCTTAATGTAATCACTTTCATTCTTATAATTTATTTACGACCACCCATAGAGTCCAGTTTTGATTTTTTAATCACTTTTAATGGCAGACGATGACATTTGACAACGAAATAAAATAAAAATACTTAAAAATTATATGTAATTATGTAATTGGTAAATAAATTGGTTTTTTTATTAGGTTAATTCTTAATTCAAAAGCAAGCAGTAGTCTACATAATATATTATAATAGATTTTTTTCGAGGGCCTGTGTTCTTAACGTTATGGTTGTATGTTCGATTTCCTTTTTTGGGAATGACATATTTAATATTTTCATTTCCTCGTTTTAGTAACGAGACAAAGTACGATATTGAGTTCCGCCACTAAGCAGGTGATCCCTTGAGAATTCAGCAGAATGTGGAGAACGGCGTGTCTTGACACAACATTTGAATGTAGTGGGATTCGAACCTGCGTTTCTTAATAACCACTCTATGATCAACCTCAAAATTCTTATAGGTTCGTTTTCTACAATTAAAAGTAAAAAGGCGTAGTTAAAGTTAACACTATATTGCGCAATGTAGCCATGACGTAAAAACGTAGTCTTTTTTTGATCGACTTTCAAAAAAAGGAGGTTCTCAATTCGTCGGAATCTTTTTTTTTATGTATACTTCAGCGATTATTCGAATACGCCTTAACCGATTTGGATAATTCTTTTTTTTGTTTAACAGGGTGTACCTTACAGGTGGTCCCATGTTGACCATGTCAAGATCTGATGATAGGATCCTGGAGAAATCGAGGGAACTCTTTAAATTTTATAGGTACACTTACGAGGATTTGATAGTTTTTTGTAAGGATCCGTGCGTTTGCTTTCGGAAATCACAATTTGATGACGTGTAACTAATGATGAAATTCATAGATGGTTCAAGTAGTTGTACCTACTACTTTTACTGTAATCGTTACATGGAAAAACATTGTTAACATTTTTCGCCAGAAATGAGATTTCTCAATCGTTGCATTTCTTTTTAACCAACTTCAAAAAAGAAAATGTTCTCATTTTCAACTGTTCAAAAAAGGAAAAGTTCTCAATTCACCCGAATATTTTTTATATACGTTCCTGACAATATGGGGCATATTATAATAATTATTGAAGCTACTATGTGATAGTACAACCACTACGTACTCAGTCAAGAAGCACCCTTCTTCAATATTATAAAATGTTTCTGGAATTATATTTTTAACAAAATCAAAGTACTATTGCTTTATGTTAAGTAAATTTATTTTATAATTTTTAGTTTTATGTCGATTTGCTTTTTGTTAAAAATTATTTTATTACAAAAAAAAAAGAAAATTTTCTTAAAAGGAAAGGGAGCCTAGTGTTAAAACACTCCGTTTTACACGCTCAACGCCGCGTTTTGCCTCGACACCAAAGCGAAGATATAAAAAATATTAAATATTTTATTTTCTTTAGGGGGGACCGAAGGCACAACCCGTCGCTTTTACAATCACTTGTGCCCCTGCGCCACGACTGGCCTCACTGTTCCATTAAATGAGTATATAAATAAACAGCTGTGGGTTCGATCTCCACTCGAGGTAATTAATTATTATTTATCAATATTTTCATATCTTCGCTCTGGTACCAAGGTCCAGCGTTGTGTTCCGCCACTCAACAAGGGGAACAGAGTGTCATAACACTAGGTTCCCTCTGCCTACCCTGTATGCGGGATTTACCGTGAAGCGTAATCCAATTTATCTCTATATCTACGACAGTGTCCATAGCTAAATTGAATATTGTTAAAAGCATTCAGCTCAGGCATATTTGATTAGTGTTTCATATACTATCAATAAAAGGGAATGTGCACAGTGATAGTGATGTGACGTTTGACAGCCACGGCCAACAGGTGTTATGTATTTAACGTTACAGGGTGGAACTTTATAGCGGTAAATATTTATTATTAAAAAGTAAGTATTTGATTACCTAATAGTGTTGTGATTCATGAATGGATTAAAGCTAGCAATCATTGAGCATTTATAATTCTTGGTTAGGTTGTGGGTTCTATTCCTGGAGTAATTATTTTTAATTTGTTTTAATTACTACTTTTGGTAAATGCAGTGCGTTGCTGGGTTTGCACTCAACACGCGTGTTCTAAAAATTGAGCTGAAACGGAGTCTTAACATAAGGTTCCTAAAACTATAAATTTTACAATTTTAAAATTGTAAAAGGCACCTGGACTTTTTTAGAAATTAAATATCTAGATATAAGCCTAGTTTAAGTAGCAGATAAATATAAAACTGTTGATTAGCTGATAATTATGAAAAACTAAAAAAAAGGGACGACGTGTCTGTAGTGCTTAGTTAAAATATATATATATATATATATATATATATATATATATATATATATATATATATATATATATATATATATATATATATATATAAAAAAGAAACATTAGCTT